>JAJJMC010000167.1:197527-211322 GCA_023531435.1 Papaver californicum | reverse complement strand
TTTTTTTTTCTGATCGATACAATCTGTATAAATCTACTTTGCCAATATCTTACTTGGATGTGTGGTTACTGACTTGAACTGTTACATTTGCTCAAAATCCTGGCCACGGTATCAAGGGCAGAGCCAACTAGGGGCTGTGGGTTCAGTTGCCCCTCATGCCAGATGACCCCCAAACATTTTTAACCTCTCCCAAGCCTAATTTTGGTCTTAACAAACTTAATTTCTTTTTATCCCAAGCTTAGTTTTCTCCCATGAACTCAACAATTGTTTTTTGCTCCGTCCAGACCAACATCCTAGATTCGCCACTGCATGACATATGTGATTTTCTGATCAAACACAAACTGCTCATGTATGGTTAGTTATGTAAATGGAAAGTTAATCATTCATCTGTTGGGTCTGCAGTTTTTGGTCCTTTTGCATTTTGCGTATGCTTGAAGAACTCATTATCGCTCTTTCATTTTCTCATGTTGAAAGGTGTATTTACACACAGGTTAGACCAAGGTACGAATGAGGTAAGTGCGACTTTTGATCTTGTTTAGCTATTACTGTTCCTAACATGTACCCAACTAATTTAACCCTACACCTCTAACAGTTAGCCAACTAAATTAACAATACACCTCAACCATTTACCCAACTAAATTAACACTACACCTCTGAAATAAACTGTCCACCTGGTCTATGACCATATATGATAGAGCTAATGTTTCTTGTTTAGGCTATGGAGACTATTCAATGGTGATTCTTTCGCTGGTGCGACAGTAACTTATAATCAAGCAAAGAACCACCAGATGAGCCGCACAAATGGAAAGAAAAACTTGTTAGGATATCCGGTAGGTAAAGAACGACATTTCATGGCTTCTTCAGCTTTTACGGAGTCCAATAAGGTAGTTAATTTTATAGAATTTTGATCACCTGCTTTTTTCATTCCTTGGTGACGCATTACAATCACCACTTTTGTGCAGTTTGAGCTTCAAAGTGAGCTAAGCCGGATTGCAATCTGAACTTCGTCATACGCTGGAAATGTATGAGAGAGCTTGTGAAGATCTTGTACATGTAGAAAAGAAGGTGAAAACATATATGCTCCTAAGTTGTTACAATAGTTACATACACATACATATGAAGATATACTCTTGTTTTTGATTCGCGTATTAATAGTACAGGTTCAGTCAGTTTCTTCTGAATGTGTTGAAGATGTGTCAAAAATACGAGCTGCAATTGAAAGAGAAACAATGTGGAATAAAATTTTCCAAGAGGAAAAAGCACAAAGGAACTTGAAGTGGCAAGACAAATGCTCGGGTAAGAAGTTCACCAAAGACAGAAGGCACAACTGAGTGATGCCATAACAACGTTTCCAGAGAGACAGGTATTAATTGATGCTCTTTTCTCGGGTGATAGAAGGTATAAGCGGTTTACTAGAAATCAAATTGTTATTGCTACTGATAAGTTATCGGAATCTAGAAGTATCGATGATGGAGGATATGGGAATGTGTATAAATGTACATTTGAGAAGGCTGATAATTTTACGCCAAGCTATTATCTTTGTCCCATACTTGAGGTATGGATTATGTAAACACTGGTCTTGCAGTAACGTCGAAACATTAATTCCCTTTCTTATCTGAATGTGTTATTGATTTGTGTTACCTCATTTGGTTTTCAGGTACTGCAGAAAGTATCCCCTGTAACGAGAGTTATGCTCCCACATATCAGATTAATCCCAAATCTTACTTTATGGGCTGCGATACAAGAATGGAAGCAGCAACATGTTAAATGAAAACGGGTTTGACTTGCCATGATTGAACAGAGAATTCTCATTGAAGTAAATGTACACGGTGCACTTCTGATAGCTAATGTACCATCAGATTTTAGGCTACATGGGGTACAATTTTATTTTTTTTCTTCAATAAGTGCCAAAATGGTCTCTAACCTTTTTAAAACGAATTTAAAAATTAAGTGTCATTACGAAATTGAAGCTTCTCTCTGTTCTCCAAATTCTTTGAAGTCATAAATGAAGAATCACAAAACTTTAACTGCTGTACAAATTCTTCAACACAAAAGTAACAACTCTTTTTTTTCCCTATATGTAATGGATCAAAATTTGTTGGGGAAGAAACTATTACTAGTAAGAGCGAATCGACATCAGGGTCATGATTGCACGCGTAGTTATCTCCCTCCCAACATCAAGTTTCTAATCATATAATGTCCGCCTTGATAAATGGAACCTTCGTCCACATGATGAAAACAATATAAATAAAACAAGCTCTAATCATATAGAGTGGATCGGGTAAGAACCTACGAGATTGTCATTTATATTAAAGGCAATGGTTCAATATAAGTTGGATTTCAGATAATATTATAAATCCTAGAGTTTGAATATTTATTCCTATTTTATAAGAATGTATATGAAATCGTTAGCTATTAAAAGTATCAAACAAATCTCAGTTAAAGAAAATATAACGGTTATTAACTAAGTTATACTAAGACTTCCAAAGATGATCCAAGTGAAAATAATCAGAAAAATGTAAAATTAAAGAAAACTGATTATATATAGAATGTTGGTTTTATATTGCACTCACATTATAAAGGGAGTCTCTGACCTTCATTTTAACTTTGCCACTCTTCTACACCAAGAGTTTACCCATGAATTTAGGAGGCAATTCTTCCAAACTGCAGTTTCTATCTGGGCGTTCCACTGGCCTGGATGATTTTGAGTTGCTATCTGTTTCGTTGCTCTTTACAACAGCTGATCTCTTCGTTAATGGCAGAGACGCTGGTAACTGAAGAAAGATCAGTCTAGGGTCTTCATCCTCCCGCCGAGGACAACTAAAAACAAAATATTTATAATTTAGTACACAAGAGATGGAAATAGGAAGGATATCCCTAAACGCAGTACACTAACAAAGCAAAATAGAGAAAGACAACATTGAAATACTTAGTTTTAAAACACCCTAACTGAAAAGGTCATCAATTACTACTGATTTAAGATAACCCCAAACAAGAGATAAGATAACAGCTTAAAATCTTTTTGAGTTGATCTTCCATCCCTAAGAAAACAACTCAAACATCATTGAATCCATCCAAATTAAATAACCTTTTGGGGAATCCTTGTTTTCTAATTTAAATCCAATTCATTTAAAATAAAACTTTAAATTACAACCATAGATTTTAAATCTACAAAGCAAAGCACTAAAGGTTAGAGAACCCTAGATACGGAATTATTAAACGTCATGACAACAATTAAATCCATCTACTGAAAATATTACAAACTTAATATGAAGAATAATAATAGAACAAACCTTCAAAATTGAACGTCATCAAAACAATACAAGCTCACCTCTAGCAACGAGGTCAAGCAAAGATCAGAAAAAAACAAGAAGAAGAAGAACCCTTGCATCGAGAGTACCATGTATGCCTATATCAGTATCTCATTTTCATCCATTTGCTCATAATCTAATCGCCTCCAAGTGATCTGAGTTTTACTCGCCGTTGAACTTAGAGTATAGTCTCCATAGAGACTAATCGATACTAACTCAAGTTAAGGGATATTTTTGGAAAAAAATATCAAAATTATGGCTGATAAGAACGGACGAGTTCGTTAGTCCGTGTTTGTAACTTGTTATAAAAAGTGGCTGATTCGTGCCCTTTCCAAGAGAAAGTGGATTTTAATACCCTTTTCTTGTAATTATTAAACATTTATTCTGGTTTGGTTTGAAAACAACGATAAAAAATTTAATGGTAAGAATTGGTGTAAAAAATCTGTCGATAGACACCAAAGGATACAATACATAGGAAGAATGTATAATTATTATTTGCCAAACATATGTAAATGCACTTAAGACATATATAGGGAGGGGGCCTCGGTTGAATGTGCATGAGCGAGAATGCATATTTACGCGATGTGGCCTATACGTTGGTGCATACTTGATGCGTAAGCGTCAATATGCTTGTAGCTTAATTAATAAAGCTTGAATTATGCGAAAGCATAATTTATTCGGGTTGCTTACTCGAGAATGCATATTTGCATATTATGTGGCATTAGTTATGCACAATCCGGTTCATATCTTGCGAAAGTCCCTTGGCCTATACGGACTAGGCTTTACTTGGCCGTTGGCCTTACTACATCATCTTGGAAATTGTTGTCTACGCGAATTATATATGCCTAAGCATGACTTTTTGAAACGATTGTCCCTTAGCATCAATGTTGTCTTTGCCTTAATGGGCTTAAGTTGCTTGTCCCATTCGAAATGACCCTTCGGATGAACTACGATCATGCTTGATTCTTTCAAGGTATGGTTTGGGTATGTAGGCAGCCGCGATGCAATGCATTGATGTGCAACACCTTGTCGCTCATATCATCTAATTTTAAGGTAACTGCGACACTTTGGTAACTCATATAATTTGGCCTAGAGATGCTAGGCAAGAAATGATTTTTGCACACACTTGATGAGGTAGTTGCATTCCATTTACTGGATGTCTACACATCCTATCAAGCCATACGCCGAGAATGGCATATGCCTGGTTGATGCACCCTTGGAAAGAGTAAGATCAATACATGCACCTAGCGTATGGTCGGAATAGAGTTAAGAGAACAGTAAGTAGGTCTACAATGGCATGTGTGCTAGTCCAAGGCATGACTTAGTCCTGGACATATGCTGGTAAGTATGTGATGCGTTTCAAAGAAGTTATCATTGGCTTTTATAGCTTTATATCCTTTGCAGAACAAGGGTGAGTTGAAACAATATGGAATCTATGTTTCGAGAATCATGCTTGTAAAGCATTCTTGGAAGGGCCAAATGACCTGCATTCGCCTAGCGAGAAGTGAATCTTTGAGACCCAAACACTGTTATCAGAGTGGCACATCAGGGAATTCTGGTCTGCCCAGCGCATAGCGTCGGAGGTGGAATTTTCTTGTCCTTCACACAATGTAACCTTGTTTCCATAGAGAGTAAATGGCCTGAGAGAGGAAAAAATAAAATCAAGGTGAACAAAAAAAAAGATGAAATTTATGGAAATAAAATCTAGGTTGCCGATTTACTTAAAAGATCCTGAGAAACATGAATAAAACTAAAAATTCTCAACCATTATTTTATTATTATCCAACGGTCCACCAATCATATAAAATATATTAGGTTATAAATCGTGTGATTAGCATAAGGACCAAATTAACGGTTTATTGGATAGAAAATTGAAAGTATAGGGGGAAATTCAATTAATGAATGAAGTAGGGGTAACAAAAAATTCAATTAGCTAAGTAAGGATAATTGCATAATTTTTTTTAAAATAAAAATTAGATAAAACACTGAAGTTTAAAATGTAATTAAGTAGTTACAACATAACTCTAAAAGTTGATTTTAACTTGATTACAACAAAATTATTGTAACAACCAAAAGTAAAATATTCAACAATATGTAGATCCACGATCAATCCAAAATTGATATTTCTTGTATGTCGAATGCATTTACAAGATGAGAAGCCTTAAGTATATCTACATAAATAATTATAACTCACTAAGTAAGATTTAATGATTTGAACAATCAAGCATATGAACACTCTTTTACATCATCCACACGTGATAATTTTCCCCAAATTCTTATTTAAACAAAAATAAAATAAATGAATGTTCATTCTAACTCAAATAATATTAATGAGGAATTTAATCAATTAAAATCTTATTGTATATAACAATTGCAAAATGCAGAAAAAGAATAGAATATCATACCACAGTGTAGAGGAATTTTAATTTAAAATATATCTTGTATCAAATAATAATAAATTTAATTTGTACATAAATTAAATAATCAATCACTAGAAGCTAAATCTTACCACATAATAGATTATTAAACACCTAAAATGAACAAAAAACTAATAAAAACCACTCATTTACGTATTTGATAAAAGAATGTCAATTTGTTATTCAATAAAGTTAATAAAATTGTTGTGAAGATTTAATGTGCGAAAAAAAAAAGAGAACAAAAAAAGCTATATTACCGGCAAATTCCTAAATAACCTTCGTATATATGTATATATAAAAATATAATACCTATATATTTCTTAGGGTCGAGTGTTAAACATGTAGGTGATGTTTCACCCATGTCAAACCACTGAGAGGACGATTGAGTATCCACTCGCTAAATACAGATTGGTCAGACAACATCCGTCGACCCATATAATTAAGGATTGTTATTATTAGGGATATTCCCATTTAAGATAGTCTGATAAAGGGTGTCCTATGGGTTCTGAAAACACTAAATTAGTATTTAGTTTTTATAATTGTTGCACTACCTCTTACATTATAACAAATCTAATATCATTTTTTATTTTACACATCTTGAAAAAGCTTACGATTTTTCTTTATCTAGACTAGATTTAAGGCTTATAATCAGGGTTATTAGATTCGTATGAATCATGTCAAGATTTTCTATATCGATTCAAAGCCAATATTTGGTTTTCGGCGTTTCGAGCTCCTCTCCTTCTGTTCATATATAAACCTGTAAACCACGGTGTCATGCCCAATTTTCTGTTGAAAACTGAATTTATAACATTTTAGTAGCATTATTTTATCATATGAATTTATAAACTTCGTTTTTTATCATCTAATTCCATTGAGTATTACATATAGATCTACATAATTTCTATATACACATTCTTATTTTTATCTTTTTTAAAGGTATATACAATTTAACCATTAAAAATTAAAAAGAAATCACTTTACGAATTCACCATTTCACACTCTTACTTATATTTAAAAACTTGTCGATTGTGATGGTGTAATTCGCATATGAAAGAAACACCATCCACTAATGGCATGCATGGTTTATACTTAAAACTTTCTCGATATGAATTCACTCGACTACAGAGTGGTTCCCGGGATGCCTCGGTGATGAGTCCGTAACCATAAATGTTGATGTGGCCATGTGGATGCATTATTCAGGTTAACTTTACGTTAGATTAGATGATGCATTTTGACTTATTTCTGACATTAATTGATAAAAATAATTGAATGTAAATCGTCTTATAATAACTAGACACAACGGAACACATGGTTTCTAAGAGGGTCTCAATTGAAACAGAGAATTTCCAAAACTAAAAACCACCCTAAATTCCCAAACCACGAAACCTCCATCACAAAATACAAAACATACATCACTAGGTGCTTTTTGTTGGACACTTATTGTATTTCTTGTATCATTACAGATTGAATTAAAATGGAGTGTGACTTTATGCACCCCTGTTAATCGGGGGTGCATATTCCTCCCTTCCAAATTTATATATATCCTAAACGATTTTATTTAGGTATTGTTAATTCTTATTCTTAATTCAGTCTTAAAAAAAAAACGATAAAAGAAAACTTTATCTTAATCTCTCGAATTCCCATTTTTCTTTTTCTACTACTATTTTTTTTATTTTCTTTTAATAATGTCACTCTCTATGACCATACTAGGAATCCAATTAGATTAGTACACCTAATAATGTGATTCTGTGGATTATTACGATGAGTATTTTGTTTCTGTAGTGGGTATCATGAGTTATTTATCTTTGAAGAATTTTTAGGAAAATTAGGTTTTTTAATAAGAGAAAGAAAATAATACTTTTCTGTTTCAGGAAAAAAGTTACTTTTCCTATTTGTACAGTTATTAAGACAAGATGAGAGAAAATAGTTTTTCTAATTTATTTCCAAATTTACCCTCAAATGAAGAAGATGATGAAAAATTAAAGAAACTTTTAAAAAAGGGTAGTTTTGGAAGTTTGCCATAATAAAAATGAAAGTAACTCTTTTGCTGGAACAAAAATTTAAAGAGAAAATAACTCTTTTCTTGAAACGGAGGGAGTAGTTTTTATCTTTTCAAGTCCTTTCTTTTTTACCTGGAATCAGTATAAAAATAAAATCATGATCTTGATGGTCAATTTAAAATCATACTCTTATTCAACCTTAATCAATACTGGAAATTATTTTCCTTTTCAAACTGTTAAACATTAATTATTAACCGGGTTTGAAAGCGAAAATCATCTAAAATCTTAAGAAAATGTATTAGAGTTTTTGCTTCAATCTTTTTGACGAATCTTCAATTTGATAGAGTATATCAGAAAAAGAAAAAGCTTTACTTTATTTTAAAAGTCCAAGATAGAGATGAAAAAAGAATTTAATTAGGAAAGAGAGCTTGATTTTTTTTAACGAAGATATAAAATTGTTTAGGTAATATCAGATAAATAAAAAGCGTCAGTTTATTTTAGCTAATAGAAAGGTATGAAATGTGCATCCTTGGGTGCACAAAGTTGCACTCATTAAAAAGAAAAATGATATTTTAAATTAAAAACATGTACTATTATTAGAGTCTCTTAAAATCAGAATGACTAATTATACATCGAGCAAATATCTTATTATAAATCAGTATGGTCATAATCTAAGTTATATGATTAAAGATTTATTGTTGTTGGTGGTGGTTTTCTTTCTTTTAAGGGTTAGCGGTGGGTTTACGAGATAGTGAACTATGATTTTTGGAACCACACTTTATATAAGTTGAATATATATAATCATTCTTAGCACGAGAATAACTTTTTAATAAAATAATACATGTTAGAAGGTAGCTGAATATCATATTTAAAAAAAAAAACATATATTTTATTAAATTACAACTCAGTAAATCTGAGATAATATGCAATACAAAAAGGTGGATCATTATGATCCCACCAATTACTTACATTATTAGAGATAGAGATCACAAATTCATATAAATCATGAGTAATAGCATTTTTCCATTTTGGAACAACTGCAAATTTTTTACTTTTAAATTTTTTTATCTAGTCACAAATTGATAGAATAGAGGACATGATACTTTCAGGAATTTTTTGAGTTTCTCTTATAGCCAATTGAATTGTGGTTGCATTTCTTTCGATTATAATGTTAGGAACTTGAATCTTCTTTGCAAGTTGAACTCCCAAATTATAAGTTTTAGCTTTATCAATCATTGAAAAACAGATTTATAGGAAGGTGAATATTATTTCCCGTTAGTAAGTGTTTTACATTTTATATTAAGCACGTGATAATAACTTAGTGAATCATCTATATTTAATGAAAATATAATTATACAAGTAAAAGATTATGGTGATGTGAAATAAGATTACCGTGATGCAAAGTATGATTTCATCTTTTAATTTAATTTTAATAGTAATACGATCTTAACACACGAGGATACGTGATCGATTACCAGTCAAACAACAGTGTCATTTAAAATAAAAATTAAAAGAACGCACAAAATTAGATTTTAATATACGACCGCAGAAGTCTCTCAGTAAATTGGTAATTGTATTGTACAGTTCTATCCGTCGTTTTATTTACCTGACTAATTTTAGGCCTATTCATTTTATTTTAGACCTACCACTAAAATTTAAAATATGGTCATTATTAAATAAAATTAAAACCACCTTATCTAACTTTTTTTGTTAACAACTAATATTCTTAACTAATGTTAATTAATTCAAATAGTAGTTAGATTAGTTGATAATTCAAATCGGATTTTAGTTAGTGTTAAATGGCAAGAATTAGAATATAGTTTTTTTTTTGAAAATTTGAAGAAGAAGGAGAATAATTTGAAGAAAAGTAGGGTTTTGGGATTTTTGTAACAAAGATGAAATTTTATTGTGTAGACGTATATTCTAGTGGTGAAGAAGAAGTGGGTGCATCTATGTCTCGCAAATTAGATTATCGTGTTTTCGGTCCGCACGATTTGGATTTTTGTTGGACGAACAAGAACATGTGAACCAAAGCATAGATGAGGATTTTAATCAAGCAAATGAAGATTCAACCCGGAAAAATAGAGACCTAAATGCTTCCAAACGTCAGGTACACGTTCTTAGCATCTCCAAACATGTGTTTGTAGTCTATAATCTCCAAAAAGTGATTATTATTTATTTTTTTACAAATTTTAAACTATTTTTTGGCTTACGTAATACGTAGAATCAACGGTTACGATGACATCATATCCGCCAATTCTACCTCTTCTCATAAATTACGAACCAGAACCGGCGGATATGGTCATATACAAGGACAATTCTGGTTCAGTTTTGTGGGAATTGGTGGGTCAAATAATCGATCGATGTGTGTTGCTCTATGTGTCGATTCTAATTAAAAAATTATCCATAAAAACTGCGTTTTGCTGAATGCTAGAATCGGTACATAAGTCATTTCACGTGTGCCGATTCCAGTATTTGGGGATTTTTTTTAAAATCAAGAGTAGGTGAAATCCATGGATATGAGAGGACCTAAAAGCCTATGGTGTAAAATCGTTCAACACGATTGTTATCTATCCACCGATTATGTTGGTCTAATTTTTCGATTTATATTGTAGATTGTCAAGCGGTCGTCGACGACTAACCTGAACCCGTGTCTCAGATGGGGCCTGGTACTTCTGCCCACTACTACACTGATTTGGTGTGGAAAAAGAATGATGATGCAAGGCAATGGTTTATAGACAAAGCCATGAAGATAAAATACGCATTAGTCTTAGGCCGTTGTTCGAGGCGTGATTGTTTGGAAATTGTTTGCGAGAGAAATGACAAGAAAGAAAGTCCTCAAGCAAAGGACAAACTGTATATGAAGAGGACGTCGAGGGTCTACACGAGTAAGTCAAAGAAGCATGATTGCCCGTTTAAGATTATAGTGAATAGACTCAATAGTGTATATAAGTTTTTTTAAAGTGAACAATTAATGATTTTTATAATCACGATCGATGTTAATAGAATTATTCGACACTCTCTGTAAGCTTTTTAAAGTGAGATTTTTTTCATTAATATATAAAAACTTAAAATTACAAATTTATTTAAAATTAGGTGATACTTAGACCTAATATATTTAGACCTAGATAACATAGTATTATAGCTTCGAATAAATAAATAATCTTCTTTTATTTCCCGGTACATGATTCCATTATAGATGCATCTTCAAAATGACGAAACGGGTTGCCTATCCATTTAGTATATTCATCTTGCGCTGCAAACCTGTCCTCTGTATGTCTAGTTAGAAACTCGTTGTACTTGTCTCATAATTTTTTAACTGCTATCGTGCGAGAAACAACATACTCTCCCCCATAATGTAGAGGTGATTTCCTGTACTTACCGTCCCACATGGGTGTGAAAGGACCCGTTTAAACAAGATTCCATAAAAAAGTTTCAGGGCGCTGATCTTCCGGAAGATCCAACACGATGTAATTTTGTTAACCCATTAGGTCTCTCTCTTAACATCCACATCTATTTCCTTTTGTTTGATTCACTCGTTAATTTATTTGGCGGTTCTTTTGAGTATCTCTTTTTCCACAACATCAATTGATTTGGTAGTTGATGACGATGAGTTAGCCATTATAATAGGATTTCTTTTGAAGGAACCAGTGAATGATGGAAAATGATTTGTTTGAATGAAGTAATGCATGGAGAATAGGTTATCCTATTTATATGCATAAAGGGACAACGACTAAAAACTAGCCGTTGAGCCGAAGTTTGACCATGTGCAATGAAAAGTAACACATAAGACGTAATTAAAAACGTAGTTCAAAAACCAATTAAAACCTTATAGTCACTACAATCCGAACATAACAAGTCATTCAAAAGAAACATAAATTATTATTTTAGATATAAATAAATATCTATAAACTAAATATTTTTTAGCATCTCTCACTTATCATCTTTAGCAGTAGCATCTGCCAAATCAGATTCCCTCCACAAAATAATGGCTTCGCTTCTGATTGTTGCAACTTTAATGACCTCGTCAAGTTCATCCAAAAAAGCTCTCCAAGTAGCTGCAAGACTTGCTCTAACTTTGTCTCTCTTCTAAAACCAAACCTAGATAGGTTTCGCACAATAGGTGGCTCCGGATTTTTATACACATCACACTCACGTGCATGTGTATAATTTTTGCTCCTCTTGACATTGTTCTCAATGACTACGGAGAATAAATTGAAGAAAAAAGATAAGTATGGTTAAAGAGAAACAAAAAAGAACAATCACTAATTCAATTAACAACGAAATCAGCAAATCCCAGAATGATCTCAACAGAATCGGTTGATAAAATAACGATTCTAACCATAAAAGTGAACAAAAAAACATAAAGAATGAATCGTATCCAAAATCGTTGGATAAGACAGATCACATCCACTGATTCTCATTTGAGAAAAGTAAAAAAAATGAAACAACATAATTGATAGATACAATCTGTCTTATCCAACAGTTGTGGATATGATATTTGTTAAGGCAGAATACGAAAATAAAACGACGGATTATCAGGTTCTTATCCAACGACTCCAATAAGTAAAAAAATAAAAATAAAATGGTAGAATCGTTGGATACTATATGATGTATCCAACGATTCCTATATGAGAAAAGTAAAAAAAACCAGTAATGAATGAATCTTTGAATATGATCTTCTGTATCAAACGATTCTGGGTATGGTAATTATCTACAAGGACTATGAAACAAAATTGTTCGATGTGGATTTATTGTATCTACCGACTCTGATGCATGTTCTTCATGTTCATGAAGATCATACCAGAATCGGTGGATACGATACATCCCCATCGAACGATTCTGGAAAAAATTCAGGAGTTTGATTCATGAAAAAGTAAGATTTAAACACTTAGATCAATAAAAAATGCTATTAGAAGTACCGATTTGTAGAGATTTATCTAGTAAATCGAACGGGATGGGAGATCAGAGATTGTTTTTGGAAAAATTGGATAAGGGGTTTTAGAATTTGAAAAGTTTGATGATTTTTTTTTTTTATCTAGGGTTTTGATAGATTTGAAAATTAGTGAAACGGGGAAAGACTTTTTTATTTATATATATGATATGATTTTAGTATTAGGGTTAATTAATAAGTAGAGTGTAGTTTGGTATTTATAATAATATATAATTAGACACTCGTTATCCTATTTTATAATTGTGAGCAAAATTAGATAAGCCTAAATAAATTGAGTAGGCCTAAAATTAGCCAGGTTTATTTATCATCTGAAATATTGTTAACTCCTTATATTTTACTCTATAATATTAACTATACCTCTAAAATTCAAATTTTAGGCATTGATGGGTGTACCTAATTATTTATTTATTTTTCGCTAAATAGATTATGATTTATTTAGATGTAAGGCAACACCTAAATAAATCGAATTGCAAAGTTATTTCTTTTAGCTTTACTGGTTAATTAGATTAGTGATCCCCGATACCCTGTAATTTCCGAAAGAAAATCCGATGGCAATTTGGAAAATCATTTTATTATTGGGACATAGTGAGCTAAAATAGAATCTAATTTTCTTTTCTGAGCGATTTTATTCAAGACAGACTCAGTTAATTAGCATCCTTGTAACTAGAATTGAATTATAGATGTGGGAAGATTTGGTACCTAGTAGCCACTAGTTTTATGGAACCTTTATCAAAGGGGTTTGGGTCAGATAAGATATTTTCCAGACTGTTTGCGTATTTTGACATCTTTTGAGGCCCCATCGGAGATGAACCTAGTGGTTGAAGTTCTTTGTAGTAGTAGTAGTAGTAGTTTACAGGTCTACACAATGAGCCAACCAGTTCCACATCTATTTCTGTAAAGTTACACCCAAATCATTACTGGTCGGCAATCACATTTATTACTGGTTTTTGTTGCAAACATCGACTAAACCCCGAAATTAGCTTAGACACCAGGACAAATAATTCGGCCAACTATGAAATTTAGTTTTGACCACTAAATTGCGTTTGCCAGTAACCATACCAGAGACAGCCTATTGAAATTTGTTCCGTCTCTCATCCCAATTCTAGTTATCTG
>JAJJMC010000167.1:168537-197517 GCA_023531435.1 Papaver californicum | reverse complement strand
TCACTTAACCGCAGGCCCGCGGCTTTATATACCAAACACAGATAACTGATGGGAACCGACCCTACTGTAGTGCAAGCCAGAGCTTCATGGCACATCAACTTGCATCCTCTCAAGTTCAACTGCGTGCAACTGTGCAAGTTGGTGAGTTAGAGAGCTACATAGCCTACATTGCCTGATCAGTTGGTGAATACAAAATCCATAAATATCCTTAAAAGACTTCTGATGAAGTTTCAAGGATGGCGGTCCTGCCTATTTGTTTGATTGTGTCATAGCTCTATAATTCAATTCGGGTTAGGTTTATCGTTGGATGAACTGCATTGCTGATATTGACGGAAACAGAAGTTTCAGAAATACACCAAATTTCTTACTCTTTCCAAGGTCTTCAGGCAGCAGCAAGGAATCTCCCCTTTACATAACCACCTCCATTGGTTTATTAACCATACTTTTCTAATGAGTTTTGATAAGCAAGGACAATTCTTCTAACAGTGAATGAAGTATCTAGAAAAAGATTGAAACCAAATACCAGAAATATATCAACTACATGAACAATGAAGAACAAGTGATAATTTACAAATTCAGTCAGAGATCTCAACTAAGACTAAATCAAATCTTATTCCGAATTAAACACCACCATTACAAACACAACAACAATGACACAAGGATCGTATTACATCCCTAATCTTGTGACCACAACAAAAAGCTCTAGCCTTTATTGACTGGCCTTAATTTCAGACATGTTATCATCTTCAAACAATTGTAGCCTGAGCTGGAGATGTCCATAGAATATCTTTAAGTGCTGGTCTTAATTCTTTACTACAGAATTGATTATACTCCAAAGTATCACCCCCTTCTTTCTTCACTTCCACTACTAAAAATGATGAAGTCACTGCAAACAAATCAGCTGAAATCCCCAATTTACCTTTTCTACCACTCTCTTGACACTGTAATTTAACACTTGATTCACTCTTCTTTACACTGAATTTCACATTTTTTGCAACTTCTTCTAATTTTGATATGACACTGCTTGCAGATTTAGTAGTAGCAAATCTCATCTCTTCCCTTTCTTCTTTCTTCTTTTCTTCAAATAATGGAGATAAATCAAACCCTGAAGATAAAGAAATGATATGAAAGGCATTCAGTGTTTCTTGTTGTTTCTCACCTTTAAACCCTAACCCAATCTCAAATGCTTTCTCTCCTTCATTACCAATTGTTGATCTTGGTAAGTGTTTCTTAAACCAAGAAGTTTCCATCAATTTCGACACGGTGATTCGAGTATTAGGATTTGGATCTAATAACTTTGTAACGATTTTTCTTGATTCAGGTGAAAACCATGGTGGACATTTAAAATCACCTCTGTAAATCTTCTTATACATTGCAACAATATTCTCATCTTGAAACGGAAGAAATCCTGCAAGTAATACATAAAGAATAACACCACATGACCATAGATCAGCTTTAGCACCATCATAACCCTTTTTCCCAATAACTTCTGGTGCTACATAAGCTGGAGTACCACAAGTTGTATGCAAAAGACCATCTTGTTTCAAATGTTCAGTAAAAGCACTTAAACCAAAATCAGTGATTTTCAAATTACCTTGATCATCTAGTAATAGATTTTCAGGTTTAAGATCTCTATGATAAACACCACGGCTATGACAGAAATCAATAGCAGAAATTAATTGTTGGAAATAAGATCTAGCTGTATCTTCTTTTAATCTTCCTTTAGCAATCTTATTAAAAAGTTCACCACCACGAACAAATTCCATAGCGAAATAAATCTTTGATTTACTTGCCATGACTTCATCAAGTTCAACGATATTTGGATGTTTAACCATTTTCATAACACAGATTTCTCTTTTGATTTGATCCATCATACCAACTTTAATCACTTTTTCTTTACCAACAACTTTCATGGCTACACTTTTACCTGATTGTAAATTTCTTGCATGATATACTTTTGCAAAACTTCCAGTTCCGACTAGACGTCCTAATTCGTACTTTCCTTTCAAAACATTCGAACAACAACTGTTGTTGCTCATTGATTCCATTGAATGAACCTTCTCCATCTGAGGAAATGACAGAAACACGAATTTCTTTTCAAAGAGAAAAGTCTGATAAGGAAGATTATGATGATGATGATGATGATGATGATTTGAAGAAGAATCAGAAACTAACTGTCTGCAACGTGTTTCCGGTGACAAGTTCTGCCGCCGTTAATATTTTTCTTTGATTTTTTTCCACCACCAACATCAGTTTTTTTTTGCAACGTTGAATCTACCATCTTTCTGCATTCCCAAGCCAGAGGGTAAGAATCCAGAAAAAAAATTTAAGAAGAGAAAAATGTTTAAAAGAGGTTTTCAGAAGGATTTGCAGAACTTCTTTTCTTTTATTTCTCCGATACTAACTATACCATTTTATACACAAATATCAAATCATTCAAAAGACTAAAATACCCATATCTGTTTTAGAAATTATTTTGGTTTTAATTACGGTACTGCCAAATTATTGCATTTTGTTTTTATTGTTTTGAATTATTTTATGGTGGGTCCAGGGAATAAGGGTTGTTTGTTTGGTTGGTTAGTTATTACGTAAGAACAGAAACATCGTCATTTTGACTGGTGAATGAATGCTGAGGGATTTTCGGGTCTGGTTGTACCAAATCTGTGTTCCGGCCTTAGTTTTTTTTTGCTTCACCACTGTCTGTCAGGGATTAGAAACGGAAGTGATGAACATTGGTTAGGTTGGTTACTGAATTATTTTTTTTGCTAACTTTTTGATTTATTACTACTATACGTGAGTGTATATGGAAGTGTATTTAAGTGAGTGTATACCTCCCTCACAAAACAGCAATAAACAGAATATACTACCAATAATAGGTAGGGAGAATCCCGCGTAGTTAAATTGCCCGACAGCAATAATGCCGCAAATACAATAATAGAGAGAAGATTCAATGGTGTAAAAGACTCCTTCCTCATATAAATCATCACCATATAAAGCTCTCTATAATCTCAAAGCGTATAATGGGATGCATAGTTTGGTGAACAAAGGGGAGGATAGTTATTTCACCGTTCACCAGTTATATTATACCTGCTATTATGCTTAGCTGCTTTATCAGCTAGATCGTTAGAATATCTATTAAGAAATTCAGTCTTTGTAACAAAAAAAATAACACATAATAAAGTTAAATAGTCATCTAAGATCGATCATTTAAACAAATTAATCTGACTACTATTATTGTTAAGATAAGAAGTCACGTTCAGGACATCACTTCTGAAGCGGACTCTGTTCACACCCCTGATATTGACTGATTTTACAGCCTCTAGCATAACAAACTTTCTAACTATTCAGAGTCCTAGCACATCCCTGTGATTACTTTGCAGCCTTTGTATGTCCATGTCGAGTCAGTAAGAACAATAACAATGTCAAACCGATGAGAGTTTCAATCAAAATAAGCATCATACTATACTATAAAACAGTTATGTGAAAGTTTTTTCATAGGAGTTGGAGACAATGTAACAATGTTATCATTCTGGTTAATTTCAGAACTAAAAATCAGGGAATTTATGGTCTCATTGATGAGCTTGGAGACAAATCCGACAGTGGCTACCGATCTCAACTATTTCTCCTGAAATATTTTGGGACACCTTTCTTTCCAGATTTTTCAAAGTAGTAAAAACCGAGCATTATTGAACATCATTTATATTAGTATCCAACCATTTACTAATTCAATTCAAAATGGTTGAGAACCAAAAGAGACAGCGGACCACACTTATTTGGCAAAATCAGAATGTAAAAAGATATGCTCAATAGTTTCAGGAATATTTCCATCACACATACAACCATTAGTATCTTGATTAGGTATGAAAACATCTAGTTTTCACCTAGTTGGGAGGATGTTTTCAATGCATTTCCAGAGCAACATGTGACCTTCGGGGAGGACTGGAGCTTCCAGAGAGACTCATAGATTATGTTAGAAGGTTATGAGTTGCTGGAGTGAGGTAGTTCAAACAACTTGTATGGAGACTTAACATTAAAGATCCATTTTTGGTATAAGGCCATATGAGATTATCTTCACACGAAATAGGATTTCTAGTGTTAAAGATTTTTTGCCTATTTTTTTTGAGTAAAGGAGGCTTCAACAATTTCTTGTTTCCAGGTCTTTGTGTCTTGATCAATTAAATTTGAAACTGTGAGGTTACGGTTGGGGTATGAAATGCGCGAAGGAAGTGAGGAATTGATAATCCAATTATCATAAGAAGAAAAAACTTTAATGTGAGTGCCATTTTTGACATCCCAAAAAGAATTATGCAAAATTATGTCTAATTCCATGCAAATACTCTTCCTAGCACAAAAATGTCTTTGACAACCTTATGATGTAGTTGGTGAAACTTTTGAAATACTTGTATTTCAAAATTGTAACCCATAGATCATTCAGAGAATAAATGGCGTTCCTTGGAGTTTTTGCCAACAAAACAGCATTGAAAATTTTCAGATTTCTGAACACTAGACCATCCCACATCTGTGCATGAGTGTGGATTTTATCTTATTATTTGAGATACAAATCTACCCACTAGAAAAGACTGTTCTATTTTATGGATTAAGTAGTCTGGTAGGCGAAAAGAATTCATATGATAAATGAGATAGGATTTTTAAAACATGCTTGACCAATTACAGACCTATCTGCTTGGGGCAATTATTTCCCCTTATATTTATCTATTTTCTTGTCAAAGTGTTCAACAAGATGAGCAAAAGAATCTTTTTTAGATCCTTTTAAGAAATGTGGAGTGATTAGGAATTTTTCATTCATATCCACTTTCATAACATTTAGGGATATAATGAGAAATATATAATGGCCTGCATGAACATTATTACCAAAAAAATATCCACTTTTGGAACTCTTCACTTGGCCACAAATGAGGTTAAAAACATTAATTATAGACATTAAGTTATTAGCTTCAGTGTGTGTAACTTTAGTTAGAGATACATTGGGTGCCTCTTTGATGATTATGAAACCACAAATGAGATAAGTTTATTCAGCATGCAAAAGGAACCTTGAAAAAGTCTCCATGCATAAAATAAACAAATAAAGAGGCAGTGAACTTCCCTATGTTATACCCTCAATAAGTTTATAAACGGTACATGGAGAGCCATTAAGGAGTATACATATGCTAGTGGTAATTATATATTGAAATATTAACTCACACCATCCATCTGAAAAACCAAAACTTTTAAGAATATCAATGAAAAATGACTATTTTAATTTATCAAACGCTGTGTACATATCTAATTTTAAGCCCATTATACCACATCTATCACTTTTCCTTTTATTTGTCATAGAATGCACCAGTT
The DNA here is from genome assembly GCA_023531435.1 of Papaver californicum. NCBI lineage: Eukaryota > Viridiplantae > Streptophyta > Magnoliopsida > Ranunculales > Papaveraceae > Papaver > Papaver californicum. The sequence continues at coordinate 192,168 of JAJJMC010000167.1, read as the reverse complement.
CACGGGCTATCAAATTATTATCATGTATGTGCCTATTTGGCACATAAACAACTTGAAATGGTGATATAATTTTGCTTAATGGTTTCATCCTATTGACAACAATTATTTTAGATATTTTATAACTTGTATTACATAAGGATATATGTCTAAATTATGTCGAACTAGCAGGATTGTTAACATTTAGAATTAGAGACATCAATATATGGTTCATAGCTTTAAACAAATGCTTAGAGTTAAGGAAACTACTAACAATATTCTATACATCATTTTCCAGCAACTCCAGATTTTACTTGTCAAACCCAGGTGGAAAACCATCCATTCCTGGTTGCATTTGTTTGATGGTATCTCTAACTTATTATAAATTTATGAGACTCAATAGTTTATCATTGTCCTCGGAGGTTATACAGACTTGAGCAATTTGTGAAATCTCTATTCGGAAAAGGGTTAGTAGTTGTGCCTATGAACTAAAATGGGAAACTGAAAGGTATTCAAGAGTAATTCTATCATTAGACCCTTATCCATTATTCAATTTCAGAGAACTTATATGATTCAAATTTTTTCATCTATTCACAAATGTATGATAAAAAGAAGTATTTTTATTATATATTTTAATGAACCCAACTTTAGATTTTTGAGCATAGAAGTCCTCTTGGACCTTCTGTTAATGCTTTAAATCTGTTTCAACTTGCTTTATAGCCTCATAGTTTTGAGTAGTATAGGTAGGCTACACAGATCTTGAAATTTCCAAAATGATTTATATTCCACAAACTTAGTGAAAACTAGACATTTTTCAGTTGATGCACCATTTGATAATCCAGTGATCCTCAAACACTCTTAAAATAAAAATTTCTTATAACCTCATGAGAGAATATCTTAGAACCATGCAGAAGAATCACCGCTAGCTCCACCTAACCAGTAAGCTAACAACATACTAACTTCTAACTTAAGAAGGAATAATTAACTTCAACATCATACTCCATCACATGTCATGATTACCGCGTATCTGAAACAAACCACCATACATCTCCATTGTGATTAACATGATTAATTTTTTGAACGATTCCCAAAGCCGTCACCAATCTAACATACTATTTTACCACCATCACACCTAGCATACTCGCTTGGAGTACATACCGTGTGAATACCCATATTAATGTGGGATATCCTTTCAATTTTAGGAACATTCTTGATATTACGTGCAAGCCATTAAGAATACTTTAACATATATTTAATAACACAAATATACAACATCTCGTGCATAATTTTGACCCATTGTTGGACTTTCTTATACATGAGACCTCACATCCCCATTATTTCTTCAAACTTTGTAACCCATTTTTATAGTGTATGGTTACTAACACCCTTCAAGAAATATATATGTATTCCACCTTATTCAGTCTTATTTTGCCCATATTACATCATAAAACATAAATGAAAAGATACACTTCCACCAAGTTGAACCTCCGATTTGTAAATCACATTTGAAACCCATTTTTTTTTGTAAACACCGGTTGAAACATTATCTTCAAACATATTTATCCACTGGAACAATAAACTATCATTCAATACCAGGTTCAATCACACCCGCCCGTCCAAGCTCTGATACAAATTGATGGGGAAATTGGCACCCCGAGCGCAGCGGAAGACACGATCACAAAAGGATATTGGTGATCTGAACCAAACATGGAGAAATAATAAGAGAGATGGAATGTAAACAACCACCCAAAACACAAGATATACGTGGTTCACCTTTGCAGGATGCGTCCACGACCAACACCATCAGAAAAACTTTCATTATAATCAAAGATCATTACATGCCATTTTCACAACCCACGGAAGAAGACCCATAAAGAAGAGTTACCAAGACATACCTAATACAACATTGAGAAACCTTAGAAATCAACTCTCTAAACCATTCTTCAAATTATCCTCATGTCTTCTCTTATACACCTTCTTCACGGTTGCTAGTAAAAGAGAAGAAACATGTATATAAACTTGGTTTAGGGAAAAATCCTAAACCATAAACATTATAACATCAAAATCCTTTCTCTACAAGTTTTCCTCTCACACTAATATTGGCCTCCACGGTAGCACTCGACCCTCCCAAACAAAGAGACAAGAATACTAAGCACAAGGATTTTCGCTCTTCTAGTTGGATATCTTTACACCTACAATTCTAGTGATATATCTATAATTATATAATACAAACTTGGCACCATGTATACCTTTCCTATTTGGATTAGGAAACCCAACTAAATATGGAAATGTCTGAAACAGGAAACCACTGTTTTCCTAACAATTTGGGTATGGTAATTTCACTGATGAGTCCCCAAGTATCCAAGTTTGGTTGGGACTCTTAATTTCATAACTGAATTTCATTTACTGAATCACTTTCCACCCTCAAGAAATGAATTCCCATCTCCAAAGCCAGACGAAGACCATCACTGTAGCAAAGCAAATACATTTGATCAATCAAAGTGCTTATTCGATTAAAACTTATTTGAGGGTCCGAAAACATATTAATCGTATGAGACTACTAATTTACCATAAACTGAGGATTTTTTTCATAGAAAAAAGGATTTCATTGCAAAATTGAAGAGTTACGAATTCATTATCCTTGTCTAATAGAGTAACATTGACTAATAACAATGTTCTTCATGGTTCTGCTTACTAGTTCTAGCATGCTTAATAATAACATCAACTATAAATTACCATCTCTATCAATAACGATAACTAACTTGACAATAAAATATTCATTCATCTTATATCACTAATTGATTATCGGGATTTAATTGTATGTAGCCGAAGTTAAAAAAATTCTTAAATTTAGTCGACAAAAGAGAGTATGGAAAAATTTGTTCATCCTTATACCCCTAATGTCAAGGTTGTTAATAAGACTGGTTCCGCTTAGTTATCCTGAAATTGGAACCACGCCCAATTTTAAAAGTCTAGTTTTGTTTCTAACAGTTTTGTGTCGGAGTACACAAGTAATGAAAACAGATTTAGTAATGATCGGACTATTCATTGATCGAGTCCATCTAACCGTCAAATCCATAAATACAATCCGTTTTTTTCTTCTATAACAATGTTTTACCTTACTTGCTTTGGTTTGTATCTAACCTTTTTTTTTTTTGACGGAAGAAGGGCCAATAAGGCCCTAATTTATCGCTAATACCTCATTAAACTTGAGGTTTGATGAAATACAAGAGGGGGAGGAATAATAATTTCACCATCCTGTTACATTACTATGCATAACAAATTAACATAAGCCACGAGCTAAAACATTTACATTTTTTGGAACTAAAACAAACTAAATGTCTTCAAGAGTCTTTATGACTTATCTAATTGATAAAACCATGTATCTAATGATCCAAGGAATATCACTCCCATCCCCTAATATGGCATTAGTAACATTTAAAGCATATCCTTCAATAATAACGCTATGTATGTTTAAACACTGCGCCAAAGAGATTCCTACTTGAATGGCTTTAGTTTCTGCCATGAGACGAGAGGTAGCATCATATGTTAAAGACCCAAAACCAATATAGATACTTGTGTGATCTTGAGAAATCGCACCAGATGCACCTTTATTAGGAACAAATGCTGCATCGACATTAATTTTAACATAAGAAAGCCTTGGAGGTATTGAAGACCACATAAAGCCGAAGTATTGGAAGCAGACAACTCAGGATTACAAATGTGAAAATCCTTAAGATACTTTTTCATAACCAAACCTACTGAAAGATTTTCATTTGAGAAGATAATGTCATTTCTTATCTTCCACATATTTCATAGAATACACAATCCCATTGAATATATAGTGTTATCTTGATTTTCCAACCATAACTTGATATTAGATCTCGGATCTTGATCTTCCGGATAGAAAAGAATAGGAGTAGGAGCATTCTGATATATTGTTTTATCCCATTGACAGTTGAAGAAGAGATGGAACACTGACATCTATAATCAACAAAATTGTTGAATCTTCATATATTTAGTTTAACAACAAGGCCATTATGCAATAGTTTCCATGCAAACAAAACAATATTCGGAATGATATTACCAGATACAGCCTAGAACTTTCTCCATGGAAATTCACTATTAGCTGCATTACCAGGCATATTATCAGCAAAGAGTTTGTAGCAAGATTTAGTTGAAAATTTACCTGAAATAACTGGAGACCACATTAAAGAATCCTAGAATCCTCCTCCGCAGTTAAGTGTATTTCCTTTATTGAGTTTGCTACATTAGATAGAAATATTCCATCTAATAATATTTCATCCCAAGAGAAAGATCCTTCAACAAATATGTCGGACACAAAGTTCACATTTTCTGGGAGACTAGAAAGAATTGAGATGAGATGTTCGAGTTGGTTTGCTAGCAAAGGGTCCTGACAAATGCTAACTCTCAATTTCCTAGAAATTTTCCAAAAGACTTTATTTTCGACAATAGGTCTAACAACCAATAAGCTATTCCATATGGAAGAACCATTCTTGTTTGCATCAACTCACCAAAACAATTGATCTTTGAGATACCTTGCAGTTAGAATTTGAACCCACATTGAATCCTTGTTCTCTAAAAAATCTCCAAGCCAGTTTTATGATGAGAGATTTTTTTACCCATTCCATATTCCTAATGCCCAAGCCACCTACATTTTTATGCATACAAATCTTTTCCCAATTTTTTTTGTATAAGAAGAGTGCCCCCACCAGAAACATCTTTGGATTTTTTCAATCTGATTTAAAATTCTTCTAGGAAATAAGCAAAAACCCATGAAGAAAATAGGAATAAAATATAATACAGATTTCGACAGAATAGTTCTTCCTGCTGGGTTAAGATAATATAATCTCCATCCAGACAATTTGGAATTGAATTTTTATAAAAAAAATTCAAATGAATTAATCTTATAATATGACTTTAATGGATAAACACCCAAGTATTTATCTCCTTCTTCCATTTCATTAACTCCAAGATCTTGAATGATAACTGGTTTTTGAAAGTCAGAATTTCCCTTAATGGAAAATATAGAAGATTTATTATAATTGATCAGTTTTCTAGAATGAAGAATACTGGTTGAGAATTTCTTTTAAATACAACATATTGATTCTTGAATTATCTCTAAAGAATAAGAGATCATCTGCGAACATTAAGTGGCTAATCCTAGGAGTCCATATGTTGAGATAATAACCCTGATACAAACCTTGATCTTTATAACGTTGTATAAGTAAAAAAAACCCTTGTGAACAAATGATAAACAAAGAGGGGAATATCGGACGACCCTGCCTTAAATCTCTTTCACTTTTAAACCAACCCTGTGAACTACCATTTAAATTGATAGAGAATGATACCGTTTCTACACAATTCATAATTAAGTCATGCAACAAGCATGTAATACCCATGATATACAACATATCCCTTAAAAAAACCCAATTAACCCGATCATATGCTTTAGACATATCCACCTTCAAAGCAAAATAACCATTAAAGGCAGAAGAATTTTTCATGAAATGAAGTAGTTCTTTTGCTATCATAATATTATCTAAAAGATAACGACCAAGCACAAAAGCATTTTGAGCCCAAGAAATAATTTTATCTAGAGGAGGCTTTATTCTATTAGAAATAATTTTTTCCACAAGCTTGTAGAGAACATTGCATAGTGCAGTAGGCCTAAAATCATATGGATTTACATGGTTTTTGATTTTAGGAATCAAAGAAATGTTGGTATGGCTGAGATTCCAGAAGCATAGAGAAAAATAGATTTTATTAATTCATAAACATCCAAACTTACAATTGACCAATAATCGTCCAGCCCAGGCGCTGTATATGATCCCATTTTGACTGATACTTCCCATATTTCCTCAACAGATGGAATCCTAATGTAACACCCGCATTTTTGAGAAAGAGGGAAAAATATTAATTTTACACACCAGGGAAAAAATGGTCATAAAGGGAAAAATAGTAATTTTACACACAATAGGTACAATGGTCATTCAAGGATAAAATAATAATTTTACACACCAGAGGAAAAATGGCCACTCAGGGGTAAAATAATAATTTTATACACCAGTTGGCGTATTGGCCTTAGCCATGCTAACCAGTTGGTGAATTTGCCTAGCCATGCTAACAAGTTGGCGGATTTGGCCTAGCCATGCTAACCAGTTGGCGGGTTTTCCTAGCCATGGTGCCTTAACTATGCTAACCAGTTGCCGGATGCCTAAAGTGCAATAGATGAATGTCCACTCCCCTTCTTTTATTTACTTGTGGAAATGCAAATAAAATATATATAGGGAGGAGGAGTTGGTTGGAAAACGGTGATGCTTAGGTATGCTAACTAGAAAGCGGATTTTCCTAGGTATGCTAACGAGAAAGCGGATTTGCCTAGGTATCCTAACCAGAAAGCGGATTTGCATTAGCTATGCTAACTAGAAAGAGGATTTTCCTAGCTATGGTAACCAGAAAGCGGATTTTCTTAGCTATGCTAACCAGAAAGAAGATTTGCCTAGCTATGCTAACCAGAAGCGGATTTGCCTAAAATGTAGTCGATGGATGTCTTTTATCTTTCTTTTCCAAACATATGAAAATACGATTAAGACATATATAGGGAGGGAGCTTTGGCTGAATGCGCATGAGCGATAATGCACATATATGTGATGTGGCCTATATGTTGGTGCATAGTTGATACATAAGCGCCAACATGCTTGTAGCTTAACCGATGGAGCATGAATTATGCGAAAGCATCATTCATCCATGTTGCGTACTCGAAAATGCATTATGCATATTAAGTAACGATAGTTATGCATAAGCTGGTGCATACCTTGAGAAAGTCCCTTGGCCTGTACAAACTAGGATTTGTTAGGCCTTTGGCCTTGGTACATCAAGTTGGAAATTTTTAGATGCGGATTTTATATGCCTAAGCATATCCTATCGAAACGATTGGCTCTTTTCGATGTTGGCTTTTTCTTAATAGGCTTAAGATGCTTGTCCCTTTATATATGAACTACGGTCATGCTTGATCCCTTCAAGGTACGGGTTGGGTACGTAGGTATCCGTAATGCAATGCTTTGAGGTGCAGTATCTTGTCGCTTATATCATCTAATTTGGAGATGATTGCGATATTTTGGTAACTCATATCATCTGGCTCGGAAGTGCGAGGCAAGAGATTATTGTTACCGCACTTGATGAGGTAGTTGCATTCCGTTGATGGATGTTCATAATTTTATCAAGTTATACGATACAAATGGCTGATGCACCCTTGGAAAGAACAAGGTCGGTGTATGCACCCAGCGCATGGTCGGAATAGAGGTAAGGAAGCAAAAGAAAAAAAAAACCTAAATTAGTTTAGGTACTAGTCCAAAGCATAACTCAGGCCTAGACAATGCTCGCAGGTGATGCATGATAAAGGCACCATCACTGGCTGTATAGCCTTGCACCCTTTGTAGAACAAGGGTACGTTGGGACGGTATGGAAACTACGTTTGAATATTATGCTTACAAACCATGCTTGGAAAGGAAAATTGATCTGCATTCGCCCAACGAGAAGTGGAACTTTAATTCCCGGTTACTCTCATCAGAGTGGCGCGTCGGGGAGTTCTGGCCTTCCCAGGGTACAACGCCGATGGTGGGATTTCCCGGTTCGTCACAGTTGGTATATCAGAGCAAGTTCCGAGAAAACACTAGGGACTGTGCGTGTTGGACTCCTCAAGTGAGTGTTTGTAATGTGAGTACAAAAGTTTTCCTATAAAGGAAAAAGGAAAAGTTGGAAGAGTAGGCCAACTGTTGCGCAAAAGAAAAGTTCGTGACCGTTATGCCAGTTATTTTGTAAAATTTTTGTTGGACAATCAGGCCAAGTTTCTGTACTAAGAACAATTGTAACTACTACGATAGTTACCCCGTTAAGATTTGGACACACTCGAGTGTACGGTGAGTTTTCCAAGACTTATTAGTATCTTTTACCATATTGTTGGTAACCCGAAAGACTGTCGCTGGAATGGTGGTAGACAATGAGATTGATCATCCCCACCCGTCGCTGGAACGATGTGACTTGTCATGCCTGGTAGCTCCCACTTACGAGTTGCAACCCAGAAGACCGTTAGTTGTAATGGTAGGCTTGCATCCAACTGCTCTGGCAATTGAGTTTGGTCCTTACACTAATATGTTAAATATTGCTTGTCATATTCGATGACCCTTACCACCATCATGAACTTTGGGGACCCCAGTGTTATAGTATGGGACATGCACTTAGGATCTTGTGTTAAGAAAACCTTTTGCATTTATGAACATGTGGTATGGAACGCATGTTTAGGGATCTAAACCGATTTTCTTAGTAATATTGTAAACCCTTTTGGGATCCATGGGTGTGTGGTATAGGACTTATGCTTAGAAGATCTCGATCGATGTTTAAGACAAATCGTGGACCTTATAGGATTCCTAGGGATGCAGTATGGGACTTATATTCAGATGGTCCTAATCCGTGTTCAAAACAAACGTTGGGACCCTTAAAGGATTTTTGCGCATCATGGTATGGGACATATGTGCAGGCAATCCAAATCGATGAAGCTTGTCCATAATAGTTTAATGTTGAATTCCGGGACGAAATTCTCTGAAGGGTGTAATAGTGTAACACCCGCATTTTTGACAAAGGGGTAAAATAATACTACCTCCGTTTCAGGAAAAAAGTTACTATTAATTTTTCATTTTAACCTAAAAATAGGCTAAAATGAAAAAGTGATAGTAACTCTTTTCCTGAAACGGAGGGAGTAATTTTACACACCAAGGACAAAATGGTCATAAAGGATAAAATAGTAATTATACACACCATGAAAAAAATGGTCATTCATGGTAAAATAGTAATTTTACATACCCGGGGCAAAATGGTCACTCAGGGGTAAAATATTAATTTTATACACCACTTGGTGGATTGGCCTTAGCCTTGCTAACCAGTTGGCAGATTTGCCTAGCCATGCTAACCAGTTAGCAGTTTTGCCGTAGCCATGCTAACCAGTTGGCGGGTTTGGCCTAGCCATGCTAACCAGTTGGCGTATTTTCCTTAGTCATGCTAACTAGTCGCCAGATTAGCTTAAAGTGCGGTAGATGAATGTCCTCTCCCATTCTTTTATTTACTTGTGGAAATACAAATAAAACATATATAGGGAGGAGGTGTTGGTTGGAAAACGATGATACTTAAGTATGTTAACTAGAAAGATGATTTCCTAGCTATGCTAATTAGAAAGAGGATTTGCCTAGCTATGCTAACGAGAAAGTGGATTTTCCTATCTATGCTAACCAGAAAGAGGATTTGCCTAGGTATGCTAACCAGAAATCAGATTTCCCTAAAGTGCAGTTGATGGATGTCCTTTATCTTTTTTTTTCCAAACATATGGAAATGCGATTAAGATAGAGAGAGCTTTGTTTGAATGTGCATGAGCGATAATGCACATATATGTGATGTGACTTATACGTTGGTGCATACTTGATACATAAGCGTCAATATGCTTGTAGCTTAACCGATGGAATATGAATTATGCGAAAGCATCATTCATCCATGTTGCGTACTCGAGAATGCATTATGCATACTAAGTAGCGATAGTTATGCACAAGCTGGTGCATACCTTAGGAAAGTCCCTTGGACTATACGGACTAGGCTTTAATAGGCCTTTGGCATTGCTATATCAAATTGGAAATTTTTAGATACGGATGTTATATGCCTAAGCATATCCTATCGCAACGATTGGCCCTTTTCGATGTTGGTTTTTTCTTAATAGGCTTAAGATGCTCGTCCCTTTATAAATGAACTACGGTCATGCTTGATCCATTCAAGGTACGGGTTGGATACGTAGGTATCCGCAACGTAATTCATTGAGGTGCAACATCTTGTCGCTCATATCATCTAATTTGGAGATGATTGTGATATTTTGGTAACTCATATCATCTGGCTCGGCAGTGCGAGGCAAGAGATGATTGTTACCGCACTTGATGAGGTAGTTGCATTCTACTGATGGATGTTCATACTTTCTATCAAGTTATACGATACAAATGGTATATGCCTGGTTGATAGACCCTTGGCAAGATCAAGGTCGGTGCATGCACCGAACGCATGGTCGGAACAAAGGTAAAGAAACAAAAGAAGAAAATAAGGCCTAAATCAGTTAAGGTACTAGTCCAAGGCATGACTCAGGCCTGAACAATGCTCGTAGGTAGGTGATGCATGCTAAAGGCATCATCACTGGCTTTTATAGCCTTTCCCCCTTTCCAGAACAAGGGTAAGTTGAGACGGTATGGAAACTATGTTTCGAATATTATGCTTAAAAAGCATGTTTGGAAAGGTAAATTGACCTGCATTCGCCCAGCGAGAAATGAAACTTTAAGTCCCGGTTACTGTCATCAGAGTGGCACATAGGGGAGTTCTGGCTTGCCCAACGCACAACGTCGGTGGTGGAATTTCCCGGTCCGTCATCTAACAACGTTCTCATTCTCTTCTTGAGAAATAACATGAGGATTAGGCAAACTAAAAGATTGTAAAACATCTCTACTCGGCTGTCGAAAGATAGATTTAAAATATTGAACCAACTCTCTAGCAATTTCATTTTGATATGTCATCCAAGAAGCATTATCTCTTTGAAGATGAGAAATATTATTCTTTCTTCTGCGATGGTTAACAGATAAATGAAAGTGACGAATATTTTTATCACCATCTTTAGCCTATTCTTTAAATACAACTATTTTTATAGTAAAATTGTGGATGGTATTCCTTTGTTAATTTTCTAGTTGAAGATTAAATTTTAGGAAAAAAATTAAAAGTGAAAAGATTTTAAGTTAAAAATTAGAAAATAAATACAATCAGTTGGAAGTAGTATTATTTGTTGTAAATTAATTCTTTGGTGGATTCCACCACTCTTACACCCCTCTTACACCGCCACCTTATCATCTCCCCTTCCACCTCTTCACATCTTTCACTTCTTGGTAACCCCCACATTTAGTGTAATAACTTAGGTTTGATACCTTAGTTATGAGAATCCATTCCATTGCTTCCTAATGTTAATGCTATCTTTATCATCCTCTCTTGTATTAGCCTATAAATTGAGGCTCATTCCTTTGTAATGTATACCAATATCTAGTAATGAGAAATTCTCTCTTCTTCTCTCTATATTTCTTTTGTGCAATAGTTCATCTTTTCATTTAGTTTATAACACGTTATCAGCACTCTAGCTCTCCTTAGCGGTAAGAAATTAAGATATAATTTTTATCTTGCAAAATAATTTTTTTTTTATTATTCTAAGCAAATAATCTGATTTATTTGAATAACTATTCTAAGCATATTCATGAACATGTTGGTACATTTATTATTATTATTATTATTAAAAAAGACTGTTCCACCTGAAGTTGGAACTCAGTGTGACACAATATGGACAAAAAAAGTTCACTCGGTTAATCGGTCGGTCCCTGAAGTGACCCGTAACAAAGTGACATCATGTCTCTATCCGCGGTTCCTGAAGTAACATGACCCTGATGTTAAGACAATTTTATTTTACAAATAATGTGTCCACGTGTACACTGGCAATGAATATTTCGTCAAACCCGAAGATGACGAAATTGATATCTAGATGATGTTGGTACTGTATCTGTGTATGTTCTTTATTTATTTTGACTTTTGTTTATTTTAATTATTGGTCTTGAAAAAAAAAAAAAAAGGATTCCAGAAGCAATCCATGGGATATTATTAACTCTAGAAGTAGTCTAACATGTAAATTATAAATTTTTGTAGCAATCCAAATTATTGTGGGTTCCCGCAGTAATCCATAAGTATAGACTCCGGAAGTGGTTTATGAAATTTTTTGGATTTCAGGTATCCATAAAATTCTGGGTTCCCGAAATAGCCCATAGTTACTAAATACTTTTGTTAATGTTTATATTATCAAAACTCAAAATATATGTCATATTCTTATCTACAAGAGCACAATTTTTACAGCATTAAACGTTTCCGACATATTGATTGATTAGTACCAATCAAGCTGAATTTCCCGCTCAAATTTTGGTAGACGTACCAATACAAGAGCATATGACTATCGTTTATAATAAATGCTAATCAGGGTGTACACTGATAAAGTATACGCTGTCAAATTTTAATTACATATATGAGCATGGGTGATTTAAAATTATTAATTGTAATATTATGATGAACAATCTGAAGAAAAATAAATAAATTCGGATGACCTACTTGGATCCAAGGTCACTCACCCATAATATATTTTGCATAAATAATACTAGATGTGATGAGACTTCCCGCCGTTAGAGGGAGGAAAGCAGTCGTTATAAGAACGTCATGAATTGGTTTCATCATAATTCTTGCACCAATTCGGTATAAGGTGGAGAAGTTATTCATTCATTATGATATGATTGAAGCATTTTATTCTTACAAGAAGAATAATTAAAACTCATTTGTTGTTGCACGTATTTTGGCATTAGTTTATGTCCCTGCAGGGCATGCCATGAGTTAACAATAATTGAGTCGTCTACAACTCATCTGAATTGTCGATGAAAAAAATAAAAATAAAATAATATATATTCCTTGATAAAGGAAGCCAATCACGCTGGATCAAAATAGTGCTCCTGGGGAGGCTATTGATAATGTTCTCAATGAGACTATTTAAATACGATCTTTAATTACCGAGCCATATTTATCTCCTAAAGAGGAATTCATTCCTAAGTGGACAAGTGGTGTCGATATTAAAGAATGATTTTTATACGCGTACATAATCGTAGTTATTGTCGAACATGTATTCAGAGTAGCGACAACCATACATGTATTATAGACAAAATCCTTTTTCGCAGAGAAACTGCCGTGAAGTATCGACAATATGTATGGTTGACTAATATGGGTGAAAGGCATCCATATTTGGTTGTCCTCTCACTAATAAACATTTTCGGACATAAATAAAAATTGTGAACCCGGAAGGTTACAAGTTTGATGCTTAATTAGTTTGCATGAAAGTGAGACGAGAGGAACAAGGACGCTAATTGCACAGCGCCACTCGTGGCATCTAGTTTCTACAGACACTTGAGATCTGTGAAATTACATCATCTACTCTTAAATGATTTGAAAATACCCAATACTTTGGTAAGTATTATGTACCCCGTTTATAGATGAATTTTTAAGGGAAACTATTATTTGCCAGTTTTACATGTCATAGTCTGACATAATTGTTTGTTATCGAAGATAACGTTCGTGTAAACTTCTGAAAGATTATCACAGGTTATACTTCCTTATTAAAAGAATTCAAGATAAAAGATCTTGGAATCATGTATCAAACTTATTAAGCATTATAATGGTCCATGATTTTGTCAACTTTAGAAAGTTTTGACATGTTTAGATGGATAATTACGTAACCTCCTAATAAAACTTGTGTAATAGCAATCTACTTTCATCTCGGTAACGAGTATGTAACACTCTCTCTGGTTCGTATTACGTACTAATTACAAGTTGTTTTTGTGCTTGATTTTATATATAACTTTATATGTTATACTTGAAACTGTTCGGTAGTGAATTTGTTTGCCAAACTTAATTAGCACTAATATGGAGGCATTGTGTATATTGGTTTTTGTAGTACCTCTAACATTTGATCTTTGCTTTGACGGTTTATCCAAAGTCTCGTAAGTAATGAACTACAGATTATCAGTTTCCATTTTCCAAATTGTTAGACGATACAACATCCTTTTTGCAGCAACAACGATGATCATCTATTATTGTTTAAAGGAATTTACAAAGAATAAAAGATATATCAGATCCTACAAATCAACCATTGGGAATTTGACAAAGACAATTCAACTTGAGATTTGAAATTAAGTTATGGCAACATAAAGGTCTCCATTACCAACAACAAAAAAATTGAGCTGAAGATGGTTGTTGATTAGCTACTTGTGGTAAATCAACTGAGATATCTTCTTTCTGCTGGAGGATATATTGGACTTTACGAGTTGTACTCTTTTTCCTTAGTCAAGGTTTTTTTCCAACTGGGTTTTCCTTCTCAAGGTTTTAACAAGGCAATATATATATGTCCTACTCCTTTTCTTAATCTATCTACAGTTGTACTGTTTTTCCTTAGTCAAGGTTTTTTCCTTCTTGGTTTTCCCGACAAGGTTTTGATGAGGCAACGAACTTGAAGAAATTTTCTTAAAGAGATATTCGAAGACATTATTGAAGACAAACTTATATCTTGTTTTGAACAAAGACGGTCAGTGATTCTACTTGAAAATCAACATTATACTTCTTTGGGTGCACATCATCAGGGGGAGAACATCAGTATTGTGTGATGGAAATTTATGCGTGTTGTACTCTTTTTCCTTCGCTTGGTTTTGTCCCAATGGGTTTTCCTAGCAGGGTTTTAATGAGGCAATATTTGACGCGTCCAACACCATGATATGATTTGTACTCTTTTTCCTTCGTCTAGGTTTTATCACTTTTGGGTTTTCCTGGCAAGGTTTTAACGAGGCAATATCATAATAGAGTGGTGTCATCCAAGGGGGAGTGTTGTAAATTAATTCTTTGGTGGATTCCACCACTCTTACACCCCTCTTACACCACCACCTTATCATCTCCCCTTCCACCTCTTCACATCTTTCACTTCTTGGTAACCCCCACATTTAGTGTAATAACTTAGGTTTAATACCTTAGTTACGAGAATGCATTCCATTACTTCCTAATGTTAATGCTATCTTTATCATCCTCTCTTGTATTAGCCTATAAATTGAGGCTTATTCCTTTGTAATGTATACCAATATCTAGTAATGAGAAATTCTCTCTTCTTCTCTCTATATTTCTTTTGTGCAATAGTTCATCTTTTGATTTAGTTTATAACATTATTGATGGTATATATATATTGAAACATTTGTTGAAAGTATCCAAATTTGATGGTCACAAGTAGATAGCAAGTTTGTGCGTTTTTGACGTATAAGTCGCGACTATTTGCGAACTACGCGCTTACGAATAAAATCGTCGTCCATTTGTAACCCCGATTTAAAAATGTATTTTTTTAAGACTAAACAAATTTTCTGTGATTTTCCTGGATTCCAAACGGATCCATGAACCTATTACAATCAAATAAAAGATAACAATCATCATTTTGTACTCTATTACAATCAAGATGCACCACAAAACAAAGTGACGATGTTAATGAAATGAGCTATGATTAAGAAAGTTATTGATAAAATCAGTTGTTGTTAAAATCATGTTTAATATATGTGTCAAATATTATAAATAGGAATAAAATTATATACTATGTTGAAATAGTATATGCAAAATATATTAAACACGTATTTATATATTATTTTTTTAAAATTATTTTATATATTTGACCGGATATTTAAATAAATTCGTATCGTACATATTGGATTTGTGTGCATATTTTTGCCGATCCACATTTTTTTATATTCTGGTCGGCAAATTGCTAACTATAGCTATGGTTTCAATGCCATTAAGAAGTTCAAATTTTTGAAAATTCTTTGATATTGGATGCTAGGTAAGAATGATTCAATTAGGTATCAGTCATGTCGAACCTCAAACATAAATTTGACGGCTTCGCTAGACCGGGAATGTATTTTTGTCGTGAATTTGTTTCATGGTCGGTATAAAATTTCACTTCTTTTTCTTAACGCATTGGGAAGAATTGAGATCGTGGATATCAAATTATTTTTCTTGTATCTAAGGATCCCGATGATTGGGATGCCCACAGGAAGGGCTGCAAGTAATCAAATTTCGATGTGTGAGTTTTAGTGGTGTATTTTCTTTTTCAATTGAAGTCCATATAGATAGAATGAGCATATGATTTGTCTTCTTCATCTGAATTTGGAGTTCTAGTATAATCTTCCCTCGTTGACGACAGTTTTTTTTCTTACTTGAATTAACTAATTTTGATCCTTTAAATTTGTTTGTTTGTGTGTCAGATACTCAGTACGACAATATGCTGTTAAAACGACATTGGCTGCTCCCACTAGACTTCCTCTTGGCCGTCTTTGTATGCGGTCACTATTCTACTAAAAGTAGGACTATGTGTGTGGATGACTCCAATTCAATAACCTCGGCCACTTATTATCACAATGAAAATTTGAATTTGCCCACCTTTCAATCACGTGGAGTTGAGTATTTGAGGTATTAATCTGTCGGAAAATTTTGAATTAACTACGAAAGAAAATCCCTTTTCTTCTTCTTTTTTTATGATAAAAAATTAAAAACGGAAATAGGTTAGAAAAATATACATACATGAAAGACAAGAGAAAATTCACAAGAATTATATAAGTAAGGTTCCCCAATTAAATATAGCATGCGAGAAATTGATAAGCAGTTTGATTTCTGCAGCATAATCCCAAGCTAACACAAAAGATCAAGCTTCCAAATCCAGATCTTCATCCGTCTTGAACAAGTAATTTTGCTCGAAAATTCTTATATTTCGTTTGTTCCATAACACCCAAGACAATGCAGCAGGAATAAACTACTACAAATGATTTCTTTGCGACGAAAATTTATTAGATGCCCAACACCAAGCTAATTGATTTAGAGCTTTATGGCAGGAGCGGAATCAAAGGTTGACTAACCCTGCTCTAACCCTCTTAAAATCATATCAACCATATAAAAACTCCTATAATTTATACTATATTTAGTATTTTGTCTACTAAATGTTTAGTATTTTGTCCACTAAATCTAATATGTTTTTAAAACTTCATCTCCCCTCCCCACTTTGATTCTAATTTCTGGTTCCGCCATTCATAAAAGCTCACTGCCAACCTTAGTTTGGAGTTAACTGTTGGATCTGCAACAATGAAAAGCACTAAACAGAAGAAATTGTTAAGGTTAATAAAATCTCTGATTGATTCACACAATGGACAAAGCCACCTGCTCAGCAAATTGTCCTTAACAAAATAGTCCACGGGTACTCCTCAAAAATAAGAGATGCTATAACCCAACAACGGAGATGTGTCCAGGATAGAACTGCCATTATGACTAGTATAAGCACAATACTAGTCACCCTCAAACGAACTCAACAACAATTGGATGGAAGGGAAATAAACAAGCAATGTGCGCAAAACAAAGCAAGAAGAGGGGAAAAGAAGACAAGATAGTAGCTGCTTTTGGAGTGAGTTGAAATGATGAAATCGTTTCTCTTTTATAGCCAAAAGAAGATAAGGGAATTAATGGATATTGATTGAAAAATCAATTTCGTGCATGAAGCACGTACATAAATAATTAAAACAGTCAAAATTTATTCTCTCTTTTAAATTAGTTAAATTCTCGTCGAGTCAGACGCCCCCATATTTAAAGCAAAATTTATTTTGGTTTTAAATTCTTTAAGGAAAAATATTCTGTTCAAAAAGGTGAGTCTTGGTTGGGTCGTAGCCTCAGCTATGCCCGCACCCGCAACCATACTCATTCCCGCAGCAATAGCCACAGTCACACCCACACACGCAACCACAGCCACAGCCAAAGCCTCAACCGCAAGCCGCAAGCCGCAAGCCGCAAGCCGCAAGACGCAAGACGCAAGCAAAAAACGCAAGACGCAAGCACAACCGTGCCCGAGCCCGTGCGTACGTGCTTCGGTGCGAAGCACCGCGCATGGGTGAAAACATGGTTGCACCAACTAGATCATAGCCTTAGTCCTCCCCCAACCACAAAAGTGTCTAAACCCCTAAGGGTCCTCCCTTGGAAGCAACTTTCTAGATAATAAGGAGAGGAATCATCTTTAGTTTCTCCAATGTGGGACTAAAGGTTCATTCACAAAAGTGAAAAATTAGCTAGTGTTCCTTAGTGACTTCTAGGTCCTAAGATCCATTCCCACCAAGACCAAAAACATTTTAAGTTCATTTTTCTCCAACAATCCCCCACATGAATGAAAACCCGATGAAAATCAGAAATCAGAAAACGAGAAAATACCACTTAGGCAATAGGTGTCCATAAGGTCTTGAACCTTTGCTTAGTGAGAAATTATCGGAACTACTTGATAGACAGTGAACGCGATGTCTTGAACTGCCATCGTTTGGTGTAGTTCATCAACAACTTCCACGCGTGATATCTCTCTAGGTGCTGTCAAGTTCGTGTCATTGTGTCCATTTTGGCCCTGGACGTATCCCGTTTCTTAGAATGCTCTAGAGAATCAGCTCAATTCTCATAGGAAGCGGCCCACTTTCTCATTCAGATAGGTGAGTTATATCAAGAGTGTTTACTGCTATACCCCATTTCAATCATAAATTGAAACTATAAAACTCATTCAGACTTAATAAAAAGTCATCTTTCATATGCAGTCACACTATCACGTCTACACCATAGGGAAGGGACAAAGAATGAAATTCTCTGATACTGTTTCCTTTGACCCACCACAAATTAGTTGTCTTATTCGAAACCTTGATCTTGGGATCTCCAGTCAGCAGGGTTGAGTATCTTTCATGGCAAGTGTAGTTAATGAGATTCAGCATCATCCCCCTTGATGCATTACTAACTATCTCCTTGGACAAACCTTTTATCAAAGGGTCCGTGATATTCTCCTTAGACCTCACAAAGTCAACAGAAATAACGCCAGTTGAGATTAGTTGTTTTAGGGAATTGTGTCTTCAACGAATGTGTATAGACTTCCCATTATAGTTGTTGTTTTTAGCATTAGCTATTGCGGCTTGACTATCACAATGTATACATATAGCTGGTACAGGCCTATGCCAAAGAGGAATGTCTTCTAAAAAGCATTTTAGCCAAATGGCTTCCTCTCCTGCTTTATCTAACGCAATAAACTCCGATTCCATAGTGGATCGAGCTATACATGTCTATTTGGAACTCTTCCAAGATACAGACCCGCATGCTAGAGTGAAAACATATCCACTAGTAGACTTAGACTCCTCTGAGTCTAATATCCATTTTGAGTCACAAAATCCTTCAAGGGCCGCAGGGTATCTCTCATAACTTAAACAAAAGTTCAAAGTGTACTTCAAGTATCTTAACACTCTAATAATTGCATCCCAATTCTCCTGCCCTGGATTACAGGTATACCTACTTAACATACCCACAGCATAAGCAATGTCTAGTCTCGTATAATTCATCAAATACATCAGTCTTCTTATGACACGTGAATATTCAAGTTGTAAAACTCCATTACCCTCTTTTTTTTGAGTCTACAACAAGGATCATATGGAGTACAAGCAGGTTTACTATCAAACTGGTTATATTTTCTAAGTATAGATTCAACATAATGAGATTGACTAAGACTATATCTATTATAATTTCTTCTAATCTTCATCCCTAAGATTACATCAGCGGGGCCTAAGTCTTTCATATCAAAGTTATCATTTAGCATTTTATTTACGGAATTAATTACATCCATGTTTGTACCAAGTATAAGCACATCATCAACATACAAGCATACAATCACACAAGCATCATTCACAAGTTTAGTATAAACACACTTGTCAGATTCATTGATTTTAAAACCACTAGAAATCATTATTTGATCAAATTTTCCATGCCACTGTTTAGGTGCTTGTTTCAAACCATACAAAGATTTTTTCAGTTTACACACTTTGTTTTCACAACCTTTCACTACAAATCCCTCAGGTTGGTCCATATAAATTTCTTCATCTAATTCACCATTTAGAAAAGTTGTTTTTACATCCATTTGATGTATCTCTAAGTTATGAATGGTAGCAATAGCAATTAACATCCTAATGGAAGTAATTCTCGTAACAGGTGAATAAGTATTAAAGAAATCTACACCTTCTATCTGTTTATAGCCTTTAACAACTAATCTAGCTTTGTATTTTTGCACAGTTCCATCTACCTTACGTTTCCTTTTGAAGATCCATTTACAACCTATGGGTTTACATCCTAGAGGTAAATCTAAAATCTCCCAAGTATCATTCTGTATAATGGAATCCATTTCACTAATAGTGGATTCTTTCCACCATGGAGCTTCAGAAGAAGTCATGGATTCTCTATAAGCCTGTGGATCAGTCTCAGCTAAGCATGTTATGAAGTCTGGCCCAAAAGATTTTTCAGTTCTAAGTCTTTTACCTCTTCTAGGTTGAACTTCAAATTCATCTTCCTCTAAAGGTAATGTCTGACTAGTGGAAGAGACATCTAGGGAATAACTACATATCATGTGTGAATCACATTTCAATGGAAAAACGCTTTCAAAGAACACAACATCCCTAGATTCCATAATTGTATTCACACCAATTTTAGATATTTCAGAACTTACAACCATATATATATATATGCAGTAGTATGTTCAGGATACCCTATGAAGACACAATCAACAGTTTTGGGTTCCTATCTTGGTTCTCTTAGGTGGAGAAATGGAAACCTTAGCCAAACACCCCCACACTTTAAAGTATGCATAAGAAGGTTGTCTACCTTTCCATAACTCATATGGAGTTTTGTCTGATCCCTTAAAGGGTACTCTATTCAAGACATAGCAAGCTGAGAGGAAGGCCTCCCCCCACAAGTTTGCAGGTAGTCCTGAACTAATTAACATGGCATTCATCATCTCCTTAAGGGTTCGGTTCTTCCGTTCAGCCACACCATTAGATTGTGGTGAATAAGGAGGGGTTACTTCCTGTATAATGCTGTGTTCTATGAAAAAATCTCCTATAGGAATTACATACTCACCACCATGGTCAGACCTAACAGTTTTACTGGTAGCACTCATTTGGTTTTCAACTTCTAGTTTATATATCTTAAAGGCTTCTAAGGCATCATCCTTACCTTTAAGTAAATATATGTGATAGTACCTCGTACAATCATCTATAAACGTGACAAACCATTTCTTACCACCTCTAGTTTGAACTGATTTCATGTCAACTAGGTCGGTATGAATTAATTTTAAGGGTTTAGAATTTTTCTGAATATTTTTCCTATAAGGTTTTTAGCATATTTTGGTTCTACGCATATTTCACATTTATGTTCATTATCCAAACTAAATTTGGGTATGCAGCCTATGCTTGCCATTTTATTCATTGAATTATAGTTTACATGTCCAAGTCTACCATGCTAAACATTCAATGACACACAAACATAAACATAAGAATCAATTTTATTCATTTCAACAGAGGTTACATTAAGTTTGTAGAGACCCTTAGTCTTATAACCCTTTCCTACATAATCCTTACCCTTAGTGACAATAATTTTCCTAGATTCAAAAACAAGTTTAAAACCCTTATCATCCAATACACCACAAGATGCAAGATTTTTGCAGATGTATGGAACATGAAGAACTTCATTCAATGTGAGAGATTTTCCAGAAGTGAGTTTCATCCCAACTTTGCCTTTTCCCGCAACCTGTGCTGCGGACGAGTTACCCATGTAGAGTTTCTCCCCTTCCCTTACCATCTGATAGGAGGTGAACATATCTCTGTTTCCACAGACATGCTTGGTAGAACCAGAGTCTACCCACCAGTCTCTCACATTGGTTACCAAATTGACTTCAGACACCGTGCCAGAAAACTCGTTCTTGTTGTTTTCAACCAAATTAGCATTGTTTTTCTTATTATTAAAGTCCTTACGTTTTCTACAATGTATTGCCATATGGCCAGGAATTCCGTAAAAATAACACACACCTTTAATTTTACCAATGCCATATTTGGGTTTCGGAAATGTACCTTCCTTGTGCGGACCATGCTTGCGTTTGCTGTTGTCGCCCTTTTCAGTATTGGAAAACTTGTGGGTCAATCACATGAGCCTTATTGGACATGTCCCTTGCGGAAGATGCGTTCTTGTCTTTGGAGCACAACAATTCTTCCACTTGAATCTTCTTACCCAATTCAACCATACTGACTTCACCAGTTTCATGTCTCAACCTTCGTTTGTATTCAGACCAAGAAGATTGTAATTTCTCAATCACAACAGATACTTGAAACGTTTCATCTATCACCATACCTTCAGCAATAATTTCATTGATAATACACTGAAGTTCAAGGAATTGGTCAACCACATATTTTTCATTTGTCATTTTGTATTCCAGGAACCTGGCTACCAAAAACTTCTTACTTACAGCAGTTTCCGCTTCATATTTTGCTTATAAAGCAGCCCATAAATCAAACACAGAAAAGTTTTCTTTTGCATTATAGAAATCATATAATGCATCTTCTAAACAGTTCAGAATACGATTTTTTCCATATAGTTCTGTCTAACCCAACTCTCCAACTCCCTTTCATTTCCAGCATCATTCAAAGTCTCATCAAAGGATTTCAGAACTAACTCATCTAGCATATGGAAACTCAGAAAGAATAACATCTTGGATTGTCATCTTTTGAAATCTTTGCCATTGAATTTTTGTGGTTTGTCAACATCACTTTTATCCATTGTTCCAAATAAGTATATTGTGTTAAGATTGTTGGATCTGCAACAATGAAAAGCACTAAACATAAGAAATTGTTAACTTAATAAAATCTCTAATTGATTCAGACAATGGACAGAGCCACATGCTCAACAAATTGTCCTTAACACAATAGTCTGCGGGTACTCCTCAAAAATGAGAGATGCTATAACCCAACAACGGAGATGTGTCCATGACAGAACTGCCCGTTATGACTAGTACAAGCACAATACTAGTCACCCTCAAACGAACTCAACAACAATTGGATGGAAGGGAAATAAACAAGCAATGTGCGTAAACAAAGCAAGAAGAGGAAAAACGAAGACATGATAGTAGCTGCTTCTGGAGTGAGTTGAAATGATGAAATCGTTTCTCTTTTATAGCCAAATGAAGAGAAGGGAATTAATGTCTATTGATTGAAAAATCAATTCCGTGCATGAAGCAAGGACATAAATAATTAAAACGGAATTTAAAACGGTCAAAATTTATTCTCTCTTTTAAATCTGCTTAATTCTCGACGGGTCAGATGCCCTCACATTTAAAGCAAAATTTATTTTGGTTTTAAATTCTTTAAGGAAAAATATTTTGTTCAAAAAGGTAAGTCTTGGTTGGCCCGCAGCATCATCTACGCCCGCACCCGCAACCATACTCATTCCCACAGCAGTAGCCATAGTCACACCCACAGCCGCAGCCGCAACCCACAAGACGCAAGTACAAGCGCACCCGTGCCGAGCCCGTGCGTGCGAAGCACCGCGCATGTGTGAAAAGCATGGTTGCACCAACTAGCCCATAGCTTTAGTCCTCCTCCAACCACAAAAGTCTCTAAACCCCTAAGAGCCCTCCCTTAGAAGCAACTTTCTAGGTAGTAAGGAGATGAATCATCTTTAGTTTCTCCGATGTAGGACTAAAGGTTCATCCACAAAAGTGAAAAATGAGCTAGTGTTCCTTTATGACTTCTAGATCCTAAGATCCATTCCCATCAAAACCAAAAATATTTTAAGTTCATTTTTCTCCAACATTAACATCAGTCAAATCGTATGAGCAATCTTACAATGAAGTAAAAAATGATCAATTGTCTCTGTCATACATCCATACATAATGCAGGAGTTATGTAATTCAACCCCTTTTTTTATAAGCATATTTATTGTATTAAAGATTTGTTGGATAATATACTTCCTGGAACAGAGAAAAAGAAACACAGAGAACTTGAAGATGATTAAGGGAGGGTTAGAATTAAAATGCACAACACACTCAAACACAGAGAGGTGAAGTCGCCTGTTCAACAGACTGCC
>JAJJMC010000167.1:138354-148537 GCA_023531435.1 Papaver californicum | reverse complement strand
AAGAAAGTTACATCTAAGGGAGGGCCCTTAGGGGTTTAGACTATTTTGTGGTTGGAAGAGAACTAAGGCTATGCGCTAGTTGGTGCAACCATACTTTTCACACACGCGCGTGCTTCGTACCGAAGCACTCACGCCGTCCGTCCGGTCGATCGGGTCGGGCTCAGGTGCGCTTGCGCTTGCGGGTGCTAGCCAACCAAGACTTACTTTTTTGAACATAAATTATTTCCTTAAAGAATTTAAAACTAAATTAAAGTTTTTTTGAATATGGGGGCCGTCTGACTCAGCGAGATTTAAGCTGAATTAAAGAGAGAATAAATTGATCGTTTTAATTCCGTTTTAAACATTAAGTCCGTGCTCCATGCACGGAATTGAATTTCAAACATTATGACTGTGCTTCATGCACGTAATTGATTGCCATTAAAACTATTCTCTTCTTTTGCCTATAAAAGAAAAACGAATTCTTCATTTCAACTTACTCTAGAAGCATCTACTATCTTATCTTCTTTTCCCCTCTTCTTGCATTGTTTTCCGCACTGCTTGTTTATTTCCTTTCCATCTAAATTGATGTTGAGTTCGTTTGAGGGAGACTAGTATTGTGCTTATACTAGTCATAACGGGTAGTTCTATCCTGGATACATCTCCGTTGTTGGGGTATATCATCTCTCATTCTTGAGGAGTACCCACGTACTATTGTGTTAATGACAATTTGCTGAGCAGGTGGCTCTGTCCATTGTGTGATATCAATTCAGAGATTTCATTAACCTTAACATCTTCTTCTGTTTAGTGATTTCTATTGTTACAGAACCAACATTTACTCCCAAGTAGGGTCTGTTTTCCCTGTTCTCATCTCCGAATCTGATTGTACTGGTATATTATAATTCATCCGGTATGACGCCATTTTATAGTGTGCAATACAAATTAACTATATAGTTTAAGAAAACAACTTCAATTAAAAAAGTACGAAAGTAAACAAAATTAACACTAGACAAAGTGAAACAAATACAATACAAACAATTGATTTGACATTAGATCAAATGATATAAATTAAATAATTGTACACCGTTACAATCGCATTTTAAGACTATTTAGTATTAGGAAAGTAGGTAGCAAAGTTGTAATAAAATGTTCACACTTATACTGTTTCCGAGTAAATTAGGGAAATTTTATAGTGAAAACAAGAATAAAAAAGATTTCAAAAATGAAAGTAAAATCAAATGGTATAAACTATCAGAGCAAGTCTTATGGTGGAAGAATTTCATCTTCCAAATTTCATGACACCGAAGCACTTGGAATATATCATGGAAGTTCAAATCAAAGGTGGAAGGTAAAATAGATTCCAAAACACAATTTCAAATTACGTTCAATCTTGACCCATAAAATTAACTGTCAGAAAGAGATAATTAAATTTAAAAACAAAACTAACCACAAGTTTGGGCGTAATTCAGAATGCTTTCAACTGAATGTGCATGTTTTATTTTGGATTCCAAGCTATCTTCCATGAAACCTTGGAATATTCCCTGGAAAAAATGTAGATAATCCCAGCTTGGAAGCCATTAGACTTGATATTCCATATTTTTTTCCAAGCTAGGAATAACTTGTATTCCACCATAATTAAAATGAAAAGGATCACGACAATGGTTTTGGGGTTCCTTTTTCTAGTTTGAGGTTTTACTTTTAGATTAAGAGTCTTGAATCTCTTGATCTTCTTCATAGTTGATTTCCTTATATCAGTATCCACCGCATACGCTTTGAAAAGAAGCAAAAATATTAATTCCCTACTGAAAATCGATGATTATCAATTTCTCAGTTTGAAAACTAAACTCCGACATGTTGAGAAGCTCGCAGAATAGAAAGAAAATTTTAATAAATAAACAAAAAAAATAAAAAAACCTTTAAAACTTGAATAGATTAGTAATCGTGTTAACCTGGTAGAAACCCAATTGGGTCGGCTGGTTTACCGATCGAACCTAACGTTTCATTTGATTCTTTGATTCAACAACGGTTTTTGAAAATATTAGTGGGTCATGATTGGACCAACCTTTTTTTTTCTATTGGTTCACCTGTTGGACCAGCTGGTCTCGTTCAATTCTCAAAACATTGGTGGAGAATTAGTGTGCACCCCAGTTTATAGGGATCAAAAATTTACACTCTAGTAAAATAATAACCTTATTTGATAATATACTATTTTCTGGGAAACAAATACTTACCCCCAAAATTTTAGTTATCTCTTCCGTATACGATGAAACTTGATTATTATTGTTTTTTTCTTCAAACACCCATAATGGGGGTGGTACCTGTAACAAATCTCGGATGCTAAATAAGTCTTTTGCTTTCACATGTGTTTTTTCTTGGTTTTATTGTGTACCCAACTAAGGTTTTCAGTTTCCTATTTATAAGTTATTCAAGTCTCCAGAGAAGACCTGATTTTGAGATCTTTTCGTCCATGTTAGTTATTGATGAAGGGAGATTTATGGGAAATATATATAATATTTTGTTATTATTATTTATATTTTTATTAATGATATTTTTAGTAGAAAACTAATTAATTTTCGGATTTATTATTTAGGGTAATTTTAGAAGAGTTTAGAAGTTAATTTTAAGAGTTTTAATAAGTTAGGAAAGTTTCCTAAATATAGTAGATACCTTAGGAAATAAGATTTTTATATTTTTGTTCAGGTTAGAGTTTTATTTCAATAGTACTTTTATTATTTTATATAAACTAAAATTTGTCAAAAAATTTGCAAATCAGAGTTTGAGTCGGTTTATTGAGTTTTTTCATCCTTTCACAAGTTAGGTTTTTTCCCTAAGTCTATTTAAGAGTCTTCAAGTTATGTTCTACAAAGTTAAATTTGATTAATACAAATTATTTTCTTAAACTTGTTCAAGTTTAATTGATTATTATCTATAGTCAGGAAGCCGAAGTCTAAATAATTATCATTGTTCATGGTCGGTATTCCTGAAACTATCTTGAAGTTTGAACAAAACATCTATTTTCTTTCTTTTCTATAATATCTGTTGCATCAATTATCCAACCTATTTTTCTAGACTTTCATGAATCTTCTTTTGGGTTAACTCGTTAGTCCGCACACCTATATTTTTCAATTCCAATTAGATCCAGAATACCAAAGTAATAACATGTAAACAATAATTTTTATCACGTCAATTAAAAAGATAAAGAAAAATTCCAGCAACTATACAAGCGGTAAACTCCCATTGTACACCTTCTTGATAATAAATCTTTTCATTCTTTAATAAAAAAATAACATGGTTACTAATAGGGAAGCAATCCATTTATTTTCTAAGCAAAGCTCGTAGAAGGACTTATTGATAAAGGCAAAAAAAAACACAACGAAAGCACTTGAACAAAATCTCAAAAGAGATAAATAAACAGAGAAAAAGGAAAAGAGAACTCAAACATGGTACAAATTATCTTAAATGATAAGCTGACAGACTCGATCTGTCACTTCCCCATGGTTAAAATTGTTAGGAGAAAAAAAAAGAAGACAACTTTGCTTAAATAATATGTTCTACACAATAATATTACTTTATAGAGACATTCTTGTGCGTATAATGAAATAATTCAAACTACACAGTTTACAATGGTTCAAAAAACAACAACAAAGTTTGCAGGATCGATGTAAACTGACCCCAATGAACTGATTTGCCAATTATTCGACACTTACCGTAAAAAATTCCTAAGATTTTTCTGTAGAATTCCTTGGGCATGTAGTTTGTTGATTGATCTAGTTTTTGACTATGGTAGATTACGTGTCCGTCTCAAATCAAAGATAAGATCTCTCGACAAAATATCTGCAATAAACTTTCCGATTGATTATAAATTATCCTCCCTTTATTTTTATTTATTAATCCGTTTTAAAAAAATTAAAATACTATAGAGAACAGAGAAAGATATAAAACTGTCTCTATTAAATGTCATATTATTACTAAAATTAAAGTTAAATATGTTTAGTATATAACAATATTACGCATTTTATAATTCTTTTATCTTTATAAATGTTCAAAAAGAAGATAATAAAATATATTTACAGTTAAATTCAAAGATATATATTTATAATAGTGTAAAGATTATAATAAGATTATATTTATGGAGTATTATAAGGAATCTAACCTTTACAGCTAAAATAATTTATTTTTTAAAAAGGAATGAAAATAAACATGAAAGACATTAAACATGTTTGATTTTAATTTCTGGATATACTATTTAGGTTTTTAGATTTGTTTATATATCTTTTGATTTTTATAATTAAAAAAATTTTAAGGGTATATTTGGAAGCTAAATGAAAAATGCACTATAAATAAAAGCTTGACACTTTTTTAAAACATACGAAAATAGAAAATAGAATAGAAAACTAATATAAAAACAAAGGAAGTAATTAGCCAATTTGTACTGTAATCCAACGATGCAGCATAGAAGATCCGACTTTTCTAAGTACTGCGACTCAAACGCGATGCACAAGTGATAGACTTCGCCTATACCAAGGATGCTACACAGAGTTACGGCTGGAAATTATCCAGTGGATCCAACAGTGATGACTCCAAACTCACAACTTATATTCAAATGTTCATATGATCATTTCATAGTTAAATTAATAATAATATCTTTGTTACATAAAAAATATAACTCTCATAAATATCTTGTGGTGTGGAAGGTACAGTGTGATGTAATATGGGTTCACATATATTTTAGATAGCCCAATATTTAAATTTATCATCAGATACTCTTTGTCTCTATTGTACTTTGTTTTCTCAAACCAAAATCGTATCATTATTACTTTTAATTATCAAGGGTTGATTCACATTGTGCTATTTTTTTTATGCATGCACCTTACTTCAAAATATCATCATCAGATATAATTTTTTTTTTCTTTTCTCCTCTCTCTCCTAAAAAAAAAAAATATCTAAAGTCTTCTTTATTCTTCTTTTTTCAGATTTAGTCCTTTTAGGCTAGATCCGAGCAAGGATTTTTAGTTTTTAATAAATAAAGATAGTTTAATTTATATTTTTAGGTTTTGTTTTTGTTGTTTTTGATGTCTTTGGACATATTTCTTCGCTATTAGGACGATCTTTTCTTCGTCTTTAGGACGATTTTCTCTTCGCTCTAACAACAATTTTTTCAAATCTCTATGGTGTTTCTTGGATTGCTATTCTCGATTCATCAAGAACATCAACGATTCTGCTCGACGTCGCTTTATATTCATCTTCAACAAGAGGGATTTAGGGCATTCTGATTCGTTTGGATCTACAAGATTTTGGGAAAAATACTCCATTTTATTTGGAGCATCTCTTATTGAAGAAGAAAATTATTTTAAATGGTCGGAGTTGATTCCAGTTCACACCATCATTCATTACTATTACATCTACAAAAATTGGATACTTTAGCAATTCATGGCTCGTTCTCTTCACGGTGTACTTGTAATTGGTGTCGTCATTTCTATTTGGATTTTGATTATCTTGTACTTTGGTGTTTTTGATAATCTTGTAAGCAATCATGTAATCACTATTTTGGTTTGAATTAATTAAAATGTGATTTTCATCAAAAAAATAAAAACTTTTCCTTGCTAGTAGGTAAACAATGGCCCTCATTGATTATTTGGTGTCAAACATATAAATATGATAATAATTTTAGATACTTGTTGTAGTTCTTAAAATATAAATACATCCTAAATGTATATAGATAAATCGTCTCTTTATTTCTTTTGAATCACAAACATTTGGTATAAGAACCAATTTTCGTTTAAGAAGAATAATGAGTAGAGAAACATAGGAATTTGTTCTCACAAACAAGGGGGGGGGGGGTGGATTATTGTTTGTTTTCGAATTCTTATTTCATCAAAAAGGTTGTGGATTAGTAAATTAAATTAAACAAAACTAATAAATTAAAAACAAAATAAATACCCAATGTCATCGTAGCACAACGGTAAAGTATTAGGTGATGATACCAATGGCCTGAGTTTTAAACTCGCCAGCACCGAATTCTTTGCGATCACTAATTAAATAAAAGTTGAGATCAAGGTGAGAGAATACTGGTTAAGGATTTCATCTTCCATCATCAATCATGCTCCTCAATCGTTTATAGTCAACATCCACTCTTTCATCATGCCATAACGATGAATATGCAAATAGTATCGAAGAACAACATAATGCAACGTGCTATTAAGTTTAATCCTCCAAGAGCGTTAAATTCTATGTATTAGGCTAATTAATGCAATAGAGGTACTATGAATAATTTATTTAACATTGGTCAAGATTCTACATGCAATTGCACGAAGTTTTGAATACAATCAGTAATCATAAGATGCTACTTATAACCGGGTCTATCGACTATTCTATATATCATGCAAACCCTAGTTTAACTTTAGATAAGAATATGGGTTCACTTAGTATGCATCTTAAACAAACACATCTTCAATCATACATGAAAATATAACATAAACGATAAAAAGATATCTTGAACATCAACAATAATCATCCTGATTGATTTACATGTTTAGAATTTCCAACTATATCCCCAACCAATAAAAGAATTAGCTTCTAATGCGACAAAGAAGGAAAAGAACAAAATGGATAGTCCCCCACTAAAGGGGTAGACCTTTGGTTTTAAATAAAGAAGATATGATATGATCATAGTGATATATTGAGAGTCCCAAGGTGTAGAAGGTATCTTGTTTGATCCTTAAATGTCTTAATTTATAGTCTTTAATGCTTGACCTTCTTGTATTATTTCTTTCTATAGTTCGAAATCCCACTGTGACTAAGTTTCCTTATTTTAGAAGGCCAAACATATTCCAAAACCCCATACATACGTCTAGGTTCATTCTCTTCGACCTATCCATAGGTGACTCTTGAAAATTGAAGTTTTTGGTGATTTTTCAGACAAACTTATAGCTAAGTCAAGTAGACCAAAATGAAAAGAAGATGGTACCTAGTACACCACCAACTATTTCATTTGCGAACTTGTGTACAATCAATACGTCAAGATCTTAATACCGTAAGAACAAGTTTTGAAAAGATCCATATTCAAGATTGTAATACATGACAAAAGTATGTATCAAAAATTCAAGATATGAATTCAACAGAAAACGAAGTCTTGTATGACCTACGTCACAAGATCGAATTCAATAAGATTAAGTCTTGTAGGATCTGTAGTCACGAGCTAAACTATCAATAATAAAGATAAAAAAATATAATTGAGAAAGAATATGACACAAGACACCAAATTTTTTGTTAACGAGGAAACCTGTCATTTAGCTGAAAAACCTTGGGACCTCGTCTAGTTTGATCCCATGTTATATTGAGGTACTACAAATACTATAATATTACCAGACTTTGGAACGGAACGCAGTTAAAACTGAATATACCCTCTAACCTATTCATATGCAGTTGTGCCTTTACGTCTTTTAGATCTCGCATGACTTTATGCATATGATTCCCATAGCTGACGTTATTTACATGATTAGGATTTGATCCATAATATTTGTGAAGACTAGTGCTTCCTGTTAGGACAAAAAATATAAAGACACACAAGATTTACTTGGTTCACCCAAATTAGGCTACGTCCAAGGAGCGGTTGCGGTTTCACTATGATCTCAAAAACAGAGTTCCAGAGGAATACAACGATGATACGATAATAATAAGATACAAACCCTAGATAGAGCAACTCTCTATATATAGTGACTACTGAAAATTTAGGCCGGAGCGCTGCCCCAGACCCCGTGGAGGATTGTTTATGTTTACTCCCGGGTCCGGGCCTATCGGTCCGTCCCTCCGTTCCATGAACAAACCTCTCAAAAAGTTTATTTAGTTTCCTAACGGGCCGCCCGTCGGATCGAGTCGTGCCCTACCAGGCTCCACACAAACATAACACTTCCTTGCCTCCAACATGATACCTATTTGATTTTTTTTTCTAGATATTTTTCAATCAAGATAGTGGAAACATGTTTTCTTTGAAGGGATCTCCAAGTAAAAAAAAATGTCAAAGCAAACCTCAATGTCTATGGTTTATATTCTTCAAATCTTATAGAGATACCTAACTGATTCTACCTCACAGAATCTATCCAAATCAAGTTTAGATATTAATATTTCCGAACTAGCAAGGTTAGAGATGAAGAAATCATTATAGTCTCCAGTAATCTTATTTCTCGATTGATAGTTCTTGAATGCTCGTATATCAAAAGATACAAATCTTTATAATAAAAAAGAACTACGATGATCAAGATAAGATTCCCGATAACAAATATCTGTCAGGTGACAGTGAGACAGTTTGGTCTTAGTTGAATCTTTGTGTATAATAGTGGAGATTTTTAAATCGTCGTTTTGATGTTAAACTTGTTATCTCTTTTTAGCTTCGTTGCTAATTTTTGTATGTGATTATGTATGGGTCATGATTATAAAGGTGAACTTGAAGATAAAATATCTAGCCAATTTGATTCCAACCATTAGAGTGGTCCATTAACTAAGATTTGGGATTAGTAAAGAATTATAATATATTATACCCCATATGTGAAGCTTTGAATCTTAAGTAGTCTTCCAGCCCATTACTGTGTGTATCATTGTGCTTAAACGGGGAACAATTAGTTGGTGCCAACTGACATGGTCAATTCTAAGTATACTGATAGGTCTTAAATTATGCTCTACTCTTGGCTTGGACTTCTACTTGTGTATCTTTATATTTTCATCTATTCTTGATATATATTAAATTCATTTGACTTAATCTCATCGTTTTGTTTGATTTATGGAACTTGTAAAATATTAATATATGACGAACTATGCTCGTGCTTGATCCCTTCGAGTTACGGAGAAGGTACGTAGGCAGCCGTTTTGCGGTTCAGCACAGCTGCTTAAGGTTGTTCATATCATTAGGAAAAAGTTGGTTTCTTCCAAGCAGTTCATACCATCTATTTAGAGATGATTGCAATCTTAGCAATTTATATCGTTGGTAAGAGGTAGTTGCAGTTAACCTAGTGGTTGTTTATACTACCTTGAGAGATGATTGTAACCTCTTCGAGGTTGTTCATTGTTGGAGAAAATGAACTTATTATTACTTGTTTTTTTGTCTTGGTAGGAATGGATCTTAGAACCTAGAAGTCGCTAAGGAACACTATCTCATTTTCACTTTTGTGAATGAACCTTTAGTCCCACATTGGAGAAACTAAAGATGATTCCTCTCCTTATTACCAAGAAAGTTGCATCTAAGGGAGGGCCCTTAGGGGTTTAGACACTTTTGTGGTTGGGAGAGGACTAAGGCTATGGACTAGTTGGAGCAAACATACTTTTCACACACGCACGGTACTTTGCACCGAATCACGCTCGGGATCGGGTGCGCTTGCGTTTGTGTTTGCGGCTGTGGATGTGGCTGCGGGCCAACCTAGACTTACCTTTTTGAATATAAATTATTTCCTTAAAGAATTTAAAACTAAATTAAAGTTTGATTTAAATGTGGGGGGCGTCTGAACCGTCGAGATTTGAGCTGAATTAAAGAGAAAATAAATTTTTAACTGTTTTAATTCCGTTTTAAGATTTATGTCTGTGCTTCATGCACAGAATTGATTTTCAATCAATACCCATTAAAGCTACTCTTTTCTTCTGCCTGTAAAAGAAAACGATTTTCTTCATTTCAACTCACTCCAGAAGCATCTACTATCATGTCTTCTTTTACCCTCTTCTTGCTTTGTTTTACGCACTGCTTGTTTATTTCCCTTCCATCTAAATATCTGATAGACACATTTTAGTGTCTAGATTGCACCTTAATTTCTATTAAGTTAGTATTCGATTTTGCAAATATTACGTGTTTTTATGCTTTTGTAGGTACATTTGAAAAATAAAGATTTGTGGAAAAATTGGCTCAAAAAGTGATAAAGGCACTCAAGGACAAGTGTTATTTGGCACACTAGAAGTGGATAAGGGGTACCCTCGAGTCAACTCGGTCAAAATCGGGTCAAACCCGAGTCAAATCGGTCAACCCGAGTTGACCAAGTCAAGCCAGTCACGGAAATCGTCTGCATACAACTGTGAACTTTGATTCATGATAAAACTTGTATATTTTCGTCCCAAATTGATACACAATATACTAGAGGACAATACAAGATTAAACACGTGAAGAAACAGCAATTTTAGCTGGAAAAATAGCCCCAAATCCGAATTTGGCCGGAAAAAGGGAGTTATA
>JAJJMC010000167.1:113381-133354 GCA_023531435.1 Papaver californicum | reverse complement strand
ACAGCAATTTTAGCCGGAAAAATAGCCCCAAATCCGAATTTGGCCGGGAAAAGGGAGTTATACTTTGATTCGGATTTGGGAGGATTTGGATGTGTTTTAAAGAGTTCTATTAGGTTTAGAAGACTCACAAGGATTCCTAGAGCCTATATATACCAAGAGAAGCCAAGAAGAACGGGGAGAATAGCTTAGAATTGAAGTTTCGGAGTCGCCGGAATTGTGGCCGGAATACTCACGATCCGGCCAACTGTTGCTGCACCGGTGATAAACTATCACCAAATTGCTCTCATTTGAGGATACATTATTGTAATTCTTTTATAATTTTAATTAAAGTCAAATGTAGTGAGTGTATCTTGTGTATGTTTACAATATATGTAACAGCCGCAATTTTTACATGGCGTTTACTCTTGGACGCGTCATGGCTTGGGTTGAAGCTTCATCCTAAGCTTATAAAGCTTAACCAGATATGTATTAGGGTGCGGATTCCTTGACCTCGAATTATAGTGTTAAGGTCCTATTACACGTGATGCGTATTCGAGGAGGTATGATAGTGGAAAGGCACTATTATGCCGTGATGCATGATCCAATGCATCATCGAGACGAAGTTGCGTAAGTGAGAGTATCATAGTGCTAAGGCACTATTATGTCATGATGCATGATCCAATACATCACTGAGACGAAGTTGCGTAAGTGAGAGCACCATAGTGCTAAGGCACTATTATGCCGTGATGCATGATCCAATGCATCACCGAGCAGAAGTTCCGTAAGTGAGAGCATCATAGTGCTAAGGCACTATTATAGCGTGATGCATGATCCAATACATCACTGAGCCGAAGTTGCGTAAGTGAGAGCATCATAGTGCTAAAGAACTATTATGCCGTGATGCATGATCCAATGCATCACCAAGCTGAAGTTGCGAAAGTGAGAGCATCATAGTGCTAAGGCACTATTATGCTGTGATGCATGATCCAATGCATCACCGAGCTGAAGTTGCATAAGTGAGAGCATCATAGTGCTAAGGCACTATTATACCGTGATGCATGATCCAATGCATCACCGAGCCAAAGTTGCATAAGTGAGAGCATCATAGTGCTAAGACACTATTATGTCGTGATGCATGATTCAATGCATCACCGAGCCAATATCGTTATTCGATAAATGCATCATAGTGCTAAGGCACTATTATGCCGTGATGCTTTATCGATAATGCATCACCGAGCCAAGAATGTTTGGCTTTGGCAAGAAATCTTCATTTTCGGCCTTGCAGTCGATGGATGGCCCTTACCTTTCAAGTATTTATTTGTGGAATTGCAAATAAAACATATATAGGGAGGGAGCTTTGCTTGAATGTGCATGGGCGGTAATGCACATATAAATGCGATGTAGCCTATACGATGGAGCATACTTGATGCTCATCAGCGTGTTTAACTGTAACTTACCCGAGAATGCTTCGCTTGGCTTTGGCAAGAAATCTTCATTTGTGGCCTTGCAGTCGATGGATGACCCCTACCTTTCTAATATTTGTTTGTAGAAATACGAATAAAACATATATAGGGAGGGAGCTTTGTTGGAATGTGCATGAGCGGTAATACACATATAGATATGCGAAGTGGCCAAGACGTTGGAATATATTTGATGCATAAGCATCAATATGTTTGTAGCTTAACCGATGAAGCTTGAATGTGCATGAGGGGTAATGCACATGTAGATATGAGAAGTAGCCTATACGTTGGAGCATACTTAATGCATAAGTATCAATATGATGGTAGCTTAGTCGATGAAGCTTGAATTATGCGAAAGCATCTTTCGATCGTGCTACGTACTTGAGAATGCATATTTGCTAAATAAAGAGCGATATATATGCACAAGCTAGTGCATACCTTAGAAAGCCCTTTGGCCTACACGGACTAGGCTTTGCTTGGCCTTTGGCCTTGCGATGAAGTTGGAATCGAAGTTGGCTTTGCCTTAATAGGCTTAAGTTGCTTGTCCCTTTCTAATTGACCTTTTGATGAACTACGGTCATGCTTGATCCCATCAAGGTACGGGTTGGGTACGTAGGCAGCCGCAATGCAATGCATTGAGGTGCAGCACCTTGTCGCTCATATCATCTAATT
The DNA here is from genome assembly GCA_023531435.1 of Papaver californicum. NCBI lineage: Eukaryota > Viridiplantae > Streptophyta > Magnoliopsida > Ranunculales > Papaveraceae > Papaver > Papaver californicum. The sequence continues at coordinate 131,243 of JAJJMC010000167.1, read as the reverse complement.
TAGGAGATGATTGCGACATTATGGTAACTCATATCATCTTGCTCGAAATGCTAAGCAAGAGATGATTGTTGCCACACTTGATGGGGTAGTTGCAATTCCATTTGATGGATTGTTCATACTTCCTTGGAACCGTCGCGGCATGGAATGGCATGTACCTGGATGTTGCACCCTTGGCAAGAACAAGATAAGTGCAGGCTTCAGCGCATGGTCGAAGCAGAATTGATAAAGCGAAAGCTTAGGCTTGAAATAGCCTAGGTGTTGGTCCAAGGCATGAGTTAGGCCTGGACAATGATCGAAATTATGTGATGCTTGCCAAAGGCATCCCCGTCAGCTTGTATATCCTTCAACCCTTGGTATAATGAGGGTAAGTTGGAATGGTATGCTAGTCAAAGGCATTCACCATGGGCTTTAATGGCCTTGCACCCTTCGTAGGTCAAGGGTGTGTTGGAATGATATGGAGACTACGGTCTGAGTATCATGCTTGCAAAGCATGTTTGGAAAGGCAAAATACCTGGAACAGTATAAACATAGCTTGAATGATGTGGGAACTACGTTTCGAGTAAAATGCTTACAAGGTATGCTTGGAAAGCAAAAATTTACCTGCATTTTCCAACGAGAAGTTAGGCTTTAATGTCGGGTTACCCTCTTTGAAATCACGTATCGGGGAGTTCAAGCCTGCCCAGCGCAACGTGCCGGAGGCGAGATTTTCCGGTCCGTGACAATATACCATTAGCTCAGGGACATAAACAATCCATGGAAAGGATAGGCAGTTACCTACTCTGCTCGGCCGATTCCCAATCCTAAATATGTTTATATTTTCGGTTCCAAAGTCCAATTTAACATACTTGATTAACGTCATGTTTGGGCGATTTTTTTTTCCTACCCATATATGGAATCCTACCTCCACCCTCTATTTACCTACTTCCGAATCAGGGATGTGATAATGTCACATGCCATTCATAAAACCGATATCCATGTCGGGGGTGACGTGAAAACATAATGCTAACGTATCTGGAAAGAGTAAAGAAGGTGAAAACATAATGCTAACATATCTGGAAAGAGTAAATAAGGTGAAAAGGATGGTTTATAATTGCTCAAATCTCCTCTCAGTTATATCCCTCCAATTACGGAGGATTCCTATATCTTTGCTACCACTAAATAGATAATGGCCCTTTTAGGTTGTGTTCATGTAAGGGAAGAGAAGACCTAGAAAAGGACACGCCTACCACATACATCTATAGAAAAAGATGAGGATGATAAGTTATTTTATCTAATCCTTCCAACTAATAAAACCAATAATACTCGATCTTGCGAGAAGAATGCACATGAAAATTTACCTTAGTTCAATACACTGCTGACACATAAATACTCTAACTTTAATCTCATCATTATAATGGAGTATCAATCGGTATATAAGGTACATTTGATTTGTTTTTTTCTGGAAGCGTAAATATATTTATTAGATTATTTGATTTGTGTGATCAACAACAGCAATAATATAATCTCAAATTAGGTTAATTATGTTAACATTTCGTATCATAATTCTTATTTGCTTCATGAACATCCTCTTGGCTTAACATTATTTAGCTTATAGTACTAATTTATTTCTCATACAGCTGATTCATGATGGTTAAGGTGGTCCTAGTTTATGTTTGACCCTGTGGGATGTAATAATGTTTTCAGAAAGTTTGGAGTCAATATTAACAGAATACCTACGCTCTATATAAGACATAAAATTTTTCATTTTTGATACCTCTATTAGAACAAGTCCTGAAAAATCTCATTTGCTAAGTTACATGGATTGGCAAATTGGGTTCGCCACTATCTAAAAATCCATAGAGCGACATAGATTATGTCAATCGACCAAGAGTTTATCGTTTAGCGATGCAGTTTTTACCGTTTGATAAAGATTCTGCCGCAAACGACTGTTTTTTATTAGCTATTACTCAACGACTATATCCCAGATCATATACAACTTTTACACAACTCAATTCATATCCCTGTTGCATAAATCAGTTTTTACAAGTAAAATAAATTTCTCAATTATTTTAAGTTAATTTAATTACTGATAAATGCATCATACTTTTGATTCTTCCGATGAGAAGATGAAACGATTATCACTCGGTGTGATGAAGACCAATGAAATTTTTTGCAGATATTAGAAACAGTTGGATGATGAGTTAGATGAGGATAGGCAAGAGAATAACAATATTTTTGCATTACAACGTGCAGGATTCATACCTAGACATCCAGAGCCAAGATAAGTATTTACAAGAAGATGTACGTTTCGAGGCCCAAAATTTTACCACCAGAAACAGATGAACGATTAATATTATCCTGGATGTGTATGCTTTGGCCAAAATTTCAGCTTCAATTTGCAAGCCTTGACACTTGGTTTAAAATTATTGCAGTGTTTTGTCATGTGAAACCTAAGTATAATTATTAGTACGATGCAGCATGTTTAAGGACATAGCCCTAAACAAAAAGTTATTGCAACGCTTATGGTTTATGTTTATGGTGTCCAGCGAGTGCTACTGATAAGGAAATTTGTACAGGTAAAATAACAACATATGCAAATCTTAAAAAGTGACATAAATGTTTTACATAAATCTCCTCTATTTGAAGATGTAGAGAACCGTATTTTCCCTCCAATTAAATTTCACAATTAACGGTCATAACTACACTCAAGGGTATTATATAGCGGATAAAATCTATCTGCAATGGTCAACATTAGTTCAAGCCTACAGTCAGCCTGTCGATGTTTGTGAACATGATGTATTTTAACACGAAACAAATGGATTCAAGAAAGGATGTTGAACGGGCATTCAGAATTCTTTAAATAATTTTGTTGTCGTCTGAGGGATATTTCGTTCTTTTGATCCTGTTGAAATACATAGGTTATGTTCACATGCATAATTTTGCACAACATGGTCATGAGGAACTCGGCGTGATACTTCTTAAACCAGTGATCCAGATGAAGATTTAAGGCCTAACATTGAACCATTATATGGGGTACCTGCAAGAGATTATAGGCACACAAGTAACTGAATTCAAGACCGGATTTGTACACGAGGTTAAGTGATGATCTCCATGAGCATATTTAGGCTATTTTTAGAGCCAAGGGAGGGACTAGGGATGTCAGTGGGTCCAGTTCCTCCAGGGTACCGCCAGATCTGGAACCGGATCCGATAAAAATACGGATTCAGATGCTAACGGTTCCTGGTCTGAGTGCTAATTTATTGGATCCGAAACCAGACCCGATAGAAAAGAATCTTTAAATTTTAGATAAAATTAACAAACAAATAACGATTCTACAACATATTGCAAAAAAGAAATCGTATCAGTGCCAACAATAATCCTACGATATATCCCCACTTCTTTTGCTATGAATATTTTCAATTCATGATTAAGAAAAACAGTTCATGTAAAAATGAAAAAAATGCGACCTAGGAAGAACTTTCTTAAAAAGAAGAAAAAACAAAGTCCCTTGCATTAGTAACTTTATCACATGTTTATCACGAACTCAGGATTAGACGATGCAAAAAAATGAATTAAGAAAAGTCCCTAGTGGAAGACATAAGTATAGTTATCTTAAGACCTCTTTGTTAATCAAAATATTTTTGATATACACAAATTATTTTTGATAGATTATATAGTAATTTCTTTTTCCAAATTGTTTCTAGCGTTTGTAGTGTTTAATTGTTTTTTTTAAAATATACAATTTAATAATAATCATTTATTAAAGACGATTAAGCGTAAGTCGTCGATTTGAGGTGGTGTCCATACACTGTAGGTGTCGCCGACTCGGTACAATTAAGTATAGGGTGTAAAAAAGTGTAACAATTATTAAACTTAATAGCCAACATGAGAATGAATTTTCTTTACACCAGAATATTTGCACCAATCAAACTTCGCCAAGTGTCCTTACCAGAATTATTGCATTATAAAAGGCCTATTTCGATCAATAGGAAGCGAAGGTTCCATCACTGTTCAATGTGAGAGCTTTATTTGTCTAGGACTTTAAGTATTTTAATAAATGTACTCAATATTAAGGGTTATTATATCTTGGACCCCTATGTTCATAATTTCAAATAATTATGAATTTCATAATAACTAGAAAATATTTTGCATTTGTGAATAGGAAGATATTTTATTTGTTTGATAGATTATATAGTGATTCTTTTTACAAATTGTTTCTAGTTTTTGTAGTGTAATTATTTTTTTTTTAATTAAAAATATAGAATTTAATCATAGTCATTTATTAAAGACGATTAAACATAAATCATCGATTTGAGGTGTTGTCCATCCACTGTAGGTGTCGCCGACCCGGTATAATTAAGTATGGGGTGTAAAAAAGTGTAACAATTACTAAATTTAATAGCCAACATGAGAGTGATTTTCCTTTACACCAGAAAATTTACACTAATCAAACTTCGCCAAGTGTCCTCACTAGAATTATTGCATCATAAAAGGCATATTTCGATCAATAGGAAGTGAGGTTTCCATCGATGTTCAACGTGAGAGTTTTATTTGTTTAGAATTTAAGTATTTAGATAAATGTACTCAGTATTAAGGGTATTTATATCTTAGACCCCTCTTTTCATAAATTCAAATAATTATGGATTTCACAATAATTAGAAAATATTTTACATTTGTAAATAGGAAGATATTTTATTTGGTCATGAACCTAATTATTTTTTTCCAGCCTTATTAAATCAGTCAGTAACGGTATGTGAAATTAATACTCAGACTTCGTCGATCGTAATTTTTTAGAAAAGCTAAACTAAGTACAATCCTTGATGATATAATCCTATGACTAAAAAGTTGTTAGCTTATTAAGCAGTCCCGTATGACGGCACATGACAATATAAACTCAAACTAATTATCATAAACTAGATGATCGCGTGTTGTTGGGGGTACGATCGAAAATTCGTTTAATTTCGATCCGATTAAAGTTTAACCAAAATCCTTTTATTTTCTAGCGTATCATTTAGGAAAATTTATAAACGTTCCTAAATGGTTTTGTTATATACCATGATTTTATATTTTCGGTTTACACCACGATTTTTCTATTCTGAAATTTATGGATCGGATACTGTTTTATATGATCTGAAATATTTATTTATTTTCTCTACCCGAGAACACTGTTTTTTTTTTTAAAAAAAAAACAGAGAATTGGTCGAATCTTCCGTTTGATGTAATAAAGTTTTTTAAAAAAATTTAAACTTCAAACATGTCAGTTTAGGTGTATACGAAATATTTTCTGTCAGTCAATTTAATCAATTGGTTCCAACTTTTCCTTAAATTCAATAAATTGTCAAATTCTTGTACAGAACTTGTGACTCCCAGAAATACATTTAACTGTTACGTAAAAGGATTCCCTTATATCGTCCAATTAAGAAATCGATTGATATCGAATTTGTTGTTTTCTTTATACACACGCGTCTATGGCTTTAACTGTGATGCGTAGTCCATTTTGAGATAACTCAATAATGTGATTGGGAGCCATGTCGTGTCGAACTAACATGGAACATAAAATTGATGTTCCACAGCACACCTTAAAGGAAAACACCACAAATCAATGCGTGTAGAGTCTTTAAGAGATTTTGACATCTAAATCAAGACTCACTTTAACCACCACCACGTCTATCCTTTGGACCCATACATAATATTCAAATTCAACCCATGGAAGATAATTCTCATCTTCTCCACTGTTTCTTTGATTATTATATGTGGACATAGTTTAACTCTTATCCATTTCACCTATAGCTAAACTCTCTTATCTTATCCTGTAAACTTAGATATTTAGCTTAAATATAGTTAGGTTATGTAAGAAAAAAAATAAAGAATAATAAATTAACAATGAAAGGAGGACTTAATGTAGACAGGAATAGAATTGGTTCTTCATTTATGATTCTAACAACCACGTATCACTTATTCGCATAGGCAAAGAATCGTTTGTTGTTGTTTTTAGCCTCTCTTTTTTTTAATTAAAAAAAGAACTGCTTTAGCTGAGTTCAAGTAACATAGTTTCTGTTTACGGTGATAAAAATAGCCTCCTGCAAAATCCTTTTCTCATTAGTAAATTTCATGTATTAATAAGATTTGCAGATGAGGAAGAATGGAGGTAACTAAGCAATATATTATTTTTGTAAAATAAATTTTTCTTAATGGTGGTTTTAGTAACTAGACTAACTAATTTAAAGACAAAAATGTTTTTACTTTGCTGGATTTTGTGAAGATTTTCCAGCGTAAAAGAGATTTCCTCAAATTTTCCTTTAGTCATCTGGTGATAACTTAAACAAAATCTCTCTTGTACTTCCCTTCTATACACATTTTTGATGGCTTCCATAGTTGCATCTTCATCCGAAGAGAAGTTTACATTTGTTGTCTGCAACTCCTTGGCCTAGTTCACATCTAACTCAACTCCTTTTCCTGCTCCATTTATGTCATTTAGATTTTGGCTCAAATGAAGCTTCCTGTGAAGGACATAGCAAACAAAGCAACATTAATGGGGGATAACATTACTTACTAGAGGATTATCATTTTCCATATAGAAAATTCTAATGATTAACCCAAATTTTTATCTGTGATGATTTAGTAATCTGCTTCTAGTTTCTTCTAGGGGTGCACAAAGGTCAGTTCATCTCGGTTATTGGTAGAACCGTATACCTATACTTCCCTATGGTCAGTTCTCTACCCGTGTACATGTACCATGTACCCTATAATCTCGGTTCGGTTCTGGAACCGTATCCGTCCTCTTGGTTCGGTTCTGGAAACGTACCCGTCCTCTCGGTTCGGTTCCGGTCCTGTACCTTTTTTTTTGTTTTTTTTTTTGTTGATATATCTTTGTTTCTTATATGGTAACTTAACTCTAGCCTTCTAATTTTGGTAGCAATTGCTCCTTGAAGGCATTTGAAAATTCATAAGAACTCATTATATCTCAAAGAATGCATACCTTGTTATACAGATGAAGGATAACGAACAAAGGCCTACTTCTACGTGTAAAGACTTCATGCTTCGGTATCACATGCATATTAGAAACTACAAAGAACTTTCTCATATCAATAATGTAACTGAACTTATCAAACTTTAAGTAACTAGCCTAACATCATGAAGGTTGTGAGCACCGGTTACATTTTAGTTTTTTATTAGTTATTAGATGTTCACTTCAGTTGTAATTCAGCAATCATTATATGAATGGCTATCGGAAATTTACACCATCAGATTTCTAATACCATAATTCTTATAGTAATTGCAGTTATATTATTGTCTTCGATATGCAAAAACTCTATAGTGTTTATAATAATATCTATAAAATATGTAAGTTCATGCATGATATCTTGTTCACCACAACTGTATTTCTAGTATTGTCTTCGTATATATTGCAGAATGTAATAGACATTTGAAGTATTACACTGTGACATAACTACTGCACTAGGCTAAAAATCCACTGTTATAAAAAAAGGTGTACACTCGGTTTGGTTCCGGTCGGTTCCTAGGTAGAACCGAGTACCTGTACCTCCCTATGGTTGGTTCTCTAACCGTGTACCTGTACCCTATACTCTCGGTTCGGTCCGTTTCCGGTTCGGTCCTTCGATTCCGGTCGGTTCCTGTGCAGCCCTAGTTTCCTCATCAGAAACTTGCTAGTAGAGATTGTTGATGATATGATTTTGGTTGTGGATCACTCTGTCGAATGAACTTAAATGTTGCTTGATTTTATGAGTAGTGGAATCAACAGGATGAGATACACCTCTGAAGACTAGGTCACATCAATCTTTCCATATGAACCAGGCAGTAGTAGCATAAGAAGCAGTCTAGGAAGAGCAGGTGTTATCAGAAGAAAATAGATAGTTGAGTTAATCATGCAAACTAATGAAATTCGGGAAAACATTATGATTTTCACCAAACATCATAACCCAAAAAGAAGCAGTAAAAGGGAAGAACATGATACAGTGGGAGATATCCTCTGAAACAGTTTTGCACTTACTGCAGACGGGTTCTATGTAATGCAGGATACTAGCAGTTCTAGCATCAGTAGGCAAAATACCCTGAGCATATTTCCATATAAATAAATTGATAGAAGGAGAAAAATCCATTTTCCAATAGCCTTCCAAGCCGTGTTGATGTTACCATTTTTATATTTCTCTTCAATCTTCTTGTTATATAAGGATTTGACAGAAAAATCACCATTTTCACTTAAACTCCAGGAAATACAATCTTCATCAAGAACATTTATAGAAATATCAAGAATGGCATTTTGATCTTCAGGAAAAAACCAAAGGGATATAATGTTAGAATCCCAGTTTCCTTGGGTGTTTATAAGCTGACTGACATGGGTCTCTCAATAGGAAAATTTTGAGGCTTTTCCAAAATATTATCTTTACCTGTAGCCCATCAATCAGACCAAATCAGGTTTTTCTGGCCATTTCACACTTTCCGAATATGGTACTTTTGAATGTTTTCCACCCTTTCCAGATCCAGTAATCAGTTTTTTTTAGTAGTGTCCATTCTGCTTATGTCTTGGTTTCCATAATGTTTTTCCCTCATAATGGAAGAAAGAAGAGAATCTGGTTCCTAAATAAGCCTCCAACAAATTTTTGTTATCATAGCCTCATTAAAGATTTCTAAGTTTCTGAAACCAAGACCACTTATCTCCTTTGGATTGCAAACAGAATCCTAAGCTATATAGTACATCCCTTTTTGTTTATCATGATGTTCGTTCCAAAAGAAGTCTCTCTGGATTTTGTTCAAATCCTTACAAGTTTGGTTAGGAAGTTTGAAATAATTCATTTGGTAGGTGCAAGAGGTAGAAGTAACATTATCTATTAAGGTAGCTCTTAAGGATTTGGCTTTTCCAACCCTTTAGCTTGTTTAAGACTATCGATGCATGGTTGAAAAGCTTGAATTTTAATTTTCTTGGTAAAAAGAGGGGAACCAGGTATTTCTCTTGAGTATTGATCATCTGAACACCCATATCAGCACTTATATGAGCAACTATGGAAGGGAAGGTGTTCTTGCTGAAGAAGATACCTGATTAAGAGATTAATCATCTGACCAGAGGTAGAACTGAACTACCTGAAAACATTCACTAGATTCTTACTTTATTCCAGATTAGCTTTGTAGAAGACCATGCAATCATCATCAAAAAGAAGATGACAGATAGAGGGAGCGCAACAGGACAAATTTGTAAGCCATGAATCAGACCAATACTTTCAACATGAAGGAGCTTTCTTGAGAGGGCTTCCATGCAGAAGAGAAATAGGTAGAGAGAAGGATCTCCTTGTCTCAGCCCTTTAGAAGGTTTGAATAAATTACTAGGGACCCTATTAACCAGGACAACAAGATTAGTAGTAAAGATACATTGATAATTGAGGTTATACCACCTATCACTGAAGCCCATCGGGGACATAATAGTAAAAAGGAATTTCCGGTCAACTCTGTCAAAATACTTTGCCATGTCAATCTAATCCCCATAATACCATTTCCACCTTGTTGCCCCCTTTTGGTATTCATATTGTGGATAAACTCATGGGAAATAGTAATATTTGCCTTCCATGAACAAAAGCAGATTGAAAAGGGGATTACGAGCTTTGGCAGAAAAGGGTTCAATCTCTAACAAGAATTTTGGAAATGATTTTATAGGTGTACAGAGAGAGATATGCCTAAAATGGGATGGAGAAGAAGGAGCACCAATTTTGGGTATGAGGGATATAAAGGTGGGATTCATTTCTTTGAACATAAACCCATAAGTAAAAAAATATTGAACCATGTTGACAATGTCTTTGCACAAAATATCCCAAGAAGCTTCAAAGAAATTGTGTGTGTGTGGGGGGGGGGGGGGACTACTGGGACCAGGAGCTTTGTCTTCTTCCATATTGAACAGAACATTCTTGATTTAAAGGACATCCGGGGTAACCAACAAATGATCGTTCTTAGAATTAGATATGAAACTAGAAATGGGATCAAGAATGGTTTGATTAATCATGACAGTTTCAGCAGTAGCCATTTGCTCAAATTGGTTGGTGAAACATTCTAAGACCAAATTCTCATCAGATCTAACTACCATTACCATCCTTAGTAGCTTCAATCTTGTTTCTTCTCATTCTCTTTTTAGCAGAAGTATGAAATAATTGAGTATTCATGTCACTAAGTTTTATAATTTTATCCCTACTTTTGTTTTTCCAGAACTTCTCCAGAATATTGTACCAATGTTTAATAGTATTGGTGGCTCTCCTCGGAGCAGAACCTCTATGGGAATCAAATTTATTTTTGGTGATCCAATCCAAATGTTTAATGCTTTCCTCCAGATTGGTTTTGATATTACCATAAACAACTTTGTTCCACACTCTGACTTTTATTTTAACTTCCATAAGTTTTCTAGCAATGATAAAAGCAGAGGAACCAGAAAGATCCATAGACCATCATTCAACTATAATGTCTTTGCAATCCTGGTGATCAAGCCAAATACCAAAGAATTTGAAAGGGATTCTACCAGTTTTGGAACAACTTTGATATTACCATAAACAATTATGGAATTTTTTTTTAGTTTCATCCAAAAAGAAAATAGCAGGATTATGCTTATTCAAGATGTCATTGAAATAATTACTATTAATTTTCCTACCTAGCCCTTAGCAGTTCCAGGTATTGATGGTGGATTTTTAACGAAGGATAAAATAGTAAAATCATCTCTACCCAGTAGTAGAATCAAAGAAATAATACTGTATATGCTACTGACTTAGCATAAAATTCATACTTCATATTCCAAAAGAGAAATGAAATATTGAATGCTTACCATGGGAAGCTCCTAGATGTATTGCACACTAGTATAGAACAACATTGTCCTCATAATATCACCGGTGTTGATAGTAGTTCGTCCCCAGATAGTTTCTGACTCTTCAGAATAATCATCCAGAACACTCTTTTGTTCTTGATTGGATGTCAATGCTCATAGATAGATTGTTTAATAATATAGATAAACTTAATTCCTCTTTATATTCCCTGGTTGAATATTTAGACTTTACATCAATATTCAAACTATGAATTGAGTAATATTGATTTATCATAACGCATAACAAGTTGCCACGGATACACTAAGACAAAACACCGCGTGTTCGTAAGTCACCGTCACGCCAATTGCAAAAACCAAAGCTCTGAAAATGATTAGTCGAGCTTGAATAACATATTCCCAATGTTGGTAGTATTAAAAGTCCCGATATTGGTTGAAATACAATGAAACCCTAATAATGGTTTCTGACACATCGTCATATCACCTTGCAAAAAACGTGACAATAGGTATGGAATGGGGTAAAATGTTCAAAACAACATGTACTCCCCTACATGTCTATTATGACATACTAAAATGGCATCTCATTCTGAATAACGATCTAGGAGATATGATTCAAACCCTAGACGAACTACAATATGAAAATTGTCAGAATTTCATATGGAGGGTTACTGTTTGATCCGTTTGGCGACGGAAACAAGCTCAAAACCTAAATCCTTCCTCGCAGAGATGTAGCCAGCGATTTCAGACATCGTATGAAGAATCTATAACGTTTTTATTGAAGGGCGTCATGTTTGAAATTTTCATAAAAACAAACAGCCACGGGTGTAAATAACAATAATGTTCTTCAAAGCATAGCTCAAAGAGCATAGCGCGAAGAACATAGCTTTAAAGAGGAAAGAAGGGAAAGAAATAAAATAATAAGAAAAATAGGGAGATTGTGGGATCGACACTAACCGGCCGGCCGTCCTCTCTTTGCCGGTCCCCACTCCCATATTTTCTCAAAGAACTTTATTATTTTATTTTATTTTAGGGTTTCCTATTTCCATTGAAACTCTAATGCTTTTTCTACCAAAGCCTAATCTCTCTTGCTTTAAACACATAGCTCTGTAGATCTACATAGAGACGACATGGTACGCGAAGCATAGTCCTACTGACTACCAAATTCGTGCTTAATCCATGAATGGACCTACCTTTGACCGGTCCCACCACCTTGGCCAGTCCTCATTCTCTGGGATTCTCCCTCTTCTCTACTTGGTCTCTCCACTAGTTACTCATCTACCATTGTTCATCTAGCATGGTGCATCTGGCATGGTTCATCAGCCATATTAAGGTTTAATTCAACTGGTCCCGCTACCTATATTTAAAATAACCCCAATTTTGTCCTACTCTAACGAAACTGAATATCTTACAATTTTTTAGCACTCACTCGACTTGGTGCTCGCACGACCTAGCGTTCACGCGACTTGAGGCTCGAACGACTTAGTGCTTATACGCTCTTGTCAATACACACGTCTTTGATCGATCCAGTAATCTCATTAGACGTATGATCATCAATTCAACAAGATCATTCGAGTATCATTGTTGCCTCAGCTCACAATGACATACCACAATTATCAACGTCAATATTGATCAGATTCTCTACGTCCACGATCTATTAAGCATCACTGCTTGTCTCAGCACACAACTAGTGCTTCGTCTATCAATGAGTCAACATGATAGACTTACCAACATGCTAAGACTAATAACTCTAGCTAGGTCAACGACTGACCAATCATCTACAAAGTAGACTCAACCATGCTCGAGATATTAATTATGTCACATGAGGGGATATTCACTAGGATTTTGGTCTGACGGCCTACAAGACGTGTGGTGTAACAATATACCCATGACGAGAAAGTAAAAAACCGTGTTGGCAGTTGAAGGAGTAAAGGGAATAGTGGTCGCACAACTTGTCCTACTAACACGATGAAATTGGTTATCAACACATGATCTCCACTTCTTTACTCTCCCACTCCTCTATAACTGCCACCACTTACGAGATCAATGTGTTAACTTCCAATGTTATAAATAGGTTTTTCAACCTATCGACAAAAAAAAGAGTTTTCATCTCATAAGAACTCAAAAGATCACAAAGCTATCATTGGTCTTTTACAGAAGCTCAAACACATACAACTATCGGCATTCAACCTCATTGATCTCAATACTCTCTCTGCTTCCCTCCCTAAAGATCAACCCTTCTCTTTCCTTTGTGACTGAAACAATATTGGAACGGCCATTTATTGATTTAGGCTTATTTCGTACATATTGATCCTTCGAATCTTAAAAGTACTTATACAGTACAAATGCTTGATGTTTAAGCGATTTGGTGTTTAATCGAATGACTTTCTTCGACTGCCATAGCTTGATCTCTCATTGCTCTGACTAGCATTACCCTTCTTCACCATTTCTATTTTTACACTTAAATCGTCTTTACCCACAAACACCAGGATAAGGAGGTAAATAATTTCCAGAAATAAGAGATAACAAGGTAAATGAAAATGGTTATGTTGTATCCGAGCATGTATCTAGAATTATAGTTGAGCATGTTATTATGAGAATAGTAAAGAGAAACCATGGGGGAAAGATTTAAATTTAAAGAGTCACCTTTGTAGAAAAAGCTAAACTGGGTAAGGGATATTACCTCAATGGGGAAGCTGTCCAAGTTGTCCACATTTTTGCCAATAGCTACCACAATTGGAGTGATAATTTCTTGATCACTTTGCCTGTATATTTCAAGTTCTTCGTCAATATTATCCTCATCATCATAATAATATGAAGATGTTTAAACCTCGTCTAAATAAGTAATGTTACCAATTCTATCCCTGTCCTCTTGAATAGGTGAATAATTATCAGAGGTAGCACTATATTGGCAATTAAGATCATTTTGAGCAATATTATTCTTTGCAAGACTTTCGTTCACACTTAATGCAAACCTATTTGTATTCTTAGTTAACTGCTTGAGGGATTCTTTTAGAGAAAGAGTTGGACTACTAATTGTTACCCCCATAATTAATACGAACCTATTTTTATTCTCATTTAGCTGCTTTAATGATTCTTCTAGAGGCATAATAGGTTCATTATAAGTACTAGATCGCACATGCTTAGGGCATCCCTCCAAGACAAATAAGTCAAATTTTGCTAATTTTCATGTTCATATGACGGGTGTGTATGAATAATAATTGGGATCACCCTGGTATGAGAAATAACCTCCAAAAGGTTGGTGGTTGTCCCGAATACTATCCACACCATGTTGATAGTACGAATAATGTCTATTTTAAAATTCAGTCAGATATTCACTGTATTGGTCCTCATAATACCAGTTCGACATTTTCTGACAAAAACTTCCTAATACAGTTTCTGACAAAAACTTCCTAATAAATCCTACTGGAAGGGGTTCCAAATAAACACCAACAAGGAAGACTCAACCAAATCAAACCTACTGAATCTAGCATACAAAAGGATGATGGATCCACTTAGATTATGTCTAGACCAGCTTATATTCTTCCAAAAGAAAACTAGTTACAAATCTCTTACAACGATCAGAATTAGATTAAGTCGAATAGAAACAGGATAAGCTCTAAAGAGCTTTGATAACCCTGCCTCTTTGGTAACATTTCCTTGGGTTACCAGGCGGCTCGAATATACTTAAAATAATCTTCCTGAACTTTGAGTTAGGATAACAGAGTAACCAATACAGTCCTTTTGAATGACTTTACAATAAGCTCGTTACCCTATAGGTCTCTTTCTAGTTAATTTTTAGGCTTAGGTTCGCGTAGGTAATGTGTTCCTAAGTCGGGCAGAAAGGATATGGTGATGAAATCCGAACCCTTATCTTATATGGCCAGTTTGTGCCCTTTACTAGAAAAGTAAATTCTATATTCAAGTACTCAACATATATGCATTACGAAGGAATACAGAAAACCCACTGACAGGGGATTCGTGGGTTGATCGAGTCTTACCTCCCGTACCTGACGGGGGATGAATCAGTTGTAGTCGACTCGGGCCACCGACTCCTGTGTCTGTGAACGAACCCGAGGGGCCGAGACAATATCGTAATTGTCGTCCTTCCCTGTTGCAGTTTATATTTAAATTACCCTTCCGTAGGTTTTAAAAATAACAATAATGTCCACAAAAATATACACAAAAGATGGTGGTAAGAATGGGTTTCAAAATCTCAAATTTCTGAAGATTGATTTTAGATTTAACAAACCAATTTTAAACTAGAAAATATACACAAAAGATGAAAGTAATATTCACAAATACTGAGGTTATAGATTTCACCATTAACCAATTGAAGTGATTCAATCTAATCAAT
Organism: Papaver californicum; assembly: GCA_023531435.1. NCBI lineage: Eukaryota > Viridiplantae > Streptophyta > Magnoliopsida > Ranunculales > Papaveraceae > Papaver > Papaver californicum. Next base: position 116,100 of record JAJJMC010000167.1, on the reverse strand, counting down.
ATTTATGCAATTTTTACGTTTAAAGTGATTCTAATATGTTGCAAAGTAGATTTTCAAAGTAACAATTGTAAATCGAAAGTATAAAACATCAAAAACCCTAGGCTAAGCATGCTCTATCAAAAGAATTCACAACGGCTTAGTAAAAATCCTTAAATCAATTTTTAATCAAAGCAAATAATCATAAAGAAATTGTAAAAATAAATTAAAATAAAAATATACCACTTTTTTTGGAACAATGTCTTCTCCGTCGCCTCAACAAGGGGTTTATCTTATCTTGCTCAAAACACCCTCAAAATATTGGTACATAGCTCAATAGTGCTTGAAAAGAAGAAAAATACAAGAAAAAACTGACCAACTGAGTCGTATAATGATTAAAATGATTTATTGAATGAACGACTCACTCTAGACGCAGTGAAAGAAGCACAAACTCAATGTGTATTAAAACCTTAAATTGTTGCAGGAGCTATTCACTCAACCGTTATAAAATGTATTGAAATTTAAAAGAAACGACAACGGAAATAATGATAGTTTTGAGGAGCCTTATGTTCTTCCTTTCTTCACGAGCAGAAACAATGGAGTTTGATCTGATTTTTTTTTAGCTTCCTGGCATGAAGCTAGCGCCCCTTCAGAACTCTCATACAAGACTCGTATGTATAGTAGCACACCAAACAATCAATTATCATCCAAAGAATCTTTTCAATTAATGGAATATATTCAAGGTGATCTTCTCATTATCACGATCTGATTTTTTTCTTTTCAAACTGATTTTCTTCCTTCGTTTAAACAGAACACGACTTAGTTGCTTCCCTATTTATATCGAGCAATCAATTAACCCAAATATGAGAATATTATGTTTCTCGAAATAAAACAGAGATGGGTAAATATCTCGTGTATGATTTTCCTATCGAGATTTTGTTTATATTTTGTGTGACCTGATTTCGTGAACAACTTGTTATTCATAAGGCAAGAATATTCTTGTCCTAAAGACCCCAAAATCTTATCCAAAATTTCACTCAAGAAATCCTTCACAGTTTTACGCAATTGAGAGAAACGATTTCCCGCCTAAAATAGATTCAAATAAAGAAGGTGGGTGCCTTTATCACTTGCATGGGTGCCTTTAACAATTCTGGATGCCTTTATAACTTTTTAAACCCATTTTTCCACAAGAGTTTATTCTTCAAACATACCTACAAATTCAATAAAATCACAATATAAGTACACAAATGAGTTCTAACAATATACAAATTGAGATCAATAAGACACGAAACGTGTCTATCAGACCATACATCGTAAAAAGAATTGTCGAAAAAGGAGCGTATGAGATGGTAGACCAGGAAGGGAATAAATTGGACCATCCTTGGAACCCCATATATTTCACAAAAATATTATCCATAAAGCCAAAGAGGCATGCGATGGCTCTCGGGGAAGGTATAATCTCTAAATTCAAAATCCTGCACTAACATGCTAGAACCCCATGTGATATGACCAGACAACCACCTATGAGGCGAGGGCAGTAAAAACCTAAGACCTACGATTCACCAAAAAGGTAAGAGGAAAATTATAAGACCTAAGACACATTGCATGAAAGTTCTAGGATATTTCTCCTGAAAAGGTAATAGGCAAATACCTACAGCGGGGCGGTTAAGAATTCATTAGGAGGCCGATAAGACCCTATGCACAAAAAAGTAAGAGGCAATTAAGACTTACTTATTCGCTGAATATTGTCGGATTGTGGTTCACCGCTTATCGCCACATCATGACCTGGCGAAAGGCATTCAGCAGGAGATATAGACTACGCAAGAGGCGCCACAGTAAACCGGTTGAGGCATGGGGCTCGACGCGTTTGAAGCGTGACCTTCCATACCGGTAGTGCGAAGCTCTGCGTCAGAAGCTTCTTTCCTAGTAAGAAATTTCATATTCTCAGTTTGCAGATTATCAATTTCTTTCTGAAGATCAATATTTCGGCGATTTAGCTCCACTCTTCCTACCTCAAGATGATTGTTCATTTGCTGCATGTGTTGTACTTCGTGAGTTAATTCATCTATACAATGACTTAATCTTTCAACATTTTATACCTCCCCAAACATTTGATCGATGCATTGCTGGTATTCAGTGTGTTGTTCGCGAAGGGATTTGATTTCCAGTTTGTTCTGCTTGGCGGTCATTTCTCTTTTATGACAACGAGTTTTAGAGCAGCATAAGCCTAAGTATCAACTAGCGAAAAAGGAAAAAAGAACGAGGGCGCGTAATAAAATCAGTAAAACTCACCACGAAGCTCATTATTTCTTTTCCTTAATGAATCCGATACCTCCATCTCTGAATCCAGTTTTTTCTGCAAGACCATCTTGTCTTTCTTCAGCTTTTGACTTCCTTCTCGAGTAACAGGCACTCCTTCTCAATTTGAGTAGATTCCTCGAAGAATGCAAGTCGGTGATTATACTCTTACAAACAAAGATGCACTATTCGTTGGAGACAGGATAAAATATTTAAGAATCAAGACCAAGAATAAATACTCACCGATAGCAATAATCCATCTCTTTAAACATGGTTGAATACTATGGATACTTCAATCCTCAATCGAGAGTCAAGCGAGCTAAAAGATTCAGAACACATCATCGACATCGCATCACAAACTTGGGGAGGAAGTTTCACCGTTACTTCATTCTTGATAGTGTTATAACGAGAGATCAAACGAGAACGATAAACAGATAAAGAACAC
>JAJJMC010000167.1:89486-112981 GCA_023531435.1 Papaver californicum | reverse complement strand
AGTCCTAATCCGGTTAGGTATACCGATTCAAGTCATATCAACAGATAGCTTGAAACATCTATTCCTAAATATTCATCTCGCTAGTACATCTCACATCAAATCTCTCCCGAAATTCTGTTTTTGGCAACTCCTTCATTCTTTTCATGTATTTCATCCTCTTTCTCAGCTTCGGGAAGCTTAGCAACTTCAGACTTTAAAGGAGCAATGGTAACAGGCTTCGTGGCAGTAAAGTTGGCGATATGAGGAGAAATTGATGCATCAGTCCCCCTCTGCGAAGTTTGTTCAACAACTACTTTCTCTTTAATCCCAGTCTGCTTCGTAGAAATTGTCAAATCATTTTTGGATGGCGAAATTTCTCCAACGACTGTTTTTTTATTGTATTCTCCACATAAGGAGCTACCACTTCAGTATAAAACTCAATTTTCCACGAAACTATGGGATTCAAGGTTGGCATCACTATCACGGGAACTTTAAGAGTATGTGTGGTTCTTTTAAGCTCATGAGTCTTTTTCTTCTTCGAATCAGTAGGAGAATCTCTACCAGTATCGACCTTCACGAAACACCTCATCTCCGTCAGACAAAAATCAGAGGCAAAAGAGAGTATATCAAAAACATAATCATGGTTTTTATCTGCAGCTTTGGTTTTTGTACCTTTTCATCTTTAGTTCTCTTTGGCAAAAAAGGAGCTGAAAAAGCGCAGAGGCTAAACTCAGAGCAACTCAAGCAGAGAAATTAAAGGAGGCAGGATCAAAATAAAAAGTGAATTAGACTAAGACGAAACAATAGTGCAAAAAACTTACCTTGGTGATGAACGAGGAGAGAGATTCTTTTGGGAAGACATGGTAGCAAATAATCAAGAAGGAGAAGGAATGTCAGAGGAGAAGTTAATGAAGGAATGGGGCAGAGTTGCAGATGGAGAAGAAGAAGTTAAAGGAGAATGAAATTTAATGAGGAAAAAATTGTTTAAGGATATAATTTATACCTCGCCACGTGTTTGCATCCTAAGGCATGAATATGGGAGAGGCAGATACAAGGCAAGTACTTGAAGAAATCTCCATCAACATAAGGATTTCTGTCTAACTTCAGAACCATGGCGTGTGGAAAACACTAACTCAAGATCGATGGTCAAGTTTAAATGGGGTAATTAGACATTAAATGTGCCGGCAGATCAGTCATATCAACAGGCAGTTAGCTGTCTGGACAGATGAAGATTACTATAGGGTAAAGCGCAGAGCCAACGAAAGTTACGGCGAGGATCACTTGACGAGCACGTTGGCGAGACAAAAACAACGAAGTTGGATTCTTCTCCAAGAAAGCTTTAGCGAAGAAGCTTCCTGCGAAAGCGCCTGCCAAGTAAGATGAGTTGTCATCCACTATCTCGATTTATCTATAAATATGAGCGAAAACAATGTAAAAAGGATCAAATTTCTTGTGTAAGACATAGTAAGAGAGAGCTTGTGAGGATTATACTTGTGCTTTGAGTTTGTAATAATCATCATGATCATAGTGAAATCACTCCCGTTGATGTAGGTTTTAACACCGAACCACGTAAAAATATCCTGTGTTCTTTACTTCTACTCATAATTATGTGAATTCGGATCATTAATCTTGACTTAGATTTAAAAGAGTTTTGTGAGATAAATACTTGGGTGTATTGTGGGATTTTCTACAACTACAAAGTAAGTTTAGTTTCATATGATTTTTTCTTTTGATGGTTATCATTAACATGTCGAGGGTTCATTTTTTTGCATGGATAAATTGGATGTTAAGTGTAGATGCAATTTAGAGAATGAAATGCTTACAGATGGGTCATTTGAATCAGGGATAAGAAGTATTTTGGGTAGTTTAATTCCGGATTTTACAGGAGAAGTCAAACAAGCATCTTATTACATGAATTAGATCCTCCCGCTGGCACTATAATTGACATGTCAGTTTCTATCACTTCACTCAACCAATAACAACATACAAATTTTATAATCATTTTAAAGTCATCTTCTTAATCGACACTCTACACTGAATAATAATATGCTAATATATTGATGCAGACCAACTTACTTTTTGCAAACATGCTGATGCTGAAAATGTAAACGTCTTGCTTTCTGAACAACTTTTGAGCTATTAGTCAAGTTTAGACATTTTTATGATGTCCAGTACTTGAAGATTGACATATTCATGCTCTTATATGACAGGCAGGTGGAGAGGATTTCTCAGTTGAACCCATGGAGAGAAGGCCATTCCATGGTCTTCTTCAGTTGGTCTTCGTAGAACAACAACTGGAAACAGTGTATTTGGAGCACTCAAGAAAATAAGATAACTAATAAAAAATGAGCTCAAGTCCAGGTTATTTCCTTTGTTGGTACTGTTAAGTATGCTTCCATGAATCCATCATTTTAATCAGGGAGCTTTGGATGGTGGATTCAATGTACCACATACCACACAAGAGGTAACTGCTGCGCCTACTGTTTTTTTTATGTTAACCATATGATACATGTGATACATTGTTTCCTGCACTTGATTGTCTGTTTCTTGATATGTAAGTTACTGTTGCCGAAATGGGTTTATTTATGGCAAACATCTGATAGATACTATTGTCTACTGACTAAAATGAGGCGATTCAAATAGATAATGTGAAATATATACAATGGAAAGTAAAGTTAGTGTTTTATTAGGTCATTCACGAAGCTAAGGCCATCCTCTGTTATTTGTGCATTTAATGGAAACTCCATATATAATCTGATCAACCATTTGAAGCAGCAAGGATTTAAGTTTATTTCAATCAAAACCTGCTTAGTTTGTGTTGCTGAGTCTGGGTTTAATTAGTTTGATCAAATTTTGTGTTCTTGAATCTGGTTTATAAAATAAAAAGGTATCGGCTTTATGAATTTTTGTGAATTTTAGATTGGTGCTAATTAGCTAGGTTTAAGGTTGATTTTAAATGGTTTTTAGGTTTCAGCTTTTATACGCTCATCTACTGCTACGATTTCTGATTTTTCTTATGTTATATGTTTTATCCTACGTTTGTTCAGTGTAAAGAATCTTCTACCTAGACCTTTGAAACACAGAACTTTAGTTAGGTTTACCGTCTTTAGTAATTCACTCTGTGAGAGTTCTTTCTCTCCATCTATCACATTTAAGTAGAGTTTCAAGGCGACCATTCTTTAGCTCCTTGAAAGAGCAAGATTTTATTGAGTGACTTGAGTTCATTGAGAAACGGTAAGTTTTATGGAATGTTTAATTTGATTGCAAGAAAGATAACTGTTCATATGAACTTTCTGTGCAGAGAACATTTTCAATACCACAAAGCTTGCCCCAAGGTCAATGAATCCTGTCCATACTCCACATCACAATCCCGCTGCGGATAATTACTGACTCTATTCGCTCTACTAATATCACTTTCCTGGCAGTTACATGACTGCATAATATCTGAAGGCAACAACCCAACAAGTACAACATGAGCCCTAAACACTTTAGTGGATATAAGGTTCTACTCTGCGGCGTTTTTTGTTTGGTTACGAGGCAATCTTAGTCGGAATTGATAGAATCACATCCTACATTGGAGCTTGCAGACGATTTGATCAATGAATTGATTGAATAAGAAAGTTATCTTAGTATACAGGACTCTGTTTTACTTTATATACTCAACACATCTTTTGACTTTCACGTATGATAACACACACTTACACTCTCTTACACTCTCTTGACATCACTAACAACTCTACACTCTTTTATATGTTATTATCCCCCCTCAATCTCAAGGTGGCTGTGAAGAAACCTTGAGATTGCACTAAAAACTCTACACTCTTTTATATGTTGTCAGCACTTAGATCTGCCTAGAAAACTATGGTGCATGACTTGTAGTACTAGTTGCGCCATCCGTGTTTCACATTGTGGAACCTTGCCATGAAAAGGTGAAAATGATCTTTTGACTGAAGGTGAAGTGCATTACTCCAAGACAATTAGTTGCCCATTAGAGGCGATCTTGGGGAAGCAGCTCATGTAGTGACACCTAGAACAGTGCTTATGAGCATTAAACCCTCGAAACATCAAAACTAGGCCAACAGTGAACCCAACTATTAGGAGGATTAGGGCAATGAGCCACAAAACATACTGATACGTCTTGTGTTTAGATTTAACAGAAGAAGTTGCAGCAATTCTGGGAGGAACATTCCTTTGGTTAACCCATCCAAATTGAGGACGCATAAGAAATACAAAACCGTCAAGAAATCCAGAAACAAATCCTCCAATATAATAAGTCAGAGAGATGTGATAACATTCCACAAGAGATTGTTGACTCTGAAGCGAAACAGCCTGAAGACTGGGATGTTAAACTAGGGAGAGAAAGACCATCTTCCACATTATGGGCGCATCGGAATCCACTCTATCAAGCTCACAGCAGTTGGATCAGAATACTACAGTGACAGAGAAACCAGAGGACGGTGTTGATCCTCTCTTAGAACAGTTAAGATCTCTTAAAATCATAACCCCAATTCTAACATCGATACCAACAGAAAATAGCTTGACTGATATTCTCGGAAGGAGACCCTCTCCGTCTTCTGCTCCAGGCACTCTAAATCCCAAGATGCTGCTCGAGTTGTTCTCTATGTATCGTGAATGACAGGAGAGGAAGACTGAAACAATTAGCCAGAGACAGGAGGATATTGAAAACAAAATAGAACTGATCAGATGATGCCCGAAACTGGCAGTTCCCATCTGATACAACCTCTTCCCACTTCATCATCAAGACCAGATTCATCTGTTAGCTCTAGTGTAACTAACAGGATACCCGTCCTCTTGCATTGTACCTGATAGGCACGTGAATATTGATGAGATGAATAACAACATGTGATGGAAACCTGCAACATGTGATGGACACCTTCCCTCACCTGTCTGTCTCTCTATACCCAGCTGTCACAACTTGTCAAACGCATGCGTCAACAGCCGATGCAGCAGCTTTAATGTTCAACAGTCGATGCAGCAGCGTGGTCGACAAAATTGATGGATATCATTCATTTCCTGTAAGTTTCGAGGTAGATTTAATGACTATTAACCTCTTTTCAATATCAAAACTATATTTCACTGCAGAAGATTAAAACAACAAACATTATTCTCTCTCAGAATCTCTCTCTCTCAAAATGTGTTCATAACACTACAGATCTGTTCTTCATTTCGATAATCAGTCAAACAACAAAACTGCAGAAGAGTTTTCCTGATTCATATCATTTCCTTCATTCTCTATTAAAATCTTTTGATATTTTTAACTCTCAATCATTTACTATCGGTGTTCTTCAACAGATCAGTTTTCGATTCATCTTCAACTATTAAACTCATCTTGATCCTTCATTCCTGATCTTGTTATCATCCTTAATATCATTAATAAGATCTCTTAATGTAGAAAATAAAGGTGTCTTCTGAATCAAGAGAATTATGAGAGACACTTCCAATCTATACAACCATGGTGTTTCAATATTCCCAAGGAGACAGGGATGAAAATTCTCAAGGAGACTTCAGAAGCCAGAGCTATAGAAAATCAAGACATAAAAGAAGAGATGTAGATTGTGCAGTTGATAGGGAATCTTATGATAGGTATATAAGAAGCAGCATGAGGAGAATACTGTAATACAAGAACAGTAGCACAAGCTGGGTTCAATCTCGCTTATTATTCAGAAAAAATCCAAGAAAGTATTGTGTCCCAAGAAAAATCTTAGATTCAGAAAATCTTATTCACAAAAAATATATTCAAGAATTGGTTGAAGAATTGAATCCTTTACTATGGACAAAAAAGAAACACCTAACTAAGATAAAAGAAGAACAATATGGTGTATACTGAGTATATACAAACTCAACAAAGAAGACTTTAAAATGTATGTCAGTACACACACCAACTCCAATTCGACATCCAAACATAGAAACATCATTAGAAATCGCAAAATGCTTCAACACTGTAGCGAGGGCTGCTTTGAAATAAGATGTGGGATTGAAGTATGAAGAATGAACCATAAGCACTATGTCAGTCTCATTTTCACCCGCAAACTCTCAATCTACTTCTGAATCCAATTGAGTGGAACAACATTAAGTTTTCACCTAACTAGACCTTGGTGTAGCAGACTAGAACATGCTCAGACCCATTCAGCATCAGGAAACAAGAACAGTAGATTTTGATCAAGAAATCAGATGGAAAAACTACCTAATTATGATGAAAATCTGTGATTGAAGATGAAATTGGATGTTGTTGAAGTAGTGGCATAGAAATTGAACACATGAGATTAAGTATGAAGTAATCAACAGGATGAGATTGAGATTACCACCAGAGATCCAATTTAAACAATTGAGGTTGATGAATCAAGATTCATACCAAAAATTTGAAGAAATCCATGAATCCAAGAGCACAAGTGAGAAAATCAAATTTCATACCTAAGAATCATGCTTGATCCTGTTTCAAGACGTTGCAGCAAAGATCAGGATCAAATCCATCTTGCAAAACAAATCTTCAAGAACTGTGTGTTGAATCAAGAACAGTTGAGATGAAGAAATTGATGTTGTAGAATCAATGTGATGAAGAACTGACGCTCTGGTACCATGATAGAATCACAAGAATTCTACATTGGAGCTTGCAGACGATTTGATCAATGAACTGTTGAATAAGAAAGTTATCTTAGTATACAGGACTCTGTTTTACTTTATGTACTCAACACTTTTTTTGACTCTCACATGTGATAACACACACTTACACTCTCTTGACATCACTATGTTATTAGGAATATGAATGTAAACAAAAGGAAAAGGTATACGCTATGTGACAACAACTTTTACTTCTAATTGCCATTTATGTACTATAATGAACATGTGGAAAGCTTTTTCCCTTTTCTGTGTAAAAAAAGATCGGTCAAGTTGTGTACCATCACTGTCGCTATGATTCTGACTTGAAATTTTCATCAGGTATAACCATCACTTTATTGTTTAAGTTTTACCATGTTTGATTTTGAGATTTTCAGAGTTCAAAGCATGTTATTCAGTAAAGATTTTCAGGGTTCAAAGCATGTTATTTTGTAAAGATTTTCAGGGTTTAAAGCATGTTATTTGTATTTTTATGTAGTTTCAAAGCATGGGTAGTTTCCAATTTTCTCAGGTTTGCTTCATTGAATTAGTTTGTTCAGATTCATGGGTAGTCGATGTAGATATATTCTGAAGGCTTGAGCCTTTGCTGGTTTGTGGTTTATCTTCTCATTGAAGTTTCCAAGTGCTTGTATGAGTAGTTAATGGTGGTGATAATTGTAAAAAAAGAAGCATGAATTTGAATTTTCAGACGTATATTTTTTAGACCTTATTTAGATGTTGTTACAAATAGGAGAGACAAGAGTTTGGCTTGGTGTTTTTCCACCACCACTACCTTTGTCATCTTCTTTCTATGATATATCAGATTTGTCATAAAGAGATTTTCTTTGTTTGATATGAGATTGGATTTTGGTTGTCATTTAATTTCACAAAGAGTTTTCATCTTTGTTTGGATCTATTTGGTTTATTGGGTTTGTGTTAATAAAAATGAAGGAATTTGAAATGCTGTTTGCTTTTAGAATTCAACTGTTGTTTGCATGCTCTTTGTTTTGGTTGTGAATATTAGTTTGAGAAGTAGTGAAATCTGGTTTGTGTTGTTGTAGAATGTCTCAATTTTGGGATAAAGGTTGGATGAATAAAGATAGGTTTAGTGATGCAGTGATGTGTATATAGAAGGGGTGGATGTTTTCTTAAATATTATTGTTTGTGTGTGGTGTTGATGGTTTTGTTAGTGGTGTTATGTGTTGTTGCTTAGAGCCGGTGGTGTTGGTGATTCTGTTGGTGGTGATAGGAGGTGTTGGTGGTGTGGTTAGTGCTGCATATTTTGGGATTTAGTTGGTGGTGGTGCATCATTTGCTTGGTGTTTGTGCTGAAGCCCTTGGATCTGCTATGAGATTGTGTAGTGGTGGTGGTTATGCAGGTGAAAGTTGGCAGAGGTTTGGCGGAAGTTTGTGGTTGGTGATTATTTTGCCTGTTTCCCACTTCGATGAGACCTCTCAGCCAAGGGTTGATGCACCACAAACGAGCAACCTGCGAACATCTCTTGTTCTTTATGTTCCTTTTAATGCAAGTTGTCTACTCTATCATCACTATAATGCTTCTCTGTTGCTTCTAGTTTATATTTTAAGAGCTATGTGACTATGTTCTACAGGAATAAGTTGGTGTTGGTGAAATATATGCATGCTTTGAATCAGTTACTTGTCTGAATACCTTGATGGCTATATGGATTGATGTCAATTAGCTGAAAACTGACTTAAATAGTTGTCTATATGTAGTTTAATCACAGACTTAGAGACCACATATACTTAGCTGAAAACAGCTTAAGTAGGTGACCATATAACATCACTAGAATATAAGTAGACCAGTTAGTTAGCGTCATGGTTAACTGTGTACGCGCAACAAAAAAAGTTTTTTATTTTCCTCATAGGACGTTCCCTTTTCTCGTGCACGAATGCAAATTCTCTATTCTATCATCACTATAATGCTTCTGTACTGCTTCTAGTTTATATGTTTAAAGGCTGTGTGACTTATCTTATTTGTATATTTTCTGGTGTATCTGCAGCAATTGCTACTGTTGTCACGATTGCGGAGATCCTTAAAAACAATGGACTTGCAGGCGAAAAACAATTTTCGTTTTTTAAAAAGATCTTTGGATCTTTGGGCTTAATTTTTTATGTGAACAATTGGGCATGCAGAGATCATGGCATCCACTGTTAATATGGAAGATGAATCAAGCGGGCGTCCCGTCCAAAAGGCTAAGAAATGTAAATTGACTCTGCATATTCATTTATAACATCTTGGGGAGGTAGTGTTATCATGTGCAACATGCATATGAGCGTTGGTGGTTGGCACAAATCTACCACTTAAGGTTTGCCTGGAATATTTTATTCGTAAAAAGTAGGTTACTAGTCCCCATGTCATAGGAACCAGCTTTGACAGTTCCTCCATGTTTTTTGTGATGAAACCTTATATAGGGCTGCAAAGTCCATGGAGAGACTGCATTAGGATTCAGAGTGACCAAATAATTCGTTAAGGGGTATCCTAGGAGTTATATTAAATGTTATTATCTTTTTATCTATAAAAAAGTCTAATTTACCCTTCAATTTATTAAAACTTAAACAAAATAAAACCTTACAAAATTTTCATTTCAATTCAAAACTTTTCCCTATCTCTCCATATTTCCTCCTTCTCCATTTGAACCGAATTTCTCCATCGAATCAATTAATTGGCGATTCGAAAATTTCGTCGTCGATTAAACTCTAAAGTTCATGATGAAGAATCCTGCTAAAGGTGTAGAAGGTAGTAGTGATGACAATCAAAATCAAACTAAACAACCTTATCAAGGTATTGAAGAAAAAATCGGCGGTGAAGGAAATCAAACTCCTCAACCACAACAAATGGTGTATATAAGCTATCCAATCAAACCCATGTTATTTTTAGAACCCTAAAGTGATTAATTTTCTTGTTTGATTGATGGAGTTGTAAAAAAAATTGGTTTCCAGACACATTTACGGTTGGGTTCGATTGGAAAACCCAACCGTAAATGTATGTTCTCAAGAACTTACGGTTGGGTTTGAATCGAACCCAACCGTAACTGGTTTTCTTTTAATTTTACGGTTGGGTTATTAAAATACCCAACCGTAAATCAGAAGGAAGGAGATGAAGATGATATTTTATGGTTGGGTTCGATTATGAACTCAACCGTAAAATTAGATGAATATATTTGAAGATTTTTTCATTTCTATCTTGTAGAGAATTGAAAGAAGAAGCCAACCCGAAAAAAATGAGGTCAATCGGACATCGTATGAGGGAGTTATGATCAAAACAGTGAAATACAAAAAGTATCCAGGAATAATTACGGTTGGGTTTCTTGGACTCGGACCCAACCGTAAATCTGGGGATTTTGGGTGAGATTTTTGTGTCATATTTTCGGTTGGGTTTATTGGGTCGAACCCAACCGTAATTCTTTCTGGACACTTTTTTGTATTTCACCGTTTTGATCATAACTCCCTCATACGATGTTCGGTTGACCTCATTTTTTTGGGGTTGGCTTCGTCTTTCAATTCTCTACAAGATAGAAATGAAAAATCTTCAAATCTATTCATCTAATTTTACGGTTGGGTTTGAGTGTTTAGACCCAACTGTAAATCTTCCAGGAACTTGTTCTTCAAATCTAAAACTAAAATTGTTATTTACGGTTGGGTTTGATTGTCAAATCCTAACTGTACACTATGCTGGATAGAAACACTATTTTTTGAAGATTATTTACGGTTGGGTCCTATGCTAAAACCCAACCGTAAAAATTTTACGAGTGATTGTTTGTTAGGGTTTGGTTCTAGGATGAACACCTAACCGTAATTGTTAGTTACGGTTGGGTCCGATGCTAAAACTCAACCGTAAAACTGTTACGATTTGGTGTTCATCCATGAAATTACGGTTACGGTTGGGTTGGGAAGAACACCTAACCGTAAATGGCGTTTATGGTTGGGAAGAACACCTAACGGTAAATGGCGTTTACGGTTGGGTTCGACATGAAAACCCAACCGTAAAATTCTCTGAAAAACAAAAAATTCATTATTTCAAACGTAATTTCATCAAATTTGAGCCATAAAAAGACCAAGAGTTTATGTTAGAGGTATACCTCACTACTCTGGTTGAGTGACTCAAAATCTAGGGTTTTTAAAAACCCTAGAAAATTCTCTTCTACTTTTTCTTCCCACCAAACCAAAAAGAAAAAAAAATTGATTTGATTTGATTAAGTATAAGATTATTTTAGATTAATTATGATTAGCCTAATCTATTAGCTAATTAGTTTTATTAATATTAACTAATCAGGGGTAGTTTAGCTATTATAAATATATCATGGATAAGGGGTTTTTGAAATTCACTTCAAATGTCCCTATTTCGTCTTCACATGAGTAGGCCCTCTATCACTTTTGCAGCCCCTATATAATGTTTCTTTGTGATAGTCAGAACTGCTCTCTACCCTATTTATTCCGTGTTTATGTTTATTGGTCACCAACTCAACATGGAGTGTGATAGTGTATGATTGATCTAGAAAAAATATCTCATCAAGATCGGAAGCGTTAAAAATATAGTAAATTTTACAGTAGAGTAGAATCGAAAAATAACTGATAAAATAGATAAAAATTGATAGAAGTTAATTAATTTTCAAAGAGATATCCTAGCATCTAGGGTTTATCTAGACTTTGTTAATTTACTACGAAACAGTGACTATAGATATGATATTAGTATTTAGACTTCGAGGTAAATCCAACTATGAATAAAATTAAAATTAATAAACTCAACAAGTTTAATGAAAATAAAATAATTTTAATTAATCAAATTTTTTTCTAATTTTTGTTTTTGGAGCTCCTTGATAGATAACTCCTACTAAACAAATCATAAACTTATCAAAAACTTATAAACTTGTTTCCCAAAGTATCTGCTATTTTTATGCAACTTTCCTAACTTATTAATACTTTTAAAATAAACTTCTAGACTCTTCTAAAATTACTCTAAATAATAAATCCAAAAATTAATTATTTTTCTACTAAAAATTACGTTAATAAAATAAAAATAATAAAAATAAAATAATAAATTTATTTTTCATAAATCTTCCTCCATCAATATTATATGCCATGTGAATATAGTACGCATTACTTTCTGCATCCTCTTATGTCTTCTAGAATGAGGGGAAACTACCTCGGGATTTTGCTGTTATGAACATCAATTGGTAACATTAAGTGGTTATTTGAAGCAAATTGATGATTCTTCAAATGAAACACCCTTTAGTTGGAAGGTCTTTGTTACTGACTACAGCCCATTCTGTATCAATTTCTTGTAGATACGGAGATAATGAAAAAGCTACAACTTGATAGGGGTGCTATTAAATTTATCCTTACACCTGTAGACATAATGTGTCCAGGCATGACCTCTCCTGGAGGTGTTTTGGATAATGAAGTGTCGGAAGTAACTCCAGTGGTAAGTGGATTTGCTTTTTCACAAAAACTGTTAGACTTTCTTTTCTCATAAAATTCTTAGTGATGATATATATGCAAGCACTTGTGTTTTTGGGTTGTTGTCATGATTGGCACGATTTTTTCACAGGATTATGATATTCAGTTTTTTTTATGCATATACCGACTTGTAAAACTAAACGTCTCTTGGCCATGTTGGCTAACCTGGTGAGGCAGAATATAAAAGAAGCCCAAAAGCCAACATAAACCGACTGTGTGTATGCTCTTTTATGACTCCAAGCTGCACCCCCTTCCTCGGCCAACAAATATGTGAATGCCAATTGCTATAATAACACCATTTGTGATTACTAAAAATCTGGTGATTTTGGGATCACAACCAAAAGTGTTTGAAATCCATTAGAATACGATACCTTATCCTAAATCGTCTCATAATAACATTTTGAGAGTGATAAACAATCAAAATAAATAAAATGACACAAGGCTTTATGTGATTCAACAGTAAAACTGTTTACATCCAAAAGTAAAATAATTGGATTCATTAGTATGATCATATTCCCATCAATACAGAAGAAAAGAGAAGAGGAATAATCTATACCAATGTGATGAATTCATATAAATCATAATCATGTTAATCGTGAATCAAATGAACTAAACAATTATAAACTTCATACCTAAGCTCTTTGTTATCACTTCAATGGCTTCAGTCTAATTTCTCTTTAAATTTTCCAACCCCTTCTCATGTTTATGAGCTTGGTATTTATAACCAAATTGATGGGTCCCGCCAATCTTCCTTTCCACCTATTTATTCTTATCCATTCTTGTTGTGATGTATAGTTCCGCAAAGTTTATTTGCGGTTTCCGCAAGGCCTAATTATTCTCCCGCAAATCTTAACATGCGTACTGCTTGCTTCTTATAATTTCTTACTGGTTATCCCACAGCTCTTCTGCGGTCTTGTAATTAAGTTATTATTTTTTGGATTGGGATGGCTGTTGCGATCTTACTTGAATCATGGCATGTTTGACACGTAGTTCTTTAAAGTGAATCGTCATGCTTTAGTTCTTTGCGTTTCGTTGCTTGTAAAGTCGATACGTGTCAGTCATGCATCAATATTCATTATTACTCTTTATTGTGTCAGGCTTTCCCGCAACCTGTTCTCAGTCGAGCAATTAAAGCCATCTGTCTTGATTAGTACACTTTACTTTCCCGCAACCTACGTGTCGGTCAGGAAGCAAGGTTATCTGTTTTGTGCAGTGTGCCTTACTTTCCCGCAACCCACGTGTTGGTCATGCATTAATGTTGTCAGGTTCAAACCTTAAAGGTTTTGCAGCTTTCAATTCAACGCTTTCAAAAGTCTTTGTTCCAGTGTTTCTCGTCTCATCATAGCTTGTTACTTCTCCAATAGTTTTTACACACGTGTACCTCAGAATTTATTCTCTCACAATTTGCCCCCTTTTTCCTTTTTTGGAATTGACAGTTGTTAAAAAAAAATTAAAAATGGAAAAATAATAAGTACCTTTTTACTTCCCACGCCTGCAATAACTTCTTTTCCCACGTTATACTTTTTCTTGCTTTTCGCTAGCAGTAACTTTCCTTTGCACGTTTTTGCCAGTTGGCGTTTTTCGAGGAAGTCAAATCTCTGAAATTTATTTCTTTTCAGTTTTCGACGGTTCGACGGTTTTAATTTTCTCCTATTTAATATCAATTATTTTCTTCATTCCATTCTTTATACCTCTTGTCTTCTTCTTCTTAAAGTTTTGGTGCTTTTTATTCCTTTGAGCTTTTCAAAGATTCTTCAACACCTTTTCATTCTCCTGAACTTTTGTGATCTAAAATTCTTGCATCGGGATCAAGTTTTTAGCTTTTCAATCAATCAGATTTTTCTTCATTGTAAGTAACTATTTTGCATGTTTATCAGTCTCTGTATCTGTCCCTTAATCATTGTAGATGATGTTTTTATCTGTTTGTTTGCATGGATGAATGATGAGTTTTAGGTTGTTGATCTTTCTTTTGATGATTAGTTGTTTTATCATGATCTCTTATTTTTCCTGATTGGAGAATGAGTGGCTGATTTACATCTTGATGTAATGATCCTATTGTTGTTCTTTTATTTTGCAACTTTTCTTCTTTGTTCTTGTTTTTTGATCTTGATAAACTTATTTAGTTATTTTGCTTTTATGTGTAGATAAGAATTTATTCATGGCTGGAAAAGGTAAAACCAAATTTAATGGTGATGCTTCTCATCAGGATGATCAACTTTTACTCAGGAAGCCATCTCGTTATCCTATATCGAGGAGTCATCCTTCGGAACCTTTAAGGTCCGCAAGTGTCCGTGCTGCAGTGTATAATCCTGCTCCCAAAGACAAGCGTGCTCATGAAAGTTGTAGCTTCAGGTCTATGAATCTTGAAATGATAAAGGGTTTTCAATACACCAACGACAGATTATTAATCCCTGCGGGAGCTTTAGATGCGGGTATGCAGCTTCCTTTATACCAAAGGGACAATTCTTATCAGTTCGAAGTTCTTGCCAGCCGTAATCGATCCCACCAAGGCTTAGTGCGATCTATCGTACAATACAATGGAAATTGGTGGCGAGTACTTAATGAATGCGGCTTGCGTAGCCAAGGAAGAACCAGGTTTACATGTTACGTTCTAAACCTTGCATTAAGCAAATACTATACAGTGAAGAATTTCCATTCCACTTATGCGACAATGTTTCCGTAAAGAATTTCAAGAAGTGGAGTGTTGGCCCGTACCGCAAGGTGGTGAGGGGTCCCGTTTGTTAACGGAAGTTGACAACGCAAAGCTGAAGTATATTCCGGGAACGACGCGTCCTCTCAGGAAAGAGTCCGGAAAGATCACGATTATAAATGGTACCGCACCCCTCTCTTTTGAGGGTCCATGGGTTTTCGGGTCCATTCCCAATAACGTAGTTTACGATCTTCTTACTCGTTTCAACGGTTATTGCCCTTGGCGATTAAATTTTTATGATTTCAAGTTCCCACCTGTCATTGAGGTACGTAGAGTTTTTCTCTTTCTTTTTGTGCTTTATTTATTTCCTAATGATTAGAGTTTCCATTTTTCGATTACATTTCCTTGTTCTTTTTATAGCCGCAAGTTGAGTCGGAAACTGAGCCGCCGATTGATGAAGATACACAAGATGATGCGGGGGTAAAACGCAAGGCCTCACCCCTTCCAGAAAAGGTATTACTTTAATCCTATGACTTCTTATATTGCTTTAGAATTTCATCTAATGAAGTATTTCGGTGCATCTATAGGGTCGGAAGAAAGCGAAGGGTACACCTCATGCTTCTTCAGATAGGGAAGAGGGAGAAATTCATGATTCTCCTCTTCATTGTCTACGCTTAAGGGGTGAAGGAAGCTTTGCCGCATAATGAAAAGAAAGGGATCAACATTTTTCTGTTCAATTAACGAACTTTGAATCTGCGGAACAAGCTGGTGCCGCGGAAGAGATTACACATGCTGCCAATGATTTCTCGCACCAAGCTATCGCTCCCGATCCTTCTTTTTACCTTCAATTCTCCACTTTGCATGGTGATGAGCCGCTTGAAGCCGCTTCTGATGAAGATGATTCAATGATGAAGAGGATCGTAACTCTTAAGGTGATCCCATAATTTCTTCAGCAGAAGTGAATCCGCAAGCACATGTTACGTAAGCAAATGAGCCGGAAAGTAGCAGTACAACGAGTAATGTGCCCCCAAGCACTATGGAAGAGGCTGGTCCTGTCGGGGCTACTGTTGCGGGCAGGGTTGATGCTGATGGAATTTAGCAAAACATGGAGTTTCCGCAATCAAGCATAAGAGGGGGGGTTGCAGAGGCTTCTAATCTCTTGGATAAGGAAGAAGAAGCCTTCAGATGGTTCATGTCAAAGAATCTTTTATCCGTTCCATTCAACTCTCTACCGGTTAAATCCGATAACTCTTCAGTTTCCCGGTTGCGCATTCCATGGAAGCAGTACCATACGATGTGGTCAGGGATGCTTGGTTAAGAGACCAAGGTGAAGTTGTTGATCCTTCATTCCGCATCATCGAACCCTCTTCACTTGCGGAAGCACTTGCACTTGCAGATGGATAAGTGTATTCCTTCCCTCATCAATCTCTTCTACAGGTATTTTAATTGTTTCTTTACCTCTTAATTTCTTCTTATTTTATATTCTAACTATATCTTTAATTCTCTAGCTTGGACGGGGTCAAAGCGCCGTACATACTGCGTACCAATTGTCAAGGCGTGGTCCTCCATGTTGGAATCCCAATTAAGAGCTGTAGAAAATGATGCCTTAGATTTAAAGCAGGAAAATGATGCGCTCCACCAACAAGTGTTGAATCTTCAAAATCAAGGTCTTTCAGTTACTTTTCCCTTATTTTATTTCTCTTGTTTTCTGAACTACTTTATGGGATCACCGGGGGATTCAGAACTTGTATCTAGGAATTCAGCATAGGATTACACAGTTGAGAGATCATGTTATAAAAGTTAATAATGAGAATGTGGAAATCAAGATAAAATTCAATGATCTTGTAGACAATCATGATTCGGTTATTCAAAAGTATAATCAATTAGAATCATAACATTGGCTTTTATTCGTGGAAAAAGTTCGCAAGAAATTAGAGTTTGATGCCACTTTGCTGTGGAATAAAGGTTGCGTTTATGAAGCACGGGCAATATCTGAAAAATTAAAAAAAGAGAACCGCAAGCTTTGTGTGGAGCGGCGGAATATCCTTTCGAAATTTTTTCATTTCGGATCATATCATCATTCACAACTTTCTTCGTACATCGCTCAGCTCACAGAGGACAGAGACAACTCTACTGCAGAGGCTTATGCTAAGGGAAAATCCCTTTTTATCTTCTAAATCTAAGAGTGTTGAAGAGACTCTAAAGCATGAGGTTGCAAAGAATGAAAGCCTTGTTCGGGTTTTAGCTACTGAGAGAGGGAAAATAAATTTTTTGCAAAAAAGAGTCCAGACATGTGAAACTGAAGTAAATCAATTCAAAATGGAGATTAAAAATAGAAAAGCTTATATTGAATGGTTAAGAGTCGAAGCTAAATCTAAAATTGCTAAAGCGATCAATAACACTCTTAACTAAGTAAAAGCTGATGGATTTACAAAGGTTTACAAGAGCAGAGATGTTCCAGATAATCCTTCCTTCAAAGACGTGATTCTCGCTCCTTAACTTTCTTTACTGTTGTTCCGCTCTTCATCTTTTAATGGTTATTGCGTTTCCATATTTCTTTGTAACTTTATCCCTGCAAAACAGATTTTGAATGTATATTGATTGTTAGTTCATTGTATGAGTGTGATCTATTTATTCGCAAGGAAATTTTGTACCTTGAGGCATTTTGTAGGTGTAACACATGTCTAACTTCACTCGGGCCAGGTGGAAATTAGGATGCGGTCCCGAAAGTCTACTAAAATGGAGAAAGATACAAAAATTAATATCACGTTAGGCACCCCTGTTGGCGAAAGATCCAATGGTCATACACTCATAAACATTCATATGGACTTTCTTAGAGAGGTTACATTTGTTGCTTTACCTAATGTGAAACTGAGTTGTTGTGTAATTGCATTGCTGGTTGCGAATGCTTCCTGTAGTGAAGAGTACCTGGTATTGTAATAAATGTAATGTTAAGCATCTATGTTGCAAAAAATCTTATAATTATAAACATTTATTTTGATCTTTTAAAGGAATTGCATTTAATATGTTTTACCTATTATGGACGCAGACTGTTAGACAGTTGCACAATTGCATTATCGATCAAGGATAGTATGGTTTGAGATATTGGGCGTTCCATGGATGTTGTAAAATTCTTCCATCCATATTCCGCAAGTGATATGATCCTTGTCCCGCAATGCATTGTATGATATAAGGTCCTCCCCATGTTGGCGCGAATTTTCCTGCTGTTTTATCTCTTTGGTATTCTGGGATTTGCCGCAGAACATATTGTCCTACCACAAAATTCCGCAACTTTACTTTTTTACTGTACTCTCTTGGTAGTCTTCTTTGATAATTTTACATTTTTTTGAAGTGTAAATTCTTTTCTTTCTTCTAAGTCATCCAACTTTTCAAGCATTAGGTCTGAATTTAAATTCTTTTCCCATGCTTTTGTTCTTGTAGTATGTAGAATGATTTACGTTGGAATGATTGCTTTTGTTCCATAAGTAAGAAGAAATGGTGATTCTCCAGTGGATTCCCTTTTTGTAGTGCGGTATGCCCTTAATATATTATGAAGTTGTTCACACCACCGTTTATGATGGCCATCAAGAGTTTTGTTAAAATTCATGGCAAATTGTTTTATTTGTTGCTTCAGCTTGTCCATTGCTTTACGGATAGAGCGGAGTAGACTTATTCTTTTGTATATTAAATGCTTCGAAGAGCATATCAATATTTTTCCCTTGTCATTTTTGTCCGTTATCTGAGATTATGGCTGCCGGAATTCCAAATCTAGAGATTATATTCTCAAACAAGAATTTAAAAAACATCGGTATCTTTAATATGTGCAAGAGCTTTGGCCTCTTAGTGAAATAGTCTGTATCTACAATCAATTACTTTCTTTTTCGAGTACCTCCCACTAATAGTCCAACAATGTTTATACCCCATTTTGCAATTGGCCAGGGGCTTAGCACTGAATTAAGTTCTGTTGCGGGAGCTTTTATTCTTTTCGCATAACGCTGACATTCTTCACACCTTTTCACCATATTTTCCGCATCCTTATGCATAAATGGCCAATAATAACCTTGCGTTTTTGCCTTTAATGCCAGTGATCGTCTTCCACTATGATTTCCCGCATATCCATAATGTATATCTTTGAGAATTTACAACCCTTCCTTTTGTGATAAACATCGAAGTAACAATCCCAAAAAAGACTTGCGGTAAAGAATGATATCCCGCAACTGATAATCTGTAGCTTTTGATTGCACCTTCCTTGCTTCTTTAGAATTTGTGGGTAATATCCCATCTTGGAAATATTGATGGATTGAAACTCTCCAATCTTCTCCAGTTAGGTTATTTTCTATTTTTTGCGGGAAATTTACATCATTTTGAACAGCTGCATCTTCAATATCTTCCCCAATTTCTTCTTCCATATTTTCAACTATCCGCAACTTGATTGATGGTTCATATATACACCCAATTTTTACGGATGATGTATTCCGATCCTTTACCATTGAAGAAATAAATGCCAACGGATCATCATGGCGATTCTTATCTCTGGATAGATGTCAAAAAGTTAGATTTGGAATTTGAAGCGCCAATTTTTGTACAAGAATTTTGTACTATATTAGGTCTTCATCATGCACTTGATATTTTAATTCAACCTGTCGAATTACTAATTGTGAGTCACTCGTGAGTCGCACATCGCTTATTCCAATTCAATAATGAGTCTAAGGGCATGAACCACGGCTTCATACTCCACTATATTATTTATATGCTCGTCAAACTCAAGTCGTAATGAATGTATTATTCGATCCCCCGTAGGTGTTGTAATCACAATTCCAATTCCCACACCATCTTTGTTTTTGGACCCGTCAACAAATACCTCCCATCTTTGGGGATTTACAGAGTTTAGGATATCTTGAGGGTCATCATCTTCAAATCAGGGAAAACCTTGAATTTCGATATCATAAAATAATAAGTAACTAAATTAATAAAAATTAGGAAACGAAGAATGAAACATGGTTGGTTATTATTTTCAAATCCGGGCGAACCTTTAATTTTGAAATCATCGTCCAACGGAAAATCCGCAAGGAAATCATCCAAAATTTGCGACTTCTGTGCAGTTTGTAATTCGAATAATATGTTGAATTGTTCAGGTTGTGCGTTCCATTTTGTTATCCTTCCGACTTTTCCTGCATTCTTCAGTACCGACCCCAATGGTGCTTTGCTTGGTACCCGCACATAATGTGTCAAAAAATACGTACGTAATTTTTGGGTAGCAAATACCAGTGCTAAGATTAACTGTTCAATTTTCGTATAATTTCTTTCTGCGGGGTTCAAAGTCTTACTGATATAATACACAGGTTTTTCACTCTTCTCATTGGTTCAGACTAACATCGCACTTACTGCGTCTTCAGTTGCCGCAATATATAAGGCCAGAACTTCTTCAAGTTTTGGATTCTGCAGTGCATGTAATGTTGCGAGGTAGACCTTGATATTTTGGAAAGCTTGCTCACATTTCTCATTCCATTCAAATTTATTTTTCTTTTTTAGAATATCAAAAAAAGGTTTGCATCGCTCCGATGATCTTGCGATAAACCTGCTGAGTGCGGCCAAACAACCATTTAGTCTCTGCACTTCTTTAACGTTTTTTGGAGATGGCGTGTCTACTATTGCCTGAACTTTTGCGGGATCAACTTCAGTTCCTTTTTTAGTAACCAAATACCCCAGAAACCTTCCTAAGGTGACCCCAAAAATGCACTTATCAGGATTAACTTTCATTCTGTATTTTAGCAAGGCTTCAAATATATCTTTCAAATCTTGTAAATGATCCTTTGAAAATTTATTTTTTATCAACATGTCATCTACATAAACTTCGAGTTTGCGGCCTATCCATGGTTTAAAAATTGCATCAACGAGCCGTTGATAAGTTGCTCCTACATTTCTCAGCCCAAATGGCATTCTGGTATAACAGTACAAACCGCAAGGAGTAAAGAACGCAGTATGCTCTTGATATTCTTTAGTCAGTGGGATCTGGTTATATCCTGATTGTTCGTCTATAAAGGATAAGGCTTGATGACCTTCAACAGCGTCCACCAACTGATTTATGTTGGGGAGTGGATAACTGTCTTCGGGCATGCTCTGTTCAAATTGATGAAGTATATGCAAATTCTAACTCCGCCATTATTTTTTGGTACAATCACCATATTGGAAATCCAAGTTGGGTACCGCACCTCTCGGATGAATCCCGCATCTATGAGATTTTTTAATTCTTTTTCAACTGACACATGATATTCGGGCGCAACTTTACGTATGCATTGCCGAAAAGGTGTAGCTTCAGGGTGTATATGTAACTCATGTTGTACAATGTTTGGGTCGATGCCTGGCATGTCCTCCATCTTCCATGCAAATATGTCCATAAATTCTCGAAGTAGTATGATCAAATTTTGCTCCTTTTTCGCCTCCATCAGCGTTCCAATCTTTATCAACTTGGGAAACTCTTCCGTTCCAATGTTAACATTTTTGGCCTCCTCTATTGGGGTAAAGGTGGGTTTGGGAGCTCCTAAAAGTGTGGGAGCCCCCTTTGATTGCTATCCTGGAAGACTACCTTCATCAATCTTTGGCATGGTTTCCTTTATGGTATTCCCTTCAGTTACTTCATCTATTCTCTTACTTCCCGCAGTTTTAATCATATATTTGTTGAAGGCTTCTTCTTTAGCCTTCGTCTTGCGCTCTTTTTTCTTATTTTGTTGCTGCTGTTGCCGCTCTTCATTCATGCGTACTTCTGCTTAGATGCAAGATTTTGCCTCCTTTTGATCTCCTCTTATCTCAATTTCCCCTTGCGGTGTTGGAAACCGCAAGTACTGGTGATACGTTGAAGTTACTCCTTTCAACTGATGAACACAATGTCTTTCGATGATAGCGTTGTACGGAAATGTAACCTCCACTATACTGAATTTTGTCAGAATACTTATCGGGCCCGCTGCAATGTCAAGCAAGATTTTCCCCTTCGGTTTTTGAAGTTAATCTGTTAAACCCATAAATTGTGTATCATTAAGGCATTAGCTGATCATCTTTTAACCCCATATTCTGAAAGGTATCATAAAACAAAACATTAAGAGAACTGCCCCATCCATAAGGATCTTCTTTACATTCTATCCGGATACTGGCAATGTAAGTACTAAAGGATCATTGTGCATTTCAATCTCTTGGTTCACCTCGTCCGTAGAAAAAGTTATCGGGAATGCCATCCATTCATCCCATATTTCAGTAACTCTTCCAGCGACCTTGAACACTTTATGACTACGAATCCTTTTATGTAGCTTTTTATTGATGGATGCACTCATGGACGATTGACCTGATTCATAATATGTGATCATGTTTATAGTTTGGTTATTTTGAGGAATATTAACAGCTTTTCCCTTATTAGACCTTGGTAGGGGATCAGTTGATTGAATGAATTCCTTTTAACTCCCCCGCATCCACCAACCTTTGTACTTGCATTATTAAATTCCTGCATCGGTTTTCGGAATGACCCCGATAGCAATGGTATTCACAATATTCCTTGGAATTCTGTGTATGTTCGGGTTGTTGCTCTTTTGATCGCGGCCACTGAAAATCTTGTCTGTTCTTTATTGTATTCAAAATCTCTGAATAAGGAGTGTTCATTTTAGTAAAAATCCACTCTTCAAATTGTTGGATAAATTTTTTTCTTTCATCTATCTTAGCTCGCTTTGATTCATTGTTTGGAATTTTTTCCGCAAGCCTCTTTCCGGATCCGGATGATGGCTCTATAGAATTGGATCTCCTTGCATTTCCTTGAGATATTATTCTCGGATGTTGCCTCTGAATATCCTGTAATCTTGCATATTTTTCATTGATATCTCTGAGATCTCCTTTACTTTTTGGATTCATATTATGGATATCAACAAAGAGTTAGCTTTCTCGATTGGCTATTCCCCACTTATAACTATTGATTGCGACTTGTGGTGTCACCTCCCCAATTGCTTGACAGATCATTTTCCATAGATCTGTATAATCACG
This sequence comes from Papaver californicum, assembly GCA_023531435.1. Taxonomy (NCBI): domain Eukaryota; kingdom Viridiplantae; phylum Streptophyta; class Magnoliopsida; order Ranunculales; family Papaveraceae; genus Papaver; species Papaver californicum. The sequence goes on along the minus strand of JAJJMC010000167.1, from coordinate 90,238 downwards.
GATGGTTTCTTCTGTTGATGAGGCAAGTGAGTATAGCTTGTCCATCCCCGCATCTGCGAGCCGGTTGTACATGTATGCTTCTAAGAACTTGCGGGTCAACTGTGTGTAAGAAATTCATCGACCCTTCGGGTAAAATTGTCGTACCATGCCAAAGCTATTCTTTTAAAACTCGAAGAAAAAAACCAGCACATAACAACGTCATCTTGCTCGCAACGTGTCATGATGCGATTGTAATATTTCAAATGAGTCGTTGGGTCTTTTGTCCAATCGTAGAATTTAAAATTAGGAATACTACATTCATGCGGTATTGTTGTGTATGCCAAGTGTGGGGCCAATGGTGTTCGTCTTGCCTCTTTTAACACTTCTTCTAATCTTCCACCCTCCTTATTCTTTAAATTCTTTATTTCTTCTCGCATTAGTTCTACGTCATCATAACATTTTTTCCACCTGTCATTCTGCAACCTTGATCCATCAAAATCATATCTGTTTGGCTCATTCCGCTGGCGCAGGGGTTCCACCACCATTACTCTGTGATCTTTGTTAATTTTCACCCTTCTTCTTGTGGGTCTAATGGAGCTTGCTTCTTTCCCTTGTATTGTAGTTGTAGATGGATCCGCACCATGCTGAACTCTTTCTTTAAGTGCTTGATTTTCTCTGGTCAACAGTGCAATTTTTGTTCCGCACAAGCTCTTTGTTCCTTGCGCATTGATAGACACATTTTAGTGTCTAATTTGCACCTTAATTTCTACTAA
>JAJJMC010000167.1:73326-89476 GCA_023531435.1 Papaver californicum | reverse complement strand
AATTTTGATAATCCATGCTTGTGATTTACCTCTGTTTGTTAGCATAAAAAAACCAATTTTGGCAATTATTTGGGCTTCAATTAAATTAAAAAGAATTACATGATTAATCACATGAATTGTTAGAAATAACTGAATCCTGATTCCTAGTTTTCTCCAATATTTTCTAAAATCATTACCTTCACAAGTTCGAGAATCGAACCTTTATTTACCACTTTCTAAATTACATCACGCATCTCATCCATTTCTTTCATTAATTGTTGAATGTGGTCAATACCGTTTTTAGATTTTTCTTCAGATGAACGACTAGTTGTGTGGCCTTCAGAATTATTTATGCGATCATTACTGGGTTGTTTCTCTTGTAACTCTCTCGCTGTTTCCCTTTGTTGTGGAGCCCCTATAACATTATTACCTTGATTTCCTGAATTGTCCTCTTGATCCTGCATGCTTCTTTGTGACACTGTCCTCATTTATGTGACTTTTTTGAGATGTTACGATTTCTTATTAACTCAGACTTGTGTTGCTGTAGAGATTTCTTTTCCAGTATTTTAAAAGAGCTCAGATAATAAATTATATATTTTCAAGAAGTTTTATCATTCTTAATAAATTGGCAATATAATTTGATTGAAAGAAAATATTACACATAGTTTTAACATACCATACACAAAAAAGATAACTTTCTAGTTTACCATAGGTTTTGAAAGTTCATATAGAAACATATTATTACCCATCTCAAACACATAATTAAAAACTTATTATTACCCATCTCAAACACATAATTAAAAACTTGTTTCACTGACCTTTACAGGTATCAGAAATTTGGTTGAATGTAAAAAATCAAGAGCTTGATAAATATAACATATTGTTTGGTGAAAATTTTGGACTAAGTTTTCAAACTAACGATTTGAAGAAATTCCTTTGTAAATTTCCATTTATGGAAAATATAAAATAACAAAAATAAAGAATATGATCGTAACGACCAAATTTATATATTCATCCACTGATTTGTTTAGAATAGAACCATATATACAATTTTTTCCATATGAATTTAAATTGTTACATCTTAACGAGAAAAAAAATTTCAAACAGAAAATGACTCAAAATTTTAACAAACTTTTTGACAAGTAGAATAAATTCTTTTCTCGTTCCCTGTTTCTAGCGCTAAATTGTGATTACCAAAAATCTGGCGACTTTGGAATGACAACAAAAAATGTTTGAAATCCATTAGAGTACGATATATTATCCTAAATCGTCTCACAATAACATTTTGAGAGTGATAAACAATAAAAATAAATGAAATGACACAAGGCTTTATGTGATTCAACAGTAAAACTGTCTACATCCAAAAGCAAAATAATTGGATTCATTAGTATGATCATATTCCCATCAATACAGAAGAAAAGAGAAGAGGAATAATCTATACCAATGTGATGAATTCATATAAATCATAATCATGTTAATCGTGAATTAAATGAACCAAACAATTACATAAATTTCATACCTAAGCTCTTTGTTAACACTTCAATGTCTTCAGTCTAATTTCTCTTTAAATTTTCCAACCCCTTCTCATGTTTATGAGCTTGGTATTTATAGCCAAATTGATGGGTCCCGCCAATCTTTCTTTTCACCTATTTATTCTTATCCATTCTTGTTGCGATGTATAGTTCCGCAAAGTTTATTTGCGGTTTCCTCAAGGCCTAATTATTCTTCCCGCAAATCTTAACATGCCTACTGCTTGCTTCTTATAATTTCTTACTGGTTATCCCGCAGCTCTTCTGCGGTCTTGTAATTAAGTTATTTTTTTTTGGATTGGGATGGTTGTTGCGATCTTACTTTAATCATGGCATGTTTGACACGTAGTTCTTTAAAGTGAATCGTCATGCTGCTGCTTGTAAAGTCGATATGTGTCAGTCATGCATCAATATTCATTATTACTTTTTATTGTGTCAGGTTTTCCCGCAACCTGTTGTCAGTCGAGCAATTAAAGCTGTTTGTCTTGATTAATGCACTTTGCTTTCTCGCAACCTACGTGTCGGTCAGGCAGCAAGGTTATCTGTTTTGTGCAGTGTGCTTTACTTTCCCACAACTCACGTGTTGGTCATGCATTTTCAAACTTTAAAGATTTTGCAGCTGTCAATTTAACGTTTTCAAAAGACTTTGTTACAATATTTCTCGTCTCATCATAGCTTATTACTTATCCAATAATTTTTATACACGTGTACCTCAGAATTTATTCTCTCACACCATTGATCACGTCCACTACCGCATTTAACTCCAAATTTTAAACACGTTAATTCAACTTCTGCTGACCCTCAGACGGTACGTGTGTAGCTTGTATTTATGGTGGGGAAGATGTTACGATTTGACATTCAAGTGTTAGCAAGGCATAATGTGTCCCATCATCAAAAGAAATTTTCGTATCGACAGACTAAAATAGTTTATCTTTAAACTCGGTCTCTTTCACTAAAACATATCTTGATTATTATTTTCAATGCATAAAATAAAAATTGTACCAAGTTGCCAAATAACAACTTCAAAGAAGATTTTTGCCGATGGTTTAAACAGTGCCAAACCACAAATTTTAGTTTATCGCTTCATTTTTAATTTGTCTAGAGCTTCGCGACGGTATCATCAATGACCTCACAACCTTTTATTTTATATATTTTTTTGCCCTACTAGAAAATTTTACCCCACTGGTATCTGTAATGAGAGTGACTAGGAACTCCACATAATGTCGTTAAATCTTCCCTGTTGGAAATTCTAATGGAACTCTCGTAAACCCTCTCCTACGGATTGCGTGACAAATTATATAAGGATCTGCCCAGGAGGCAGGTCTAGTAAGATGAGGCTATTCGAATCCTGAATAAGCTCAAATATGTAAGACATAAGAAAATATATAATTTATACAAAGTTCTCTAATAAAAAAGTTTTGCCACAATATTGAGAGAAACATCAGGGAGGTCTAGCTGTCCAGCGGTAGACCATTTGGTATAGTGTCTTTAAAACAAGAAAAAAGAAATACTAGTTCCTACACTTCTAGCTGTCCAGCAGTAGACCATTTGGTATAGTGTCTTTAAAACAAGAAAAAACAAATATTAGTTTTACACTTGTGCCACCAAACACTACTAATGGATAAAGTATCTAAATCTATTCGAGACAAATTAAATAATACTCCCTCTATTTCTATAAAAATGTTACTATCACTTTTTCATTTTAACCTAAAAATAGATTAAATTAAAAAAATGATAGTAATATTTTTTTAAAAACGAAAGAAGTATTTATTTTATATAGATTTTGAAATCTCCCAGTAAATAAACAGTTAGCTATGTTCTCCCATGTTTAGCCATAGCATCTTACTTCTGCCACATTGTCGCATTCCGGCCTCATCGCCTTCCTGACATATAAATCCGATTCTGATACCCATAGACAAAGGTGAGATTCCATTCACATAAGAGGCATCATCAATCATAATAGTATTAACTTTCAGGAGGCCTCCATCCTAAAAGACTTGTAACTAAGAGCAACTGCAGCGGTTGGACCAGACCATCGATCAAAGACCAAATCTGTTTGGTCGTTTAAAAAAAAACGCAACGAAAACATGACTAAATATGATATTACGCTGTTGTAAATAAGCGTTAATTATCAAACGCTATATTAAAGTGACGTATATTACACAGACGTTTAACTAGACAAACGTTATGTTTTTGACGTTCATTTAGATTGGCGTTTTGAACATACGCTCCTATAATGAAGCGTTATGTACTCAAACGTCAAACGTTACTGTACTGAAGCGTTTTGATATAAAACATAGAAAAACGTCCTAGTAAAGTAGCGTCAAAACTCAAACGCTCTTCTAAAACAGCATTTCAAAAAAAAACGCCCACATATAACAACGTTTGAAAGCCTAAACGTTGGTGTAGAGGACCGCTAATTTTGAAAACGCTGTTTTAATACAACGTTTTAAAAACGCTGTTCTTAATAAACGTTTAATACAACGTTTCAGAAACGTCGTTTTAATACAACGTTTCAAAAACACTCTTTTAATACAACGTTTCAATTCAGAAACGCTCTTTTAATACAACGTTTCAAAAACGTTGTTCTTTAGAAACGTTTTGATAAACGTCTTTCAGAAATGACGTTTGTGTTTATAAACGTCCTCGTACAATGGCGTTTTTGGGAAAACGCTGTCTTACATGAGCGTCAAACTATCTGTTTTGGTCCAGTTTCTTGACCAAACCTGATCGGATACTATTCAATTTCTGGACCAAATACCACAGTTAGTCGTCCGTTGTGTCTCACAAAATCGGACCAAAGAGCATTCCTGGTCTTTGCTCTTTGGTCTGGTCGACCGCTGCAGTTGCTCTAAGGCATCTTTCTAATGCTAATACTGAGTAAAGACGGAATTGAGTAGCCTACTAATAACTTTGGAATTTATCCGACCATTGGACTTTAAGTCTCTCGCCGGCCAAGTCAGCTTTACATTAATTCTTCTAAGCTCCTCCAAGGAGAAGTAGAAGTCAAACGGCTGTACTCCTACTAAGTACTCACAAAAATTTGCAGTTTTCCATTTTGTCCCTAAACAAGCGACTTTTTCAAGAGAAAGAAAGAACCAAAGCCACATAAACTAAAAACCCAGGAATTCTGTAATAATGAAAACATAACTGAATGCAACTGGTAGTGGCTCATGCATTAACTTGTTACGGCATGACCCAACCATTATAATCCTTCTGTCGAAACTCTTCCTACGAAATCCTCGCTGTTTCTCTTACAAACGATCACGGTTGAAAATCTTAACCTGCATCCATCCTAGCCGGGTTTTCAAACGGTGGATAAGGTTAAAACTATCCACTGACTGGATGCGTAAATAACACTCTACTGCCATTGTAAGTTTGTAACCACTCATCGGTCCCCATTTGTCTAAATTAATTAACCAGAAACAGGGTGCGAATATATACCTCCGCGTGTCGCCATGGAGTTGCCTACAACTATTAATATACAAGAATTTTCTATGTGCCCAACTCCTTTTTACCTCTCAGAATTTCACAATATAATATATATATATCAATAGAGACCAAAACCAGGTTCTCTAAATCCCATGTCTCCTCCGAGAAACAATCCCACCTCTTTTTAATCACCATTAAAACTAGGGCCTCTTTCTAATTATGTTCATCAATCTTGCTATTAATCACCATTAAAAGCCTTGATTCTCTCATCCATCTTCAATTTACTAATTGATGATGTCTAATCAGGAGGAATCAGAGCGGAAAAATGGAAGAAATATGTTGTTTGGTAAATATGAAATGGGAAGACTACTGGGGCAAGGAACATTTGCAAAAGTTTATTATGGGAAAGAAATCCAATCTGGAGAAAGTGTAGCCATTAAGATCATAAACAAAGATCAAGTAAGAAAAGAAGGACTGATGGAACAGATCAAAAGAGAAATCTCTGTTATGAGATTAGTTCGTCATCCGAATGTCGTTGAGCTTAAAGAAGTTATGGCAACCAAAGGAAAAATCTTTTTCGTGATGGAGTATGTTCGTGGCGGTGAACTTTTTGCCAAAGTTGCAAAAGGTAAACTCCCGGAAGACACTGCAAGAAAATATTTCCAACAATTAATTTCTGCGGTTGATTTCTGTCATAGTCGTGGCGTTTCTCATCGTGATTTGAAACCAGAAAATCTTCTGCTGGATGAAAATGAGAATCTAAAAATTTCAGATTTCGGATTATCAGCTTTACCTGAACATCTAAGAAACGATGGATTACTCCATACTCAGTGTGGAACTCCAGCTTATGTTGCTCCGGAAGTTTTGAAAAGAAAAGGTTATGATGGATCGAAAGCGGATATCTGGTCATGTGGTGTTATTCTTTATGTATTACTTGCTGGATTTCTTCCATTTCAAGATGAAAATATCATGAAGATGTATAAAAAAGTTTATAAAGCAGAGTATGAGTTTCCGAGATGGTTTTCTCAAGATACAAAAAGATTGATATCGAAATTATTAGTTTCAGATCCAGAGAAGCGGATTTCGATTGAATCGATTATGAAAGTTTCGTGGTTTTATAAAGGGTTTAGTCGTTCATCATCATATGTTAATTTGGCATCAATCGGAGGAGGAGAAGGAACAAGTCCATTCAAATTTGATAATGATATTAATATAACTAAATCAGTATCGAAAACTCCATCACCAACAAAATCAAAACCAGCTTTTTTCAATGCATTTGAACTGATTTCAAAAATGTCATCTGGATTTGATTTATCAAATTTATTCGAGAGTAAGAAAAAAACAAAATCAATGTTTACTTCCAAATTATCAGCTTCAGCAATCATGATGAAATTAGAATCAGTGGCGAAAGGATTAAGATTCAAGGTCGCGAAAGTAAAAGCATTCAAAGTAAAAATGCAAGGTTCAGAAGAAGGAAGGAAAGGGAAACTGTTAATAACAGCTGAAGTATTTGAAGTTGCACCAGAAGTAGCCATTGTTGAATTCTCAAAATCATCTGGAGATTCATTGGAATATGATAAATTCTGTGAGGATTGTGTTAGGCCTGCTTTGAAAGATATTGTTTGGTCATGGCAGGGAGATGATAATGACAGCTCTGTTGATGGTAACAGTAGTGTTACCGGAAGTACTAGTTATGCGGACTTGCAACAATTAACCGTTAACTGAATAGGGGGTTTTTAATGTAAACTTCTACTACCTCTGCTTTTTGAAATAGTGAGCAACAAAGAGGGTGTCTTTTGTAAATAGAATATAATACAGGGGGGAAGTGTGTGTATGTGGTGTGGGTGTGTGTGTCGGGTTTTGATAATGTGACCCGAAAGAAAAGGGTGTCCGTGTCCGTGTCCGTGTCCATTTCCACTGTTTGTTTTTTTGTTGGTTAATCAAGGCCTTCATCGATACTGATTTTTAGTTTTCTAAAGCTTAATTCCAAATCAATAAACATTAAAAGTACAGACTATTTAATTCCTTTCGGGAAAAGTCGCTCCTATTGGCTGGAAATCATTAATAAATTATTTTAATAAATAAATAAATAAATTAATTAATTAATTAATTAATGGTTCTAAACCATAGGTATTGGAGTCATATGCTCATATGCACCGCATTTAGGAGCCGCATGAAGAAAGTCAGAATGGTAGAAGACGGGGAAAATTGATAATTTCAAGTGTGTCTATCAATATGAAAGGCTGACTAATTAATATAGGAAACCACCACATTTAGGAGGACAAAGGATCAATTCGCTTTAAAATGAGGACTTTTAGAATTCCGAATGCGAAAGCAAAATAATGAAACCAGTGAGATGGTGGAATAAAAGTCCTGATTTACGATGTCATAATAGATAAGTTAATATCTGGCGAGGGATTTCTTTTGGGGTGCAACAAACAAGGGCAGAACTAAAACCTGGTTTATCCAAATTTACGTTCCTTTTAAAACCTATAATTTTTTTTAATTAAAAGTCTATTTTATACTCCATCCGTTTTAGGAAAAGAGTTACTTTTCCTATTTGCACAATTGTTAAGGCAAGATGAGTGAGAATAACTTTTATAATTTATTTCCAGATTTACCTTAACAAAAAGTTTAATATTACATATACCTTTATAATGAAAATAATAATATTTCTTAAAATAACAAGGGTAGTTTTGAAAGTTTGTTATGTTGAAAATGAAAATAACTCTTTTGTTGGAACAAAAATTTATAGAGAAAGTAACTCTTTTCCTGAAACGGAGGGAGTACTAGATAGTTTACAAATACTCAAATCTAATATTTAGATTTAAGTTCAGATAAAAATCTAATCAAACCTATTTTTTAATAGACTCCGAACTTCTGGTAATAAAGGAGAGGAAGAAGATTTGCATAACTAAAGAATTTGGTGGCTTGATTGTGAGAAATCTCAGGCTTACGAACACTGCTATGTTAAAAAAATGGACATGGAAATATAACAATGAGAAATTCTCTTTACAGATAAAAATTATCCAACATAAAATGGAAGGTGAAATCGAAGATATGTGGGTTAAGGAAATTAAAAATCTTTAACAAAGAGAAATATAGAAAGGGATCCAAAAGGCAAACGGAAAATTGTTAGAATACCCTAAAATTGAGTGTTATTTAGGAGAACTGTTATATTCCGGAGGAGTTGGGGGAATGCCCCACTCCATCAAATGCATTCGCATGACTTTTCACGTGTGAAAAAAAGACACAAATGCCCCAACTATTTAATATGTTGCCATGTGTTTAGGGATTCTGTGGTATGATTTTGATCGTCGCGGTCGGTTTGAGGTGAGCCGCATGTTTATGTTCGCACACGAAAACTTTCATGCAGAAAGTTAACCTAAAATCATCGATCAGAACCTTATTATTCATTATTATAAAACCAAAATCGAGATCCTGAGAAAATACAAAAAAATTAAGAAATGAAGGGAAAGACTGATATATATAAATAAATTTTTGTTACAAAATCAAGTGTTGCTTAGTTTTTTTTACAAAGGAATGATATTTACAGTGACTTGTTTTGACGAAGAAAGTTGAAGACGAAAATAATTGCAGTTGAAGAAAGTTGAAGACGAATGAGTTTTGTTGCGTTAAGAATTAAATAAATCGAACCCACTTCTTTATTTTACTTAAATCACATACTTATTTGTATTAATTTAAATATCGAGTAATATATTTGAATTTTAGGATCAATTTTTTATTTTGGAGTTTTATATTTTTTCTCTAATTTAGGGTTTATAACTAAAAAACTGTGAAGTTTATAAAATATATTACTAATTGTTTATGAATTGTTTCAAATTTTGATTCAATTCATAGTTTTATCAACTGGAATCATCATCTTTATCGTTATCATCGAAAATTATGATTGAATGATTTAGGGGTTATTAACCTTTTTTTAACTATTCATCGGAAATTGTGGTTGATTTCAATATGTATTGACTTTTCATTCATTTTTCTTTGGACCTGAGTCTTCTTCTTGTAATTATTTTCATTCATTCATATTATTTATATGCATTTATAATATCTACGATTTAAAGTCAAAACTTATATACATGATACATCATATTTTACAGTAAATTGGGTGAACAACCCTTAGTCTTGTTTTTTTGGATTTAAAAAGACGAGTAAACTTAGATACTTCTTTAATACCCAAAGATCTTTTAGATACTTTTTAAATATCCTTGGTTGGATATTTTTTCAAATATTTGTCTATTAGTTAAATAAAATACCCTCTTTATTTATCATAAATTTGATTTCCACGAACTAACCGTTACAGGGGGTTTTGTATTTTTGTAATTCTCACACTTGATTTATTTCTTCAGTACGTATCTAGTATATGAGCATTGGGTACTTCACAAAATCATTACGGTTTTGAACAATCGTCAGCTTTAAAATAAAGGTGCGTGTTAAAGGTCCTTAGTTACAGTCTTGAAATCATTTTTTACCACTGACGTTTTTGACACTCGTAGGAACATATGCTCTACTAGCCTTCACACAGTATTTAGTAGCCATGTTCAGCATATATATATATATAGTTTGGGTGAAGTTTATCAAGATGGAATAATGGTGTTGGTTTTAATTTGAATATCGTTTATTTGAAGCCAATGTGAATCCGGGATGATGGTTCAAAGTGTTTTAGTCTGGATAAGTTTGAAATTTTTTATTTTTTTTTATAAGAAGCTGGCATATCACAACCTTGATCAGCCTCGTGGGCCTAGATTTGATCGAACTTCAGCTGCCAATGATTTGATCATTGATTAACGTTATGCTTATGATATTTTTATAATTTCCTATTGTTTAATTTTTTTGTGAAATACTTGGTATCTAAGATAAATATATACTTTGGATTTAAGATTGAATTTATATTATTAAAAGTATTGAGTTTAATTCATGTCTAAAATTCTTTTGATTTGTTAAATTAGTAATTTTGTATTCTCTTCATCCTTACTTTTAAATTAAACCTTGATGACATTCATCCTAGTTTAAACCAGGATGAAATCAGTTTCAATCTAGTATAAATATGGATGAAACCATGTACATCACATATGAAACCAGTTTCATACTAGTTTAAACATAGATGAAAACAAATTCTACCAAATTTAAAACTAGATGAAACCAATTTCATACTAGTAAAACATGGATGAACTCAAATTCAACCGAACCTAAAACAGGATGAAATCAGTTTCAGACTGGTTTTAAACATGAATGAAAACAAATTCAACCAAATCTAAAACATGATGAAACCAATTTTATACTAGTTAAACATTGATGAAAACAAATTTAACTAAATTTAAAAAAGGATGATATCGGTTTCATTCTTGTTTAAACATGGATGAAAACAAATTCAAGTTAGATTTATCAGTTATTTTGTTAAATAATTTTTTTTTTTAGTTTTACTCGGGATGCATCCAGTTTAATCCTACCTATTTTTCGAATAATTTTTTTTTATCTTAGTTTAAGTCAGGATGCAACAAGTTTCATCCTAACTATTGTATTTGAAATTTGTTTTTTGAATTTACCAACAACAGTGGATCTTGTTTTGTAGATAATTTAAAACTTTTTCCAAAAATATAAATTTTATTAATATCGGATACATATTTAGAAAGTTATGAAAATTTTTGTGATTTGTTTTTAAATTGGAGAGAAAAAAGAGAAAAAAGAGAAAAAACATAAAAATGATGGATATAATTGTCTATGATTTGTTATATCAATATCACCCATCTTTGATATTTACATGTCCTCTAGAACCATAACTTAGGGATATTTGGATAATAAACCTATTTTCTTCATATTTAATGATCAACAGAGAATCTATGGAAGAATGCAATATACGAGCCATGTACAACGATGAATTTTAGAATTCGGGTTTGGATTAGCGTTGACCTTACCACACCAAATTACACCACAAGTTAATTATTCTTCCAACTTTATTTATTTATTTTTCTTTTTTTTGCTTAATATTTTTGACACTAGACATCCTTTGCAAAGTATAATCTAGGTGGTGATGACCGGTAGATGCTTGTGACTAATTGTGTTTTTGGAATCGGATGTGTGGTTGTAATTATTACAAATCATCCGAGTCAATGCCGATTCTCAAATATGGAACTCACTTAGAACTCACCATGGAGCTGATGACTCGATTTATGATGCAACTTTTCAGAAAGAGGATGAGCTGGGTAACCTTGGAATATTAATTATTAATGATCTGATTCGCGTAGCAGGTACCAACTTAAGAGACCGTAGAAAATTACTAGCACCTCGATCCGGTTCCTCCAATGAGTTAACTCATTTTATATGCTTATTTGGTGGTTATTCAATCTGTTTTATCTCATCAGGGTGAGTTGGAACCCATTAATCGTTCAGGATTTGATGTGATGATACATAAACGTATTTGTCAATAAGGACCGTGCATTAATAAGTTTACGAGCTAGCCGTATGGTCAGTGAACTATCAAGTAATATTGGAGTTCAATGAAATCCAAAATTTATGTAGTTCGCAACTGAAAAAACGTAGTTCACGAATTCTAAAAGATTGGAGTCGAAAGAATATATCCAAAAGTACACAGTTTGCGAACTAGGAAAACTTGGTTCACGAACTCATAATGTTGGAGTATTCCATGTGCATACCCAAAAGTGCACAGTTCGCGAACTAGAAAATTATTTCGTGAAGCCAATCAACTCACGAGTTGCAAAAATATCACAAGCGAGAAGTAGTATATTTTTCCTCTCTAATTCTATTGGTGAGTAAACTCTTATTACATTTGTTCATTATTTTTCATATGAACCATGTATGTAAAATATCAGTGATAATTCTGTCAAATATAAACTTTTGATACACTTACTTACTGCCATTTTCATTTTGTTTTACGAGGATTCACTGATGTAAAATCCTGAAACTGGAGAATACCTATTGCAGAGAAAGTTTGCAAGTGATTGTAATCTCAGGGTTGTTTAGTTAACTTTTTTTATTTCTTCAAATATGTTTTTTATATGAGTCATTCCAAAAGGTAAACCCTTATAATAATTAGTTTCCTTCGTTATCATTATTTTCTCCTGATTGATATATTCACTTACTATCATTCTCTTTTTGTTTTATGAGGAATAATTTTTGGGAAGACTTGAAGCTGGAGATGTACTAGTGTCGCAGTACCATTTGAAGCTGGTTTGTCCTGTGAAGCTGCAGAAGTAGCACAAGCGAGAGGTAGCATATTCTCCTCTCTAATTCTATTGGTGAATAAAATCTTACAACATTTGTTCATTCTTTTTTATATGAACCATGTATGTAAATTGCAAGTGACAACTCTGCCAAATAGAAACTTTTGATACTTAGGTTGTCAATGTTCAAATTATTGTGACTGAATGGATTTTGGATGAGCTCCAGAATGTATAAATGTTGATGTTCAACAATGAGAATTTATGAATTCCAGAATGACAATGAAAATGTAATGAATTGCCCAAATTACTGAGTGAATCTTTGTCTCTTGTGCGAAAGTTGTTCCTAATTTGATTTTCTGTTTCATTATTTGCGGAAGTATCACATCTGAGCCAAGATGTGAGTGAATCAACATAATCATAATTTCTTTTAGAGAGGTATATATCTTAATAAAATTCACTACTTTTCATATGTCATGATTTTGATTGTTACTTTTGCTTGTAGTAAAGTTGTGAGTTTATTAAATCTACCATAAGGTTTTTTCTTACTACCATCCTTGTTGTTTGAAGGATACTGAAATTGATGGCAATAACTGATGCCAATAGGTGGTTAAGGCAACTCTTATGTCAATGGAAAACTTCTTTTGGTGGATGAACAACTTTTTATGGGACAAGGTATGATGGAGAACACTTGCTTATGTTAGAAACTGCGGAAACACATAACCTTGTCATTTGCATATAACATAGGGAACTATGTATGGTTTTTTCCTTAAGCAGTTTTTGCAATGTAAAAGCTACACTCACATATACTTAGGAATATGAATGAATGACGAAATAAATCTTGGTTCAATTGGTTGTTGCATGGATTCCAGATATAATGAATGAATGAATTACTTTTGTTACTAGAATGAGAATGTATGTATTGTAGAATACGAATGTATGTATTGCATAATGAGAATAAATTATGAGTTTTAAATTCAACATTGCAGGTTCATAAATAAAATACGGTGCAGGTTCAAAAATGATTTTCATTGCAGGGTCTAAATATGGAGCTTAGTTATATAATTAATAACGTTATTTTTTATCAACATTGAATTAACGTTATAAAATCTATTAATAATTATCGACACCTGGAAAATTCCTTGCAGTTACAATAATTCCTCAACGGTTTAAGGCGTTACATCACATGGTACAACTGATTGATATGTGGCAAACTACAATCGTTGCACTTCAACTGTTATGAATTATATCGTTATGATAGTTGTTACAACCAAAATGTTACAATCAACTAAACAACGTCTGTTAGTGGTTGCTAAAACTGTTGAAAAGAAAGACAATTGGCACAAAGTCAACCGTTACACACCAAATCTCCGTTATATTAACTGTTACGTTGAACTGTTACAATCAAAATGTTACAATCAACTAAACAACATCTATTAATCGTTGATAAAGCGGTTACAAAGAAGGACAACTAGCATGAATTTCAAGCGTTACAGACAATGTCGTCGTTATATTAACTGTTATGCTGAACTGTTACAGGCTAACTGTTACGATATGAGGGAGTAATGATCATCCATTACAACAACATGTCAGCAGATTAATTTTGTGTTGGCTGGATAACCATTGTCTTATTTTATCCACAGGATACAACCGTTTATTAATAAATCTTTATTGTAACAGATTTATCTGTTGAGAGATTATTGTATCATTAATTATAACGTCACTTTTCCAACGATTGTTCGGTGTTATATTATTGACATTGTAACATTAATACCATGTTACAAAATTTCTGATTTCGTATAGAGTTAACTGAATTTGAAGTGGGTAATTGTTGCCTTAAAGAAACCGAAGAAAAACAATAAGATTTGAAGATGTTTTCAAAACCCTACACGAAATTAGGGGATTTTGATTCTCCCATAATATAATACAAAAAAAAAAATACTTTAAGAAATTTAGGTATTTCAGTTTAAGAAATAGGAAATAAAAGAAAATCGTGAATCATAAAATTTAAGACAATAAAAATGATTAATAATTAAAAAAAAAAAAAATCCTCAAAACCGATTTTGATATTACTTTCATGTGAACTGATCCATCTGATCTAAAAATAGCTCATGTTAGTCTTTTGGGAAGCAGATCCCAACCAAATATGAAAAAGATTTTTAAAATCGGTTTTGGAAGAATTTTTTAGATATTTATATAGAATTGTTGTTGAAAAAAATCTTTAATCCAAAAGTCAAGTTGACAAGTATGGGGAATGCAATTTTCCCGTACGAACCGAAGAGTCATGCAATTGGTTGGAATAATTGGTCCAAGTCGACTCGTGATCAATGTGGTCAATCTCGGCCGCTTCGGCCGAGATAACGCCGTTTTTCAAGGTATCGGCAGAATACCTTGACGATTTCCGAGATTTCACTGAACGAATGAACGGGAATATCGACCGAATTGCCCGTATCTCGGCCGAGACGAGTCACCAAATCTAGGGTAAAATTGGTATTTACTATTCTAATCTAACGGTTTCAGATTGATTGACGAATCCAACGGTTCGAATTAAAAGATATGATTAGATTCTTACAAGTTCGATTAAAGAAAGCTTCTATAGAAGCTCTGGATATACAAGATGAAGTAGATAACATATTCGACTACTTCAAGATCAATTAAGACAAGTTCAAAAAATGGAGAACTTATCTAAGAAATGAAATTAAAGACACTCATGAACGTTTAAACATATCGATTGATGGTTTCAGTTATACAACAGATGAAGATGCTGAAGATTTACCTGAACATAACACGATTATTGGTAAATCTATTGAAGAGATTGAAAGGATGACTGCACAACTAGACTTAGAAATCCGTTCTATGAGAGTAAGTGATGATCAGACTCAGATTCAAATTTTTATTTATTCATTTTATTTTTTATTAATTTAGGTTGAATTTTGGTTTTGAAGAAAGAGAAATTGGGTACTATTCTCGTAAGGAAGAGGATTCGTGATCTGCACATACAAAAGGTTAAGATTCTTAAACAAAAGAATCTACCTAATAAAATTGCGGATGTTCTCGAGGTAATTAAACCCTAACTATCAAAAAATGAGAATTTCTTTTAGTTTTGGTTGAACTTGAAGAAATGCGAGCTCAATGGTTACTGTATGACTTATTATTGAGAAAGATTATAAGTTTTTTTTTTATGTTTTATCATCAAGATTTTGGAATTGGAACCAGAGGAAGATGAGACTGATGAAGCAGAAGGTTCTGCTGCTGATGACATTGGGATGCACAAGTATGTTATTTTACGAATGTCCAAAGGAAAGGTACATGAAAGGAATGCATGATTATATTTCTAGCCTTAATTTTGTAGTTCCATGTCGTTGTGTTGTTTACTTTTTGTTTACTGTTTACTGGGTGCAGATTTTTTTGCGTATACCAGAAGGATATGTTCATACTCAAAACTTACAACCTGGTGGTCGGGTTGCTGTTAGACACATACGAACACTTTTCAGGTATTGGATATTCTTCCTCCCGAGTATGACTTAAGTGTACAGAGAATGCTTGTCGATGAAAAACCAACAAATAAACTCGAGGATCTTTGTGGCCTTGAAGAACATGTAGGTACATAATTAGGCTTAAGTTCTGTTCTCCACGAAACAAAATTAATGCATATTGTGAGACATTTAGTAGATCTCTGCTAACAACTGGTAGCAGTTTCTAGTCTAGGTCCTTGAGCAAAAAGGAAATTGAGTTTCAGATGATACCAAATATTAAGTCTCACTTGAAACAACTCATATAGGGAAATCAACAAAAATATAGTTAACTCTTGGTATTCACATATATAAAATTTGGATATAAAATTTGGAAGTTATTCCAAAATTTTACCGATAATCTCCTCGAGATACTGTTATCAAGGTGTCAAGGTCCCGGCCACGACGAGACCGAAATTCAAAACTAAATATATTACTCATGATTACTATGAATCTAAAAATCATTATTATAATTAAAATCTCCATAAAAAATGGAAGAGCA
>JAJJMC010000167.1:0-73316 GCA_023531435.1 Papaver californicum | reverse complement strand
TAAAAATCATTATTATAATTAAAATCTCCATAAAAAATGGAAGAGCAATCTGACAAGTTAAAGGGACATAAAAGGAACCGATAGATGAAAGATGAGATCTGTGTAGTGGAGTTATATGAAGTGAATCAGTGGAGATCCATTAAATATAGTCGTGGCAATATCCGATAGATCATTGGAATTATTTTGATTTGAAGCATCTATTGAGCCAAGTTTAAGTTGTTTTTACTTTTTGTTGCATCAAAACTTGTCCAAAGCAAGCAAAACAAGAAGTGTCACCTTATTATTATCATAGATTTAATCTACAAGACGTTATGACTAAAAACAATAATTTCATCTATCAAAAAGGAAGACAGTTGTGACAAGCTAAAGGAACATACATAAAAAAAGGAAGTGATGGATGAAAGATGAATTTATGAGGATTGAGAACCACTTTATACACAACACTGCCACGATAGTCTAGTTAATAACCAAATTCTTAAGAAAGACTTGTATATTATGGTGCGGCTTCCGCACACTAGGGAAAAAAAAATATATACTCAAAACTCAAACTCAAAGGCAACCACTACTATGGTCGTCTTTGGGAAAAGCTGAATCTTAATCAATAATCGCCCAGCTTCATATGCTTTTGCCGGAGCCTAAAAACGGACTCACGAAAATATTATTATACCCAAAGAGACAACAACTATAAATTATTGGTTCCTTTATTCTAAAGTTAAGTTTTTTTGAAACAAGTTCAAGCAATTCTGAACGTTTCTTTTTTATTATGATTTGTTTTTGTTATTGTCTTCTGTATTATTGTTTTTATTTTGCATAATAATTTTTAGTTTTGGTATAATATAAAGACAAAATTCTAAGAAGAAAAAATGAAATAGAGGATGGAAAAGATAATAAACAGAAGAAACTAATTCAATGAATGTTATCATCTCCGTTTACTTGCTTCTGGTCATATACCAACCAATGAATAAAATAGGATGGAGTTAGTGGGATCGGAATTGATAGTTTAATATATCCAACCAACATCACCTTTGTTCATGTCATGTAATTTGGGTCGACTTCAATGTGGTTCCCCACCCTCAACACCATTATCGTTTTTGGTATATACTTTACTTATCGTGTTCTCCATTTTCTCTACACTAAAAAATAATTTGAACAAAAAGAAAAATACAGTACGATAGAAGATAATGAAGGTTAATTTAGGGATTCTTATATTTATAGAGGGGCTCCCATAATAAGATGAAATAGAGATATTTAAAATAAAATTTAAAAATACCTTAGCCATCATATTTTTATAATGGTTAAAATACCCCTGATTAGTTAGTAAAACTAATTAGTTAATAGATTAAGCTAATCATGATTAATCGAAAATAATCTTAAACTTAATCAAATCAATTTATTATTTTTTCTTTTTGGTTTGGTGGGAAGAAAAATTAGAAAAATGTAAGATAATTTTGTAGGTTTTTTTTAAAAACCCTAGATTTTGATTCAATCAGCCAGAGCATAACTGGGATACATTTAACTTAAACTCTTGGTCTTTTAATGACTCAAATTGGATGAAATTACGGACAAAAAGATGATTTATTTTTGATTCAGAGAATTTTACGGTTGTGTTTTCATGTCGAACCCAACCGTAAACAGAAGAACAATGGATTAACACCAAACCGTAACAATTTTACGGTTGGGTTTTAGCATCGGACCCAACCGTAAATAATCTAAAAAAATATTCTTATCCGAGATGATTTACGGTTGGGGTTTTCCAAAAAACACAACCGTAAAAACCAATTTTAGTTTACAAATTCATCCAAAATTTACAGTTGGGTTTAGGCTTCCCAACCCAACCGTAAAACATCTTTTGGAGCATTGAGTTTAAGGTAAAATTGGGGTTTAAAAATCAAAATTTTAAACTTATTCAATCATTTTAACTAGATTGAAGGTAAATTGGGTCATTCGAACAAAGAAAAATTGAAAACAACACAAGTACTAGAATCCAATTTTGAATGATCCAGGAGAATTTACGGTTGGCTTTTGGCTGAAAAACCCAACCGTAAAATTGATATTTGGAGCATTGAGTTTAAGGTAAAATTTGGGATTAAAAATCAAATTTTCAAATTTATTCAATCATTTTATCTAGATTAAAGGTAAATTGGGTCATTCAAACAAAGAAAAACCGAAAACAACACAAGTACTAGAATCCAATTTTGAATGATCCAGGAGAATTTACGGTTGGGTTTTGGCTGAAAACCCATCCGTAAAACATCCTTTGAAGCATTGAGTTTAAGGTAAAATTTGGGATTAAAAATCAAAAATTTAAACTTATTCAATTATTTTAACTAGATTAAAGGTAAATTGGGTCATTCAAACAAAAAAAAATTGAAAACAACACAAGTCCTAGAATCCAATTTTGAATGATCCTTTCATATTTACGGTTCGGTTTTGGCTGAAAACCCAACCGTAAGTCTGGCATGAAAAATATGTCAGGTTTACGGTTGGGTTTGCAGCCAAAACCCAACCATAAACCTGTTAAATTTTTCATATTCTCAGTTTTACGGTTGGGTTTTGGATGAAAACCCGACCGTAAACCTGATTTTTTTTGTTTTTTTACTTGCTTTTTCCTTTGCTTGGTTGCCAACTTGAAATCTTTGTAAAATAAACATGAGCTAGACAAATTTAAAGATAAAATCTTTTTCATACATTCACATTAAAGTTATAATTCACCCACAAAAGAAAAACAACCTTAGTTTGACGCAATTGTAAACATAGAGTTAGGGAGAAGGAGGAGGGGTAGGTCGATGAGTTTGACGAGCTCTTTTTTTGCTCTTAGGAAAACGAGTACGGGGAGTAGCACCACAGCCACGAGTACGAGCACCAGCACGATCGCCACGAGTACAAGCACCACGTTGCACATCCTTGGCTTCATCATGTGTCTCTTCATCACTAGGTTGCGGCTCTCTTCGGCTAGTAGTCGCATCTCTTGTACCGGCTCTACTCCTCTTTAAATTTCTTCCCGTCTCATCTTCGTCTGCCTCATGAAGCTTCCCAATTTTGGCTTGCTGGTTCTTCAATTGGTCAGACGTCGTCACATCAACTCTACTTAGGCATGGAGTGATAGACTCTGCCAATACAAGTGCTTTCTTTTTCACCTTATTTTTCTATTCACATATGAAAATAAAAGTTGGTTGAGTCTTTAGTAATAAATCTTAAAAACATTAATAACAAAATTAATTTACGTACCAAATTGAATATGCTTTCTTCCAAAAACCATCTTCTGTGTTGTTTCCTTCACCCCTTTGAAGTATTTTCATAGTTTCTGGATCAACGCTAATGACATTTGGATGACCAAAATGACGATACCAATCCAAGTAATCTTCTGCAGCCTCTTTTGTGCTCGAAGATGAAATTACCTCCTGCATTTGGATTTGGTAATCCGGTTGATAGCGGTTGTTCCAAACCGCGACCGAAGGCGTTGGGTTGTAGTTGGGCACGATGCTTGGGCCTTCGATCATCGAGTCATTCACACACAATTTAAAGGCTTCGTGTGTTACCTTGGTTTGGACATAGCCACATTGGCGGAGAGTTCGACGGGGGTTGCACATCACGAACCCAAACGGATGGTACAAAGGCCCGTTGTATCCTGCCACGTCCGAGAATTAACGTAAATCTTCAACATCTCCAGCATCATCTATGTTAATCTTCACATAAAGATCAAAAACAACATCTTCAACGGTGAAAGCATTAATTTCACTTCTCATCTTTGCTATCTGCACTTTTTTATGCCTTGCCTGAGTAACGGTGAAGATGAATTTCTTTCCTGTAGGTCCAGTACCATAACCGCTCGACTTCGTTTTAGGAGCTAGGCTCGGAAAGTGATCATAGACCCATGCCTATGAAGATAATAAATATTAATATAAGATAATATGCAAAAAAAAAATCTGAATTTAAACATTGAAATTCCAACAATATATTACCTGAAGAGGACCAGTATTCCCGGCAATCTCATTTCCCCTAACCCTCGAAGCTTTTCTAAGGTTGTAAAGTAGGTAATCCAGGCTGGCAGTTCCCTATGAGTACTCATGCGTCTTCTGGAGATCATCCGTCAACCACTGTAGAAATTGAACGTTGAACCTGTTTCCTGAGTTGTCAGCAAAGAAGATGGTGTTGAGCATATATAACAGATACGTTCTGGCTATTCGCATAGCTCTGGTTTTATCTATGACGACCTCATCCTTTAATAACATCCGGGTTCCTCCAAACTTCTCCCTGAGACTACGCAACAAGATCTTCTTGGTCATACCTAGACCTTTCTTCGTTGCTGCCCCCGGTTTATCTCCAGAAGCCAATTTAAACTCTAATTCGGATACTCTCTTTTCCCATCCAAGTGTATCTTTGACAAAGACACAAAGATCACTCCATGACATGTTGTTGTCAAAATCTTCATACACAGATTTACCTTCAACTGGTAAGCCAAGAATTGACTGGACATCATCCGGTGTTATTGTCATCTCGCCGAATGGGAGATGAAACGTATCGGTTTCAGGCCAATAACGTTCCCTGAATGCTGTGCAGGTGACACTGTCATACTCCAACATCGAATTGGTAATTCCGGGAGCTAACCCGGTACCATTTACGAGAACTTGGACGATCATACATTCTTCAGCTAAGGGCCAATGTTGATCCCTTTGACGAACCAATTTCTTGATCGCTTGTGTATGATCCTACAAAGAATAAAAACAATTTTTTTTAACTTGAAGTTATACAAACGGAAATTTAACAAAACAAGAGAAGTTTTTAGATTAATACCCTCGTCTCAGCAACTTTGGCAGCCCATGAATGGGGATAACCAAATAATATAACAGACTTGTTTGGGGCCTCACCCCAAGGTCTTCCATTCCTTTTCTTAGGCCACAACACGTCTTTTCCTTTGGGAATATGCTTCCTTTTCGGTTCTAGATGCTTCTTTGGCTTTTTTTCCTTCAGTCTTGGTTCAGTAGAACCAACAACAATTTCTTTACCTTTGCCTTGAGGGACAAATTGTTCTCTGTCCGTATCTTCTTCCTCATATTTTTGCTCTTGTGGTGGTTCTCTAATCACAAGAGCACCTCCACTGAACACAGGTAGATCTTCCAAGTCTTGGAAAACATTATATTCCTCTTGTGCAAGTTGAGGAGAACTACCACCTCTACTTTAAAAGTCGTCTTATGGATCTTTATCAAGCCTCTATTAGCTATCCCTAAATGAACTCTGTGGCGAGGGGTTGGAGTTTGGGAAATAGGTGTTAAATTATTACCCCTATTCTTCTTATGTTTCAAGTTAGATAATTTCCAAGCAATTCAACTCAAACAACTTCAATTTGAAAATTCAGAACTTTTTGCCGTTGGGTTTCACATATAGAACCCAACCGTAAATAATAAACATCACCTACACAGGAGAATTTACGGTTGGGAATTGACACTCCAACCCAACCGTAAATAATCCTCACCAAAAATTTTAACTAAGCAGAAGCATTTACGGTTGGGTTTTCCAATCGAACCCAACCGTAAATAATCCACAACAATTTTTTTTTACATATACAGAAATATTTATAGTTGGAAAAATAAATCCAACCCAACCGTAAAATTCAAGTTCAAAAATTGGTGCAAATTTGTTTACGGTTGGGTTTTTCTCAAAACCCAACCGTAAAATTCAAAAAAAAAAATTACGCAATTTTTTTTTTACGGTTGGGTTCAAAATCGAACCCAACCGTAAAATTTTCTCTTCATCTCCTACCCATTGTTTTACGGTTGGGTTTTGAAGAAAACCCAATCGTAAAATGAAGAACAAACCAGTTACGGTTAGGTTTTCCAATCGAACCCAACCATAAATTCTTATGTAACCAATTTTTTTAACAAAAACATCAATCAAACATGCCAATCAATCACTTTTGGTTTCTAAAAATAACATGGGTTTTGTTCAATACCTTAGATACACCATTGTTTTTTTCGGAGTTTGATTTTGATTGTCACCACCGATTTGTTCTTCAATCTCTTGATTAGGTTGAAAAGTTTGATTTTGGTTGGCATCACTACTACCTTCTACACCTTTAATATGATTCTTCATCACGATTTTTGGAGTTTAATCGACGAAGAATTTTTCGAATCGACGATGAATTTCGATGGAGAAATTGGGTTTACGGTTGGGAAACTGATGGAGAATTTAAAATATGAGAATGATGGAGAAGTTGGAAAGAAATTTTGAGGTTTACGGTTTGGAAAGGTTTTGTTTAGGTTTAGGTTTTAATTGATTGAAGGGAAAATTAGACTTTTTAATTGATAGAAGGGTAATATGGACATTTAACATATGAGATTGGAGCCCCTAGAACACCCTTAACGCATTTTTAGATCACCCTACCTCACACTGGAGCCCTTCTACAAATCAAGAAACCCCTAAATTAACCTTCAAGATAAAATATTTCTCTACACTTGTAAACAATTAGAAAAAAAAAATTACAACCCAATTTGTTAATTTCTTTCTTTGGGTTCTTAACTTGTGTACCAGATATTTCTAATTTGGGTTATTTTGGCATTGTCAAATAGACACCTATGTTTAGACATATGTATCTCCACGTTGGACATCGATGGCATGTCTGTATACCGAGTCCATTTCGGTGCTTCAAAGGTCTAATTTTTATTTTCTTTCCTTTTTTAAAGAACGAAACTCTTTATTTCAAAATAAAGAATTTCTATTTGAATTTGATGTTACATGTACATAGTAATTGAGTCGAAGATTATATCATCATTTGTTGGCTTATCTCACATGTACTTGAGTTGAGTTGAAGATTCTTTTTATTGATAATTACACCACCATTTATTGGCTTATCTCGGTTTTTTTTTTTGATGCATAAGTCCACGATTATACTGTTTATACCATCATTTAATTTTTAATTGGCTAGTTCCTAATAAGATCAGAACCATTTTGTTGACTTGTTTATACCATATTTTTGTCAGGTTATATGTGGGCCTATAAAATTATTGTACTCATAACATTAAAAATTAAAATAGAATTATTATAATAAAAAAATAAAAAATTTTATCCAACTGTTTATGTTATTAATTAATATAATTAGTTAATATTAATTAATTTAAATATTAATTAAATTTGTTAGTGATTAAAATTAAATTATTGTTAGCGTTAGATTTTAAGAACGAAATGATCCATTTACAAAAGGTTCAAAAAAAAAAAAAAAAGACAAATCATCACAGCCGTAAATATTATATATATCTAACGGTTAATATTACGATGATGTGCCATTCTTTATTAGCCAAACCAGATTTTAATTAAGGAAAATCATAAAACAAAACTCTAACCGTATTTCCATTATTAGGGTGTAATCCATCTGCTAAATCGAATCAGGAAAAAATACGTATCGGGAACAAATACGTTTCTAGAAAGAATAGAAACATGAAATCAAAACTAATGTTGGGGGTAATCCATCTGCTATATCAGTACTGTTGTGGTGATGGTGTCTGTGTAGGACTGACCTTTCTTTCCCGGAAGCACTCTTACTCGACCTAGAAAACTTATATCCATCATTCAGTTTAGCTAAGGTCTTCTCAATATCCAACTGCAGACTGTTTACATCATCTAACCAGCTTGAAGTTCATCTGCAACTTTGTTATTTTCTTATTTCATGTTCAGAACTTCCCGTTGAAATTTTGCTGTCTACGCACTAGTCAATTCAATGTTGTCCTAAGTAGTTCTGCTGGAACCCATCTGCAATACTTTTTATATCTCTTCTTGTATGTCACACAGAGATGAAAATCTAGATGGGATTCGATCTGACTTAAGACTGATTTTCACTCCATGGACCGCCACCCATTTGATACTGCCGATAAAAGACATGATTAACTGGCTATTAACAAGATTATGCATTAAAATTAGCTTAACTAATACACTTTAGTCAAATGGGTTTCTCTATTTGTTCAAAATTTGGATCCCTATGAAATCAATAAAAATATGCCGACTACATCTAATTTATCCAAACCGTACCGTAAAACAAAATGTTAATGAACTCATGGATCCAGCTTAAATCTACTTGGTTTTAGTACATACATTATGTTGGAGAAAATAAACTTATTATGTTTTCTGATTTTGGTGGGAATGAATCTTAGGACAAAGGGGTCACTAAGGAAACTAACTCATTTTCATTTTTATGAATGAACCTTTAGTCCCACATTGGAAAAACTAAAGATGATTCCTTTCCTTATTACCAAGAAAGTTATATCTAAGGGAGCGCCCTTAGGGGTTTAAACTATTTTGTGTATGGGAGAGGACTAAGGGCTAGTTGGTGCAACCATACTTTTCACACACGCACGGTGCTTCGCACCTAAGCACGCATGCTCGGGCTCGGGTGCGGGTGTGGCTGCGGTTGCGGTTTTCAAACATTATGTCCGTGCTTCATGCACGAAATTGATTGCCGTTAAAACTATTCTCTTCTTTTGCCTATAAAAGAAAACGAATTTCTTCATTTCAACTTACTCCAGAAGCACCTACTATCCTGTCTTCTTTTCCCCTCTTCCTGCTTTGTTTTGCGCACTGCTTGTTTATTTCTCTTCCATCTAAATTGTTATTGAGTTCGTTTGAGGGTGACTAGTATTGTGCTTATACTAGTCAAAACGGACAGTTCTATCCTGGACATATTTCCGCTGTGGGGTATAGCATCTCTCAAGTTTGAGGAGTACCTGCGGACTATTGTTTTAAGGACAATTTGCTGAGAAGGTGGCTCTGTCCATTGTATGATATCAATTTAGAGATTTTATTAATCTTAATATCTTCTTCTATTTAGTGCTTTCTATTGTTGCAGATCCAACAATCTTAACACAATATAACTTCTTCTGTAACAATGTGTAAAATTGATGTTGACAGATCAGAAAAATTCAGTGACAAAGATTTCAAAAGATGGCAATCCAAGATGTTGTTCTTTCTGAGTTTCCATATGCTAGATGAATTAGTTCTGAAAGCCTTTTATGAGACTTTGAATGATGCTGGAAATGAAAGGGAGTTGGAAAGTTGGGATAAACAGAACTATATGGCAAAAAATCATATTTTGAACTGTTTAGAAGATGCATTGTATGATTTTTATAATGCAAAAGACAACTTCTCTGCTTTTGATTTATGGGCTGCTTTAGAAGCAAAATACCAAGCTGAAACTGCTGGAAGTAAGAAATTTTTGGTAGCCAGGTTCCTGGAATACAAAATGTCAAATGACAAATCTGTGGTTGATCAATTCCTTGAACTTCAGCGTATTATCAATGAAATTCTTGTTGAAGGTATGGTGATAGATGAAACTTTTCAAGTGTCTGCTGTGATTGAGAAATTACCGTCTTCCTGGTATGAATACAAACGTAGATTGAGACATGAAACTGGTGAAGTCAGTATGGTTGATTTAGGTAAGAAAATTCAAGTGGAAGAATTACTGTACTCCAAAGACAAGAACGTATCTTCTGCAAGGTACATGTCCAACAAGGCTCATGTGATTGAACATAAGTCTTCCAATACTGAAAAGGGCGACGACAGCAAACGCAAGCCTGGTCATCACAAGAAAGGTCTGTTTCAGAAACCCAAATCTGGCATTGGTAAAATTAAAGGTGCGTGTTATGTTTGCGGAATTCCTGGCTATTGGCAATGCACTGTAGAAAACGTAAGGACTTTAATAATAAGAAAAACAATGCTAATTTGGTTGAAAACAACAAGAACAGTTTTCTGGCACGGTGTCTGAAGTCAATTTGGTAACCAATGTGAGAGAATGGTGGGTAGACTCTGGTGCTACCAAGCATGTATGTGGAAACATATATATGTTCACCTCATATCAGAAAGTAAGGGAAGGGGAGAAATTCTACACGGGTAACTCATCCGCAGCACAAGTTGCGGGAAAAGGCAAAGTTGGGCCAAAGCTCACTTCTGGCAAAACTCTCACATTGAATGAAGTTCTTCATGTTCCGGACATCTGCAAAAATCTTGTATCTTGTGGTGTTTTAGATGATAAGGGTTTTAAACTTGTTTTGGAATCTGGGAAAGTTATTGTCACTAAGGGTAAGGATTATGTAGGAAAAGGGTTATAAGACTGAGGGTCTCTACAAACTAAATGTAACCTCTATTGAAATGAATAAAATTGATTCTTATGCATATGTTTATGTGTCATTGAATGTTTGGCATGGTAGACTTGGACATGTAAACTATAAGTCAATGAATAAACTGGCTAGCATAGGCTTCATACCCAAATTTAGTTTGGATAATCAACATAAATGTGAAATATGCGTAGAATCAAAATATGCTAAAAAAATTTTATAGGAAAAATATTTAGAGAAATTCTAAACCCTTAGAATTAATTCATTCATACCTAGTTGACATGAAATCAGTTCAAACTAGAGGTGGTAAGAAATGGTTTGTCACTTTTATAGATGATTGTACGAGGTACTGTCACATATATTTACTTAAAGGTAAGGATGATGCCTTAAAAGCCTTTAAGATGTATAAACTAGAAGTTGAAAAACAAATGAGTGATATCATTAAAACTGTTAGGTCTGACCGTGGTGGTGAGTATGTAATCCCTATAGGATATTTTTGCATAGAACACGGCATTATACATGAAGTAACCCCTCCTTATTCACCACAATCTAATGGTGTGGCTGAACTGAAGAACCGAACCCTTAAGGAGATGATGAATGCCATGTTAATTAGTTCAGGACTACCTGCAAACTTGTGGGGGGAGGCCGTCCTCTCATCTTGCTATGTCTTGAACAGAGTACCCTTAAAAGGATCAGACAAAACTCCATATGAGTTACGGAGAGGTAGACAACCTTCTTATGCATACTTTAAAGTGTGGGGGTATTTGGCTTAGGTGTACATTCCTCCACCTAAGAGAACCAAGATAGGACCCAAAACTGTTAACTGTGTCTTAATAGGGTATCCTGAACATACTACTATATATAGATTTATGTTGTAAGTTCCGAAATTTCTGAAATTAGTGTGAATATTATTATGGAATCTAGGGATGTTGTGTTCTTTGAAAATGTTTTTCCATTGAAATCTGATTCTCGTATGATATCTGTTGATCCCCTAGATGTCCCTTCTACCAGTCAGACATTACCTTTAGAGGAAAATTTAGATGAATTTGATCCTAGAAGTAAAAGACTTAGAACTGAAAAATCGTTTGGGTCATACTTCATAACATGCTTAGATGAGACTGATCCACAGACTTATAGAAAAGCCATGACTTCTTCTGAAGCTCCATGGTGGAAAGAATCCAACATTAGTGAAATGGATTCCATTATACATAATGATACTTGGGAGATTGTAGATTTACCTCTAGGGTGTAAACCCATAGGTTATAAATGGATCTTCAAAAGGAAGTGTAAGATTGATAGGACTGTGGAAAAATACAAAGCTAGGTTAGTAGGTAAAGGATATAAACAAATAGAAGGGGTAGATTTCTTTGATACTTATTCACCTGTTATGAGAATTACTTCCATTAGGATGTTAATTGCTATTGATGTCATTCATAACTTAGAGATACATCAAATGGATGTAAAAACATCTTTTCTAAATGGTGAATTTGATGAAGAAATTTATATGGACCAACTTGAGGGATTTGTAGTGAAAGGTTGTGAAAACAAAGTTTGTAAACTGAAAAAATCTTTGTATGGTTTGAAACAAGCACCTAAACAGTGGCATGAAAAATTTGATCAGGTAATGATCTCTAGTGGTTTTAAAATCAATGAATCTGACAAGTGTGTTTATACTAAACTTGTGAATGATGCCTGTGTGATTGTATGCTTCTATGTTGATGATATGCTTATACTTGGTACAAACATGGATGTAATTAATTCCACAAAGAACATGCTAAATGAGAATTTTGACATGAAAGACTTAGGCCCGGCTGATGTTATCGTAGGGATGAAAATTAGAAGAAATTCTAATAAATATAGTCTTAGTCAATCTCATTATGTTGAAATCTGTGCTTAAGAAATATAACCAGTTTGATAGTAAACCTGCTTGTACTCCGTAGGATCCTTTTTGTAGATTCAAAAAGAAAAAGGGTAATGGAGTTTCACAACTTGAATATTCACGTGTTATAGGAAGTATGATGTATTTGATGAATTATACAAGACCAGACATTGCTTATGCTGTGAGTAGGTTGAGTAGGTATACTTGTAATCCAGGGCAGGAGTATTGGGATGCACTTATTAGAGTATTAAGGTACTTGAAGTACACTGTGAACTTTTGTTTAAATTATGAGAGATACCCTGCAGTCCTTGAAGGATTTTGTGATGCAAACTGGATATCAGACTCAGAGGAGTCTAAGTCTACGAGTATATATGTGTTCACTCTAGCATGTGGGTCTGTATCTTGGAAGAGTTCCAAACAGACATGTATAGCTCGATCCACTATGGAATCTGAGTTTATTGCATTAGATAAAGAAGGAGAGGAAGCTTCTTGGCTAAGATGCTTTTTAGAAGACATTCC
The DNA here is from genome assembly GCA_023531435.1 of Papaver californicum. Classification (NCBI taxonomy): domain Eukaryota; kingdom Viridiplantae; phylum Streptophyta; class Magnoliopsida; order Ranunculales; family Papaveraceae; genus Papaver; species Papaver californicum. The sequence goes on along the minus strand of JAJJMC010000167.1, from coordinate 60,821 downwards.
TCTTTGGTATAGGCCTGTGCCATCTATATCCACACATTATGATAGTAAAGCTGCAATAACTAATGCTAAAAAAAGCAATTATAGTGGGAAGTTTATCACATTCGTAGAAGACATAATTCCCTAAAACAACTAATCTCAACTGGCGTTATTTCTGTTGACTTGTGAGGTCTAAGGAGAACATCGCGGACCTTTTGACGAAAGGTTTGTCCAAGGAGATAGTTAGTAATGCATCAAGGGGGGATGGGGCTTGAGATCATTAAATAAATTTGCCATGAAGGATACTCAACCTTGCTGACTGGAGATCCCAAGATCAAGGTTTTGAATGAGACAACTAATTTGTGGTGGGTTAAAGGAAACACTATCAGAGAATTTCATTCTCTGTCCCTTCCCTATGGTGTAGAAGTGATAATGTGATTTCACGTGAATGATGACCTTTTATTAAGTCTTAATGAGTTTTATAGTTTCAATTTAAGATTGAAGTGGGGTGTAGCAGTAAACACTCTTGATAGAACTCACCTATCTGAATGAGGAAGTGAGTCACGTCCTATGAGAATTGAGCTGATTCTCTAGAGCATTCTGAGAAACGGGATATGTTCAGGGCCAAAATGAACACAATGGCACGAACTTGACAGCACCTAGAGTGATATCACGCGTGAAAGTTATTGATGAACTACACCAAACGATGGCAGTTCAAGACATCGCGTTCACTGTCCATCAACTAGTTCCGGTAATTTCTCACTAAGCAAAGGTTCAAGACCTTATGGACACCTATTGCCTATAGTGGTATTTCTCACTTTCTGATTTCTGATTTTTATCGGGTTTTCATTCATGTGGGGGATTGTTGGAGAAAATGAACTTATTATGTTTTTTGATCTTGGTGGAAATGGATCTTAGGACCAAGGGGTCAGTAAGGAAACTAACTCATTTTCACTTTTTTGAATGAACCTTTAGTCTCACATTGGAGAAACTAAAGATGATTCATCTCCTTATTACCAAGAAAGTTGCATATAAGGGAGGGCCCTTAGGGGTTTAGACTATTTTGTGTATGGGAAGGACTAAGTCTATGTGATAGTTGGATCAACCATACTTTTCACACACGTTCGCACCGAAGCACGCATGCTCGGGCTCGGGTTGGTTGTGGTTGTGGATGTGGTTGTGGTTGCGGGTGCGGGTGCGGGTGTGGCTGCGGCTGTGGGCCAACCAAGACTTATCATTTTGGAAAAATTATTTCAAATTATTTACTTAAAGAATTAAATTTAGTTTTAATGTGTGTGTGTGTGTGTGTGGGGGGGGGGGGCCGAGCGTCTGACCCGGCGAGATTTAAGCTGAATTAAAGAGAGAATAAATTAACCGTGTTAATTCCGTTTTAAACATTAAGTCCATGCTCCATGCACGGAATTGAATTTCAAACATTATATTCAGAATTGTTTGCCATTATAACTATTATCTTCTTCTGCCTATAAAAGAAAACGAATTTCTTCATTTCAAATTACTCCAGAAGCAGCTACTATCCTGTTTTCTTTTCCCCTCTTCCTGCTTTGTTTTGCGTACTGCTTGTTTATTTCCCTTCCACCTAAATTGTTGTTGAGTTTGTTTGAGGGTGACTAGTATTGTGCTTATACTAGTCATAACGAGCAGTTCTATCCTGGACACATCTCCGCTGTGGGGTATAACATCTCTCAAGTTTGAGGAGTACCCACGGACTATTGTGTTAAGGACAATTTATTGAGCAGTTGGCTCTGTCCATTGTGCTTTCTATTGTTGCAGATCCAACACATTACTTACATGTTTTATGGTACAACTGATCAGATCGATGAGACGATAATGGATACCCTGATGAAGAGGCCACACATAGTTGGACTCACTCACACTTCACATTTTCGAATGAAGTAACACAGTGAACAACAATCTCTATTTGTTAGAGTATGTTTATAGATCCACTTCGTATGTTTATAGAAACAGAGATAACGGATACATGGTTACCACAACTTGGTTCCATTCAGTACTAAGAAGTTGAAACACCCCAGTATTTGCAGTACTCAAAACCAGTCATTGCGCAAAGTAAATCAAAGTTCTGCATAGCACTTTCGGGAAAAACAAAAAGTCAAAATTACACCAGTTAGAATATGTTTTCAATGACATCTCTAATGCTAAAACATGAAAAGAAACAAGAAATAAATAGACGATTCCAGCTTCTAAAAAAGTGAAGTTCCCATTCCCTTGTAAAATGTGTTAATTCTTCCGCATTCCTTGTTTTTACAGTATGTGTTCTTTGTCTCTGGCACCTTCCCCATGGACGCAACCCGGTAGGTGGCTGTAACTACTTGTTTTTGCACTTAAATCCTTTAATAATGTATTTGACTAGAGAACTCAAAACCTGTAGAACAACCTACACATTTAGTATCATGAAATAATATTACTAAGAAAATTAACAAAAACAGATTATGTAAAAGCTGGGCATACATCTTTTAACTAAATTGAATCTTGAGCAAAAGCTCCTTCTAATGAATTTGAGTTATGAAAACTAACTTGACTAAACCATGCTTTCTATTACAAATAGAGTCGCGCAGTCGTGCTTCTTAGTAGAATAAATGGTAAAAATAATACTAGCACAATAGAAGCAGATGAATATAATCATATCACATTTTAAAGTTCAGAAGATTAATAAGCTTTATCATAAAACACACCTACATCACTTCTCCTGCCTATATACTCATCATCATGATATACCAAGCATTGTGGCATCTTCTTTGCTTACTTGGAGTAGTCGAAGTATCATTAGCATTCTCTTTTTCTTCCAGAACATTATATGTGAATTCATTAACCTCACCAATATCCAAATCAGAATCTTGAGTTGAAAAATTAGAGAATTCATCCATTGCTCCTGTAATTACAGATTAAAAAAAACCAATTAAATATAAATAATCACAAAAGATACTAATATTGTTGCTCAATGAAAAAAAAAAAGAACAAGAACATGTGTTCACGGAAATGGACTATATAATAGAAGAAAATATCTTCTTCTGTTTATAGTAATAATTCATGTGTTTGAGTAAGAAGAAACAATCATATAAACTCACCTGAAGCGTAATGATTAGTTAACAATATGCACGACCTCCAATTATTCTACGACAAGATTGGAGCTTTAGTTGTTAATTATGAGTTTACCTTTTGTGTCGGATTCTCTTCTACTTAGCGGTTTACTAATGATATTTGTACTACGTTCTTTTACCGATAAGCCTATGGGATGCTATGCTGGACACCCATTTACATTTATACTTGATGTATCCTGACATTAAACTGTTAAGACAGTTTACTCCTTCGACGAGGGTTTTGGAAGTCATTAATTCCTCATGTTTGGTATATATAGATATGATTTGATTTTCTTTGTGGTTCAAAATTTAAAGGTGATTCTATTGTGTGGAGGGAACTGATCTTGGTTCATGATAGGTCCATAATCTATATGGTTTTAGAGCCAGTGTCATATTTGTTTTAATTATATTTTTTGTATTCTATCTTTTATTATTCTTGTTTTCTATTTTGTTTCTCATGTTAGTACGATTCAACCGAAGGAAGTGGAAACGACTTTAAAAGTGCTAAGAAAGTAAAGTCCTACAAGTGAAGAAGATTAAAAAAAATTGAAACTCATTAAAATATAAGAATTATTCTCACCATCTTGTATAGAATTTAAATACGAAGCCAACACAAAAAGAATGAGGTCATTCCGAGTTCGTATGAAGAAGTTATGAGCAAAACCGTGAAACCAACTTGGATTTGGTATCTGTTGGGCCTTATTGGGCCTGTACGGGAAGAGAAATAAGGGAGCGTTTTGAGCTCGCCTTTGACGTGAAAATTAAGGTTTTTGTTGGTTTTTAAGTCTCCTAATTGGATAAGGATCAAAAGGAGGAGGAAGAGTTTAATGAGATTAGGTTTCCTAGTTGTCTAGACATCAAGAGGAGGTTACCAAAGTCTATATAAAGGGGGGCTTAGATACAATTTTCCACACAACTTTTCCACATAAAAGAGAGCAAATTTTGGTATACCCTTTTAAAGGGGAAACTAGGATATTTTCTCTTCTTCTTCTCCTATTTTCTTTTATTCTATATTTTTCATGGGTATTAGTAAACCCATGAGTAACTAATTCTTCTACCGGTTGGAGATGTAATCGGAAGTTCTAAACATGGGAATCAATCTGGCTGGCTAGCTTTAATTTTTATTCTCTTCTTTTTTGTTCATGTTTTACTACGTATAACAAATATGTGATTATGTTCATGTAATATGATTGGTTGTTTGGTATGTTTAAAATTATGAATTAAATATCCTTAAAATAACCCTATCTATAGCCAATTAGGAAACTTAGGTAATTTTATCAAGAACCCTAGTAATTTGTGATCACTAGTGGTGCGAATCATAAAGAAAGTCACAAGTAAAGCTTGGCCTAGGGTGAATATGCTACGATTGTGCGATATATTGTCTATGAATAACTCGTCTCACATATATTAATGTTTTCCTCAAGTTGAACCTCTTAACGATTAACACTAGGTTATTTAGTTGAAAAGAATCCATATATTAGTGATTGCAGTATATGTTGACATATGGAGGTATAACGAAGTATTTCACCAATTGGGGATACTTTAGGGTTATTGGTATAAAGAGAGAGTGGATGTTCATTCTATTTGATTGAGGAGCTTGTTTGGTGATGGAAGATGAAACCTCTAACCAATATTTTCTATTTTTATTCACAACCTTTATTCACTTTGCTTTTATTTTATTTTAGTATAGTTTGGATTAAAAACTCAACAACCCCCTGGTTACCTAAGAAGTCAAAAGCAAACAACAATTCCATGTTCTCTGTGACAACGAATCCCTACTTGCTACTTTATTCATTATTGTAAAAAGTATAGGAAATATTTTGGCCGTCTAACATCGCATCAGTTCACCTTTGTTAGTCATCCTTATTTTTATAGGACGAGTGATGTACCCCCGTATGTCACGCTTTACTCATTTATGAGCATTGAGTATCAACATACTCATGTCTTGAAAAAGGCTCAAGGGAAAGTACCTTGGCCTCATGGTTAGAGTGAGGATGATGAAGGTTTGGCAGAAACAAATGCATCTTCTTTAGTACTTGACTGAGTGAGCGCGATCTACAACCTTTGCCTTGATGTTTTGATGCCTATCTGTAGTTTTCTTTTATTTTCTTTCCTTCATGTTCCATGGATAATTTTAGGCCTACTCGTTTTATTTCAGGCCTACCACTAAAAGTTAAAAAAGGACATTTGGAAGTAAAAGTAAAAACCCCTTATCCAACTATTTGTATTAATAATTTTTCGATGATTAATTAGTGTTATTTAATCTAGTTAGTAGTTGTTTATTCGTGTTAGTTATGAAATCAACAAATGTTAATTAATTATCAAAACTCGAAAAATTTTCAGAAATTATGTTGTTGTTTTTTAAGTTAATCAAACTAAAATCGGTGGATATGAAGGATAAGGTACGCTAATTCTAGGTTGGTGTTCTTCAATCAAGAAGAAAACAATAATCGGTGGATATCACTTACTAAATAGACCATTTTTCGAACTGGTGGTTATGTATGTTTGTATCAAACGATTCTTCGACACTTTCATACAGACGAATTTCATTCATGGTTTAGAAAATTAACACATTGCATTACATAGGTTAGGATATTAGTGCATTGGATTACATGATCTAGTACGTGTATTCTTGAAGCTTGCACATTAATATATCGTCAATGACCTACGAGCACATTTTTTCAACATGGTGTATTCCCTCGCGTGTATGAACATTGTTTCTTCGTTTCATATTCGCCACAGGTTATGAAATTTTTTGCTCTGAAATTAAACCAATTACACGTTAGTATGTAAATATCAAACAATGAGATACGGATAAACATGCCAAAATTACTCACTTTCTCGCTAGGAGAAGCTTGGGGATGATGTTCGACAACCATTCTTCTAATTTTGCATAATTCTCGCATTTTGCTTTTGATGTACTAGAATCTAAAAGCTAAGTCTACCTATTTGCGATGTTTAGGATTCCCGATGCGCTTACAGAGGAATTTTTTAACTCTCTTATAAAACATCGAATAAATTTCGTACGAACGTTCGCGGAAGATGGGAATAAACGACTTAACGAGATCCATATCTTCTTCCGGTTCCCATGTTATTTTTCCATCTCTATTTAAGTAGTGGATGAAGTGGAAGTGAGTAAAAGATGAAAGTTTATGGCAAATTGGGTCCAGGATAGAGGCTCTTCTTATATATATGAAGACCCAACGATTAGTTTTTTTTCTTCGAAAAACTCAAAATGTGGCTAAAATATTCTGTAATAATCGTTCGATATGTATGTCTATCGAACAATTCTGGGTTTTCAAAAATATTGAAAACTAGGCTTACTAGAATCGGTTTATATATATAAGCACATAGAACGATTTTCCTCATCAATAATGTTGAAAACTTGGCTCGTAAAATCATTCGTAACATAGGTCCACATCGAACGATTCTAGGCTAAAAAACAACAAAAAAATTGGCATTTTCTATGCCTAGAATCGTTTGATATGGCCAATGCTAAAAAACAACAAGAAAATTTCCATTTTCTCTGCCTAAAATCATTAGATGTGGATGTCTACAAACGATTCTAGACTAAAAAACAACTAGAAATTAGCATATTTTTTTCCTAGAATCGTTCAATATAGATGTCCAAATCGAACAATTCTAGCCTAAAAAACCAACAGAAAATTAGCTTTTTCTAAGTCCCAAGAATTGTTCTATATGAATGATCACACCCACCGATTCTAAAACCCTGGCAAAAATTGGTCATTTTTCCTGAGAATCATTTGATATGTGAAGACATAACCAACGATTGTAAACTTATAGTTTATCCAAAAATTCATAATCGTTCGATAAGGATATCCACATCGAATGATTCTTGCTTAAAAAACTGCCAGAGTGCTACTAGTAACATGTCTTAAATTGTAGTTTGTTTTTCACGTCTTAGCCAACACAACAATTTTAAATCCAACTACATACATTCCCTTATAAACTAATAAACCTAATATATTTAAATTCGAACGACAAACATAAGTTAAAGACATAATTATCCATAGTTAAAAAGACATAAGTTCGAAAAGAAAGAATCCATTCATTCAATATCATCGCCACTTTCACCACAACCACCTCAACCTCGTTTGGAAGGTCCTTGTTGGTCATATATGCCTTTTCTCCTGCTTTTATTCATCCCGAGCAGTCTTTCTCACTTTTGATTTTCTTGGTGGCGTCGTCTCCACCGCCTCCCTAAACATAGTACCAGCTTGTTCATTCTCTAGAGTTTGGTATTCTTCGATCTTCCCCTGATTCGCCTCAACTTATTCACCTATCCCCATATAGATTTTTGCTTTGTTGATCTTATACGTGATTTGTCTTCTCTGTTTTTATTTCAAACAACAAACGTTTTACAATTCATGCCAAACCCTAAACATACCATAAGAGATCACAACACGTACCAGAACATCGAGATCTCTATTCCAGTCATTGATCAAGGGAATATCGTCTATTCGTATCACACGAGTGTGATAAATATTGTGATACCACGCCATGTAACCTGGATATGTCTCATTATCTGATATACCCATTGCCACTTTATAAAACGTTCTATCTTTCCAATCGTCGAATGATGGTAAAGGATCGTGAACATCCATAATGTCATTCTCAAGGGATTTACAATTATGCATGTCAATTTTGTATTTTGGATAACCAGATATTTCTTGCACAACATTACATTGCCTCGCTACTCTTTTCGGGTTGTATATTACATTGGCTTTGGGTGAAACAGAGGTCAATAGTATCATTGTCCCTCGCACCTTATCGTCTTTCCTTCCGCAAATTCTTGTTTGTAAGGATGAAATACAACACGCGTCGTTGTCAAGTTGTTCAGTTTCTGCCTCAGATCAAGGAGGTCCCTCTCCTGACTCTTCGTCTTACCGTTGAATGGGTGCAAGTATATCCACACCTGCATCAATTTAGGAATATATGTGAAAATACAAAAAGTAAGATAAACAAAACTCCAAAACTATACCCCTTGAATTACCTGTAGAATAACCATATTCCCTCCGACTTGGGTCATGTCTACCCTAGTGTACTTTATCATCTCGTTTAAAAAGTATGCAAGGAAAGCACTTCCCCAAGAGTAATCACTGACTTTGTCCAATGGTTCCTCTAACTTGATATATTAGGCGTTCACCTGAAAACCAGAAACTTCGGGGAAGATAACAGATCCCAAGATGTATAAAATACACGCGGTGGATGTAAAATTGACACGGTGCACGGTCATCGCACCTCTTTCATGAAAATCCTTTGTTCCCGAGAACTCTTCCATCAGGTTCTTGAGATGGAATATTCTCTGTTTTTTCTCAGCCACCATCATCTCCCACGTGGTCTTGTCCACATCCTAACCAAACACCTTCGAAGTGAACTAGTAGATGTCCTCTAAACTAACCCCATTCATTCAATTGGTCTCTCTCACGGCTTTACCTCAAATGTTGAGACCCATGATCAACTGCACATCGTTTGGGGTTATTGTTATTTCCCTAAATGGAATATTCAAAGTATTTGTTTCCGTATCATATCTCTCCAGAAAAGAAGAAACAAGGGGTTTGTCATACCAAACCATAAAGTTATGTAATCCATACATCAACCCAGTTTCTTTGACGATCCGGACGACTTCGGGTGCTTCTCCATCCAGTGGCATAACTACATCTTGCTAACTAATGATTGGTGTTTTGAAAGACGCAGGGGATCGATGTGATCCTAAATAACATGTCACGATAAATTAGAAAGTGCATGATAGCTTAAATAAAGAAGCCTTATATAGGGGCTTCCCATTCCAATAGAGGGGATTCCCATGGTTGAAGTCTAACTCAAATTTTGGATATGGGATATCCTATACCAATAGTAAATGTCCACATTACCTTTGTCTTCATAAAAAGTATAATTTGCCCTCTTCAATTCATCAAAACCTAACCGTAGACATTCTTCTCCAATAATCGGTTCATATTCCTTCTCCATTTCACCTTCCTTCTCCATTAAAATTCATCGTCCATTAATTGTCGATTCGAAAATTTATAATCGCCGATCAAATGAAGAAAACCTAACTCATCAACATGACAAACTCTACTAAAGGTATAGAAGGTAGCGGTGATTTGAATCCAAAACAATCAAACGAAGAAAATCCAACTCATCAAGAAATTGAAGAAGAAATCGGTGCTAAAGGCGATCAAACTCCCCAACCACAACCAATGGTGTATATGAAGTATGATTCTACAAGAACACATGCTATTTTTCTCCATTTTATGAGTGTAATGTGTTAGAACGATTGATTCAAGTCCAAAAATTAGGTTTCCAGAAACATTTACGGTTGGGTTCGATTAGAATCCCAACCGTAAATATATGTTCTGAAGAGCTTATGGTTGGGAACCCAACCGTAACTGGTTTCTTTTAAATTTTACGTTCAGGTTATTTAAATACCCAACCGTAAATCAGAAGGAAGGAGATGAAGATGATATTTGAAACCAACCGCAAACTATTTTACACTCAAAGAATAATTTGTGCTTACTGTTGGGTTCGATTCTAATTGCCAACCGTAAATTATCCTGGATAGTTCAAATTTTTTGTTTTAAAGATTATTTATGGTTGGTTTCGATTGTCAATTGCCAACCGTAAATTCTCCTGGTTAGTTTAATTTTTTTCTTGATGATTATTTACGGTTGGGTCGGATTGTCAACTCCCAACCGTAAATTCTCCTGTGTAGTTGAACTTCTTTTTGTTGATTCTTTACGGTTGGGTTCGATATGTGTAACCCAACCGTAAAGAATTCTGAATTTTCAAAATTTTGATTAATTGTTTGTTGAACTATTTGGAAATTATATAACTTGTATTGATTGTATGTTGTAGGAATAAGGATAGAGCAAAACCCAAGAACAAGAGGGGTAATAATTTAACACCAATTAATCCTATTTTCGGTTGGGTCGTGTAGCTTGACCTAGCCGTGGATTTAAATGTGAAACTAATTTTTTTCAAACTTTTGCTTGTTTATAACATTTTTAGGAATCGAGCAAAGGGGTTGGTCAAGGATTTGAGCCGTTCCATTGCCGATGGGGAGTTGTTGAGTGTTGAAAAACAAAGAACACTTCTACAAGGGCTTAAAAATATAAGTAAAGAGATATCTAAATCTGACGAGGATGTCCAAGAGAATGTTGTCGTAGTGGATGAATAACTTATGGAGTTCTTGAACATTACTGTTTTTATCTGTTGGTATCTTAAGACTTACTTTGTTGTAGTGTGTTGATTATGGATTTGAACAATGCCTTTGTTTTTATTAGTTCTTTTTATAAATATGAATTTCTTAATATAACTTGAATGAATGTATTGTAGTTTGTTTTTTATTATTAAATGATTCAAGGTATAAATAGATGAAAAAACTCAACTCAGGTTTACTTACGGCTAGGTGTCCCCCAATTGCTTTTAATAAAAAAAGCATTAGGCAACAAAACACTAGATATATACATTTACGGTCAGAATATGAGCATCGTACCCAACCGTAGAAAGATTACGGTTGGTTTTAGCCTTCGAACCTAACCCCTAATTACGGTTGGGAATCAAAAATCGAACCCAACCGTAACTGGTGCAACAAATGCCCATGCACATAATGCGTTACGGTTGGGTCATATGCTAAAACCCAACCGTAAAACTGTTACGATTGATTGTTCCTCCATGAAAATACGATTACGGTTAGATTAGAATGAACACCTAACCGTAATTGTTAGTTACGGTTGGGTACGATGCTGAAAACCCAACCGTAAAACTGTTACGATTTGGTTTTCCGCCATGAAAGTACGGTTATGGTTTGGTTAGGATGAACACCTAACCGTAAATGTTGTCTACGGCTTAGTTCAACAAGAAAACCCAACCACAATGTTCCCTGAATCACAAAAAAAATCATATTTTTTTACGTAATTTTATCAAATTTGAGCCATAAAAAGACCAAGAGTTTAAGTTAGAGGTATACCTGTCTACTCTGGTTGAGTGAATCAAAATCTAGGGTTTTTAAAAAAATTACAAAAAATTCTCTTTCATTTCTTCTAGTTTTTCTTCCCACCAAACCAAAAAGAAGAAAAATTTGATTTTGATTTGATTAAGTATAAGATTATTTTAGATTAATTATTATTAGACTAATTTATTAGCTAAGTAGTTTTACTAATATTAACTAAACATGGGTAGTTTATCCATTATGAAAATATAATGGATAAGGGTTTTTTGAAATTCATACCTAGTGTCCCTATTTTTTCTTCACATGAGAAGCCCCTCTATTGGAATGGGAAACCCCTATATGAGGCTTCTAAATAAAAGTAGACAACATATAACAATAAGGTTGAGATACTTACCATGGTAGCACAGAACTTAGTAGCCCAACTGTGCTAGTACCCCGATAGAAACACTCTTCCGTCACCCGGTAACCCATAAATGTGATCATCGGGTCCGCGACCTAACAACATCTCAGGATTTGGCAAGTATCATCATTTCTTCTTCCTTCATGCCGTTGCATCTTTATCTTTATATCCTTGTTGTTGTACGTTGTCGTGGTTGTTGTGGTTTTTGTGGTGGTTATCCACCTCCTCGTTCCTCTCTGTCATGGTTCTCTTTATATTCCTTATCATTTAGTTCTTTACCTGAAACTCTTTCAGATTATGTATCAGAAGAAGAAGATTCTTCTTCTCTTCGATGCTCCACTTCAGTTGGTTCATTAATGGAGACCCTTTAACTTTTCCCGCCAAACCCCTACAATGGTTAGCCGCCAATATCTTACCCTTTTTTAGACGAGGTCCCAAGCTCTCAAGAGAAGCAATATCATGTTTTTTCTTTGATATCTTTTCCGGTGCATTTCCGTTTCCCTTTTCCCTAAAGAGTACGACAACATGCGATAAACAACAATCGAATTCATGTGAAGTTAGGAATTCCAATAGTACAATCAGCCATCACGATACCTCCACATCCAACAATTCCTAGCATTATACACTCCAGAATCGTTCGATGTTTGTGTTCATCTCCAACAATTTTATGCTAAAAAACCACCATGAAAATTTGATGTTTTCTTGACCCACAATCGTTCGATAGGAATGTCTACATCAAACGATTATGAGAAATGTTCAGTTTCTTCTCGACCCAGAATGGTTCGATACAAATGTCAACATCGAACGATTCTGGGTCGATGTTCTTTCTGGCTTTTCAGTTATTTCAGAATCATTCGACGGGGGCACGAATATCGACAATTTCTAACAAGAATCGTTCGTTGTGAACATGAGCATCGAACGATTATGGTTTTCACAGAAAAACCAGAATTCATAATTTCAATTGTTAAGTGTGGGCATGTCGTTGAAACCTAATTTAGAGTATTGAGATGATAGAATAGTACCTTATTCGAGCTATTTTGTGTGTGAGAGTTTCTTCGCCTTCGTTTTCCTCCGTAACCGTTTTCTTCTTCAGTTGTTTATTTCGAATTGCTAATTCAATTTCTGGATCACTTATCCAGTGGGATACTTTACTCATCTTGAAATTTTCGTTATATAGAAAAATTAAACAATTAATCTTTTTTTGAATCGTCGATTATCAATGATGTTTTTGTTTGAAATAGGAAAAAAAAAGGGAGAAGACAGGAAAAAAGAGGAGAAGAGAAGAAGAATCGTTGGTTATGTTTTCAAAAGGAAAATATGTTAAAGTAATTGGTTTACTTTCAGGTTGTAATATTAAGATTTAATAGAGGATAATTTAGTAGTTTCGTCTTATTTTAGACACCCCTTATCTATTTATATAGGGGGACACAAAATTAGATAAGACTGAAATAAAACGGATAGATTTAAAATTAGCCAGGTTCATATTCTATTGGTATTATATACTTTTTTTAGTCTCTATTTTGCTCTCGCAGGAGGGGTCGCTTATAAAATAAAAATAATAAAAATATACATATCCGGTAATCATTGTTTTTAATTTTCCCGTTTCTATTTTGTTTTAATATATTTTAATGTATACCATCCCTGATAGGGGTGCACATGGTACGGTTCGGTTCGGTTTTTGGCCCAGCCATAACCGAAATCGGTAGTCTCGGTTTTTCGGTTTTGAAAACCGAGTGTTACCACTAAGCTTTTCGGTTCGGTTCGGTTTTGAACAGACTCGATTTCGGTTTTAACCGGTTATTTTCGGATTTGAAAAAATTTAATAAAAAGTTATTGAAAAAGTTAACACCAAATTGGTTAAAGTAAAAGCCTACAACAAAAAAATAAGGCTTATGTATAATGTATTGATGTGTCTGTTAGCAAAATAGACCAGAATGTTATAACAATATTTGATGTGTATGTTAGCAAATCAACAAAAGACATTTGAAGAAGCTGGATCACTTTTAAGTATCTATACCAACAGGTCCAACACCACTGCTGCACACACAAACCACTACTGCACACACAAACCACTATTGCAACAAAGCCTGAAAGGAAAATATAATTTTGGGCAAGTGGTTATTGCTAATTATAATATCTGAAAAACAAAAATGCAGCAATAATACATTAAAGCCAGAAAATGAGACTCAAAGATTTAAGTGGATCTGAAGGTTATGATCAATCTATATCATTGTAACTTGCATCCCATATTTCAGGAATACTCTACAGTGAGTTAGCCAGTAAGACAAGTGATCAACGATTGTGAACATGCTATCCTAAATTGTTTTATCCAAGGAATCTATTTCCAGCTGTTGAGTGAAACGTCATCATGTGTGGTTAGTCCAGAACCTTTGCATCTTTGACTTTTTTTCATTTCTGATTGTCTGGTTTGTGCATATAGTGGTTGTGTTGGTGAACATGTTCCCATGCTTTAGTGACTAATGAACAAGAAAGTTACACATAATTTTACAGTTTTTTACTAAACAATGCACATTAATAAAGAAGTACTTTGATACACAATGCACATGGTAAGATACTTACTTCAGCTTCTGAACGTGCCAATGCAATAAGAGGTGCAATGCCTCCTTCTCGTCCAATGGCAATGCTAATTACAGAGACAAAAATATTTTAAATCAATAACACTAGTACATAAGACTTAGATCCCTTTCTATAAATAATATACATGTGATAGACTATGAAAACAAATTATATATGATGAAGAGAGCAATAACTTGACAGACAATTCCCACCAGCAAATAGGAGCAGAAGGACTTGATCTAGCATTACCACTATGTAGTATATCAAATATTAGCCTTCCATAGCATATCAAATATTAGCCTTCCCAAGTTAAGGCTCATATTCAGAAAATGCTTCACACAGTCGGTAATTTGTTCATGTATGGTAGAATTATATAATCTTGAACAAATCAATATTTTCCTCTAGTTGCACACTACATCACTGTCTCATGCATTTAATTGAAAAATGTCCAATCATACGATATTGAGTTTCATTAATGTATTTAGTTAAGATGAATGCATGTTGTAATAAGTCTGACCAGATTGAAATTACTCGGGTGCAGGCGAAGCTAAAAACAGTCACATTTTAGATTTTCTGAGCTCAGGACATGATATACATCATACCTACTTGTTTTGGATGACTAAAAGAGTGTACATTCATCTAATTCTTAGTCACAATGACTTGCACTTGGCATAAGCCATATCATTTCCTCAATCTAAATCATCTCTACTGGTCTAAGACTTGTAGTTTAAACTTTCAACAAAACAGTTGGAGCACAATTGTTTAGGTAATTGTTGTCTTAAAGTTCTATGATGCTACTGGTACTAGGTAATTTACATTACAACTCTCACGAGCACTTCGATAACACATGTTACACATCAATATAAACATGTAAAAGACGACAAATTAGACGTAAAGGTCATATATCTGCCTATGAACGAAGAATTGTTTTATAAGGATGTTTTTACCTGATTTCCTCAGAAGTCAGTACCCCAGGCTTCTTCAAAAGGATTTGATTATACTCCGGCCTTGATGTCTGCATTCCAATCAATACAACAACACACATTAGAAGCTTAATGTAAGAATTAACCTAAACTAAAAACTAAACCTTAATAAACTTAAGAAAACCCCCAAAATATGTTGTTCAGAACCCTAATCTCCAATTTGTAATGAATCACTCCAAGCAGAAACATAAACCCTTAACTCCAATTAGCTGAGCATTATTTGAAAAACCCCTAAATTGAAAGATGGAAAAAGCAGTACCTAAGAATAGTTAGTGTAAGACGATGATGATGAACAGACGATGATCAAATGGTGTAAGCCAGGGAGAAATTTCCTTTAGCCTCAACAGACGAACAGAGTAAAGAATGCGGCCAATCAAGGGAGAAAACATTAGGTAAGTTTTTAGGTTTACATCCTACGACCTATATTACAAAGATCTAACGGCAAATAATATTCGGTTTAAACCGACTCGGTTCGGTTCGGTTTTAGGGATAGATCAAAACCGAACCGGGATCAACCGGTTTTCTTAAATCTATAACCGATGACTACTATTAAATTTTTGATTCGGTTCGGTTCGGTATTTTAGTGGAACTGTTCGGTTCGGTTACCCGGTTTTTCGATTTTTTGTGCATCCCTAATCCCTGGTTCATAGTAATGACTTATCATTCATTTGAAAGATGATCAAGTATGCGTGTATAGATCGAAAACTCAAAGTTGGAGTATCACGAAGAATGATTACATTCAATCTAACTAGTTCATTACACCCAATAACTATGCATGTTTTGATTCAAACAAAATTGATACATATTTACACAAAATTTAAGCTTCTATAGACTAACTCCAAAGAACCATAAGAATGAAAGTTCCATGTCCCCCTTCCTTGCTTTCTCTTGTATTTCTTTGTTTTGGTGGGTCAAATCTTTTGGACCCCCTTGTTTTGATTCATTTGATTTCTTTATAACTTTCTGTTGCCAAGAGATTGCTGGAAATATCTTCCGGAAATCGCAGTTGCCAGCGCTGATTTGAAAGTAGGATCTTTGGATAAGTTAGAAGCCATTTGCTCAATCAAAAACTGATGAAACACTGGCGACTTGCTTATCTCATCAGAGTTAGATTTATGGACACCAATGTCTTGATGACTTAATCCATGTTGGGTAAGATCAAGTGTAATAGTTGGTCCTGAAGAATTGATTGAAGTCGAACAAGGAACTGATCCTATATTTGCTTGACTACGGTTGGAACCGGCCAAAATTGCGTCGGTTTGAGAGGGGTGAGGGTGATTGTGTTCACCTTCGTATGTTGCCACCAAGACCGATTGATCTTCTACACTTCTTTGCACCTTCTTTTTGACTGGACAGGTAGGAGCAAAAGAGCACTTGAAGTATGCCCTTGGGGATGGATTATCTCTTGTAACTTTTTGACCATATTTTCTCCATTGATAGCCATCCTTGACTACCTGTGACCATAGCAAAAATAGAATCGTTGTTAATTAAGGTACAAAGTATTTTATGTGTCGGTATATGTTAAGGAATTTCGAATTCAGATCATCGATATTAGTATAACTTACAAGGCGGTTATCGGAAGGATCTGCCTTTGCATAAATTGTTGATATCTTGATCTTGGATTCTTCGGTACTCATGTTTGGTTTTTGTTTGGAGTAACCTTCCTCACTTGAACTACTCTCTGCATATCCTCCGCTAATAGTATTATTATTGTTAACATGTTGTTCTTCATTGTTTTCGAGCTTTCTCTTCTTTGATATGGCAGCTGCTATTTGCACCCCTTTGCTAATATTGTTATTGCTATCACCGTTCTTACTGTGACTTATGAGCTCCATCATATGATTTTGCAAAGTGTTATAATTTTGGTGCATCACCATTAGCATCTCACTCAATTTCTTGTTCTCTTCCATCATTTTATTCAGTTCAGCAACTAAAACATTTGCCTACACAAACAAAAACAAACCAAATTCAGTAATCTAATTAATTATGATACACTATAGCATTCGTAGACAAACTCTACTACTCACCTGTTGTGTCTCTGAAACCGTCGATGTTTCCCTACCGGGATGATCAGAATACATGAGAGGATTGATGTTAAGGTCAAATAAACTAAGAGAAGTATCTACAAAACAAGTTGATAAATCCATAGTCATATCTCTGTACTAATTGGTTAAGCAACTAACTTGAATGAATGCTTCTTTCTCTAGGTATGTACTTGACAGAACCAAGGAATCTAGACCTATATATATATATATATATATATGTATATATTGAATTGAGTTGTATGAGTACAAGTGGTAGTCCTAGTAGTAGTAACCTAACCTCATATAATATATACTATATATGCGTAAACACATAAACGTCATTCATGACATGTGAGGATATTTCATCACCACCTTCCAAAAACACATTATTGTTAGATTGGGTGATTTTCTTAGAAATAGCCTATCAACCGTGAGATTAAGATAACACAATAATTGAGGAGAATCCAGTGGTTGTGTTTTAAAACAGCATGTTTATTTTTTCTTTTGGAAAACCAGCATGTTTGTTATTTTCAATTGTGAACTGATATTTTATTATGTCGGCTATATTTGTTTTTATATTGAAAAGAGTCAGTCAAGGTCAAGCCTTCCGCCCACCAAATAAAGGAAGAGAAGTCTACTTTGATTCTTGACCAAATCATGTTGTCTCTCTCTTCTCTTTATGAATTTTTATCTCATGGACTTGACTTTTTTAGTTGGTGTTATGAGACAGAGATTCAAGATTGAGAAAGCCAATAGTTTTCTTTGTTTTCCCGTCTTATCACGTTGTCAACTATTTCCGCGTTATATTATTAATTTTCTCTTGGCTGTGTAACAATGGAACAACGATCCAAAACGAAAGAAACCTCTATCAGATTATACCAAAGTCAAGTCAAGAAAAATAAAAACCGTAGTTTGATCCAGGCTCAAGCAGTATGCAAATAATATATTAATGTTAACATAAGTACGTTGAACAAAGTTTTAGAATCGGGTTATTGAAAGAAATGAAGGAGAAATATATTTGATATTGTGATAGTATTGGACACGCTTAAGGAGAGTAATATCTTTCTTCTTTCGGCCTTTCTTTCCCATGACGGACAAATCAAAATATTCATTTCGAATTTCGGACCTCAATATCTTGTTGCTCATGGTGTTTCATGATCAATATTGAAAATGAACGGAGAAGTAGCAGAACATACGGAACCACATATTGGATCACTACATAAAGGGACTGAGGAATTAATAGAGTACAAAACTTATCTCCAAACTTATTCTGATCGTTCAAAGGGTGATCGAATGAAGTCTTCCGTTTATTTCGGAGGTGTTGACCCGCAGCGAGGCAGAGATGACTAAGTGACATATTAGGTATGGCGACGACAACAACATGTCTTAGGAGGAGATAAAAGGTGGATCCAAGGACCCACTAAGAAGAAACTAACATATATATAACTGCATCCTTGAACGGCAGTCAAACGAAGGCGTGAATGCGAGATGCCAGCAGAATGATCGGCCGGACAGAGGCTAGGGATGCTTCCTTCCTCTCCGCTTACGTCGAGTCCCTCACCCTAACGGGTAAGTACCTTTATCCCTCTCCTCACACCTACGTATGAGTACCTAAAGGTCCTTAACTGTCTTCGTGTTGGGTATGGCCGACTTCATGGGGGATGCGGTGGATTATGTTGTCCAAAATGAGGATATGAGGGGGGTTTATCTGTTTTTAAAAGTCATATCTATCATTTGATTACTATTATTACCTTCCTACCTTTCCTCCATAATAACCTAAATCTAAAAACCAAAACCAAAACCTAAATCTAACTTCACTTTTTCACTCTTATTCTTCCTCTCTTCCCAACCTCCTCCTCTCCCTTTAACTTCATCGAATGTTTAACAGAAAAAAAAATAATTTCATGCCGATTCTGAAGATGAGAAGATCAAGAGTGACAAGATCAGGTAAAATTGGTTTCAATACACCATCAAATGAATGTGGTGGTGATATAGTTGTGATCCACTATCAACTGATTATATTGATTTGATGAACGAAAAAGTTGATTCACCCGTCAATCCACCTCACAAATGGATGCTATTAGGTAAGAATCAAAAAACCTATCATTTATATTAGGTTTTTATTGGAAAAACAGGTTTGTTTGATTAAGTTAGGGTTTTTAATTTTTTTTATAAACTATATACGGTGGGTCGATGATATTTCCCAGCCGTAATAATTTTATACGGCTGGGATTAGATGAACTCCTAGACGTAGATTTATCTTACAGTTGGGAAAAGATGAACTCCCAACCGTAAATATTAGCTTACGGCTTGTTTTTCCTAGCCGTAAGTGAATCTGGATATTAAAGTGTTTGGGTACTTATGCTATTCGTATGGTTGGGAACCATAACATTCCCAACCGTAACCCTATTTACGGCTTGTTTTTCCTAGCCGTAAGTGAATTTTAAACTTATTTTTCCCCATTTTTTGGTTGTTTGTAATATTTTTCTAGAAATCGAGCAAAGTCGTTAGTGAAGGATTTGAGTTATTCCATTAACACTGGAGAGTTGCTGAGTGTTGAAAAACAAAGAACAATTCTGCAAGGGCTTAAAGAGATGGGTAAAGAGATAGCTAAACCGGAGGAGGATGTCCAAGAGAATGTTGTCGTAGTGGATGAATGAGTTATGGATTTGTTGAACCTTGTTGTTTTTATCTATTATCTTTTGCTATCTAAGAATTTGTAGTGTGGTTGGTTAAGGATTTGAATGGATATTTTTAGTTCTTTTATTATAAATATGAAACTTCTTCTTAACTTAGCTTGAATCAATGACTTGTAGTTTATACGTTTTTATTGTTAAGTGATTCATGGTAGAAATAGCTGAAAAAATAAATCTCAGGATCATATACGGCTAGGACATCTTTGAGAAAACCTAGCCGAAAATAACGATTTAGGGTCACTTACGTCTAGCTCCAACACATTCGCCAACCGTATATGACCCTGACTTTAGTTTACGGCAAGAACTGTGAACATACCTAGCCATAACAAACCCATTTGTTGATTTTACGGCTCCAAAAGCGAATAAACATAACCATATAAACCACTTTGTAGTGTATACGTCTAGGTCAATACACCAATTTCCTAGTCGTAGGTTACAGAAAAAATTCAACAAAAGCATTAATATCTTTGGTTGACCAGTACACCATCTCCCCAACATCTTGATTTTTAAAAAAATCTTGTCGTTGGGTCTTTCATCTATATATAGAGTGATTATTACCTTCAAAATTATTCTCACACTTTTTTTCAATTTTGTTTCTCATTCATTCATAATTAAAAAAAAGAAACACATACATGGCTTTTGCATTCAGCACCGGAGAAGATGTTGTTATCGTTCTGGCATGGGTGACTGCCAAACTATGACTCAGGTCAAAACAGAAACGTTTCTCAAACCACTGATTGTTTTTGGAACCATGTATTTCACATTTTTGTGGCGTTAGACGGGAATAGAGGTTCGAGAACAATGAATGGGACCAAGGCCAGATTCAAAATGATCTATGATAAATACGATAGAAGGACTTTATATGACATGAAACAGAGTTATCCTCACATCGATAGTTGGAGATCTAGTAAGTATATCTCAATATGTTATATATCAAATCCGATTAGAATAGCACTAACTTATAACTGATTTTATTTTTTCAGAGTAGATTGGCTCTTAGACGATATAAAGATGTATGTGGGGAAAATTTCAACCATCGTGAATGTTATGAAGTTTTGAAAAAAAAATATTGAGTATTTCAACACGTATTAACTCTTTAAGTGTAATGTTATTGTAATGTCCTTTCCTTCAATATAATGTTCTTTTTATTTATTGTATTGTCCTTTCTTTCAATAAAAGTTATTACGAAACAAATTACAGAGATTCAGGGAAACTTACGGCTGGATTGACCACAAATTCTAACCGTAAAAACCCATGAATTGCTCAACATTGATTTTTTACGTTTGGATTCTAGTGAAAAACATGTTTGTAAACATTGTATACGGATGGGTCGATACTCCACTTCCTAGTCGTAAGTTGGCCTTTTTTTTACTGAAACACACTTTATTAGGGTGTTTTTCAAAAATAGAGTCGTTTGAATAATAATTTGGTGGGTTTTTTATGAAAATTAACTCCACATAAACACTTTCTACATCCACATTATCCTTCAAAACTCTAGTAGATACTTCAAAATGGATCAACCTACTTTTTCTTTGGATGAAGACTTATCTCTTTGCAGAAACTATGTATTATGCTATCCAAATAGAGGAGAAGAAAAAAAGAAAGGTGGTTTGGTCAGTCTTAGTTATTGGAAAAATATTCACGATAACTTCTGCAGCGACACCGATAACACTAATAACCGTAATGTGCCTAATTTATTTGGAAAGGTTCAAATTTCACACTTAAACCTCATTTTGATATCCATATTTCGTATGAGATATTAGATTTTTAAGGGCAATAATTCTTATAGATTATGTATTGCGCTAAAATAGTGTTTAATGAATGGAAGTATACTCACAATTTGGGTTAAAATCGATTTCAAAGTACTTGTAATTTTTGAATCCAGGGTCACTTACGGCTGGGAATATCCCATTTTACATACTATCTACCTATCCATAAATGAGTGATATTTGTATTTAAACATGAAGTTTAGCTTTACGGCCAGGTTTGGCCAAAAACATAGCCGTAAAACTGTGAGAAAATGAACTTTTATAAATCAGGTCCATTTACGGCTAGGTCACTATAAATTTTCCTAGTAATACCAAGTCGTAAGTCACTCTGAATTTTCACTTCTCAATGTTGCCCTTAAGAAAAATTGGGGAAAGCATGACACAATTTACCAAAATATATTCGCATTCATAAAGAGTGATCCATAATACATACGTTCTCATATACTTAACACCATACATCACATCTACTCAATTACACATGGTAGTTCTTTTGGATTCGACATGGTCATCGCATTCCAAAGTTCAAAATGATGCTCGAACCTATGACACCAACCCTTGGAGATTTCGTTGTTGTAAACGTTGCAAAGAGGAGGCAATAGGCTATCTTTTTTTAATTGGAGACCGATAAAATGACATTTCCGTACGTGGGACATGAAAACTCTTTTATTAGAAAATTCTTCTACATAAGTGGTTTTGTTTGGTGAGATTGTACACAACATTGCAAGCTAAAATAATGCACGACGCAAGAGAATGCTTCGGCGAGTAAGTGGTCGTAAATTGGCATGAACATCCAATGATCACTTGTGATGTTTGTGTTGCAAATTAAACGCCTTTTAAATGCAACAAACCTTTCTTCAGTATCCTCCTATTGTTCTCCATCTTCCCCATATCTTATCATTTCCTTGAAAAAATCCGGTTGTTTTCGGAGTTTGCACAACATCTTGTGCCTTATGTAGGTGCATTCGTCAATATTTTTTAGTTTCGGGCCCTCTATAAATTCCAAGTTGTTCCGCGCAAACATGAAAACCACAATTCCCATCACCGTCAACATCGTCGGTTGCTTTGATATAGTCCTGAATGATTTTGGGAACATACTCCAAGTATTCTTCACAAATAATGTACCTAGTTTGGTAAGTTTGGCCTTTCTCATCTCTTGGAGGGCCAACCATTGTTCCTCTTGTGATATGAACCGTCTTTTTCTCATATTTGATGTTATCACTATCAGATTTTCTTCAACCGCCGGAGCTAAAGCTTTAACATCAAACATCCTTCTTGCTAATTTGATACCAATTTTAAAAGAATCATATTTAAAGGTTGAACTTCTTTGGGAGAAAAGCTTCAGATCTTTTCCTTTTACATTTCTAATGGTTGGTCCGCCTTCTTCTGTTTTACTCCGCCTCCGTTTGTTTCTAGTTGTAGCTTTTCCTTTCACATCCTCCTCCTCATATAAGGATCTCAAGTGCTCCAAACCCGAAGTCTCTCTTTGATGTGAGACCCCCATTTTTGCATTCTTTTTCAACAATTTTGCATTCTCTTGGACCATTTTCTTCGCTTTTTTTTATCTCTTCTTTCCTTGTCTTTTTATTAGTGGGCCTAACCTTTCCTTGTCTTTTATCCGGTTCTATAATATCGTCTCCAGTGAAATGGCGGTTAAATCTCCGCAACTCGTATAACTATATTTATCTTTAGGACGGATTCAATGAAGCGTACTTCTCAAACAATTCTTTGTGAGCCTCGATGCTGCAAAACACATTACTTAAGCCTTCATTTGGTAATGGATAGTTGAATGAAAGTTGTCTCCAAAAAGGATCCACATCTTCGATTGGGATCACTTGTTCTTCGTACCTAGCTATCACATGCCGGCATGGAAGTCCCAAAGCCGACATGTTGGGACAAATACACTCTTCACCCGTAATGGGCGTTTTCATCTCATCAACTTCGGCTATTATCTTCTCAATGCCCCAATGGGATATATAGTATGTTATTCTTCGTATCCAAGGGTTGTCCAAATAGAAAATATGCTTTCTAGATCGTTTAAATTCAAATAGCCTTTTGATTCGTTCAAGGTCACACTTGAAGTAGTCTTCCATAGCATCAAACAATACAACAAATCCACTGCCGCACCTATTTAGCTTCCTCTTGAATCGATTGTGAGATGATTTCGTGTTAGTCGCTTGGTTGTCATAGTGTTTATGTTTGTTTACCCACGCGCTAACAAACTTCTCTTTGTGGGGATCCAACAATTGTTTCTTCAAATACTCTAGAAAATACGGGTAGGTTTCCCAATGGGCCATGATCATATACTCATTATGAAAGTAAGTTTCTTCTGTCATCGACCAAGTCAAAGCATTCCACTTTAAGCTAAAACTAATCCATTTTACCTTGGCTACTTTGTCGGTTTTCTTGAATTTGTCTTTCTCTTCTTGTTGTTTCTCTTCAGGTAGTTTATTAATCCTCGCCATCTCAGTTTTCCTTGGTGATACAATTTTGGTCTTGTAATTGGTTTGGACATTATTCCATATATGGAACGTGCATAGACAATGATGTGCGTCGGAAAAAACACGTTCTATCGCCTTCATCAATGTTTTCTCCTTATCTGTAATCACCACCTTGGGAGTATATTTCTCTTTGTAGAATAAATTTACCTTTTGTGATGCCTACATGTAACTTTCCTCCCTCTCATCTTGTAGAAAACAAAACCCAACACTAAAAGGAGACTTCGTCGATGTTTGCCCGACAAAGTTTAATATCGGCATCTTACACTTGTTCGTTTTATACGTGCAATCCATAAAAAGAATTTGATAGAAGCATCTTGCCGATGTTACAAACTCCGGATGAGCCAACAAAAGATATATCACTTTCCAATTCTCATCTTTCTCATACACTACCGTGTAATTCGCCTTTTCCCCCAAATACAATAATTAGTGCAAAAGTTCTCTATTTTTACATCGTTCACTTCTCAATTTTTTTCTTGCATTGTAGATGGTAGTCAAGGTAGATGAGTTATTCT
Source organism: Papaver californicum (assembly GCA_023531435.1). NCBI lineage: Eukaryota > Viridiplantae > Streptophyta > Magnoliopsida > Ranunculales > Papaveraceae > Papaver > Papaver californicum. The sequence continues at coordinate 36,298 of JAJJMC010000167.1, read as the reverse complement.
TGTTTAATATCTTTACACCACAAAGGATATTATTAGGTCTTGCACATTGTTGACTCAACACTTCTACTAGATCCTTCTCTTTGGGGTTGAGCCTTGCCGAATAAGGATGGTTCATCAAACTCTCCGGAGTTGGATGGTTATGAAAACCTGATACCACCTCACTCATAAACCATACTTTTTTGACCTTGTTTTACTTAAATTGAAGCTTAAAATGGCAACCACACTTCTTTATATTGTGCACTCCACTCTTCCTCGTGCCCTTTGATTTATGTATAAAACCCTTTTTTTATAACTCTTGTACCCCCCCACTACTCTTGCAAACCATTTTAAAGGAGGTGGGTCTTACTTGATTGTTTTGAACTATAACGCACTTGTTTTTCAACCCTTATTCTCGAGCCCATTCTTCGCATCGTCTATAGGTACCCATTCAAAGTTATTGGTGTAGTGATCACTTGTATCTGCACTCAATCCGCTAGTAACCCTTGGTTGATCTTCCATTGGTTCAGGTATGGGCTCCATCTAAGAAAAAGAAAACTAAGCATTTAAGAAAAACATGAAAAACCAACTCATTACGGTTGGGACGACAACTAAAAACCCAACTGTAACAACTCTTCTACGACCATATTTGGTACAAAAGCTAGCTGTATGCAAGCTTGAGTTATTGTTACGGTTGGCATTTCCAGTCGTAAGAATACCCTACAGTTATCTTTATTACGATTGCCAATCATAAGGTCTTCCAACCGTAAGCGACCCTGAGTTTGTTTTACGGCCATCTTTTTCAGTCGTAGTGCATAGCATTTAATATTCCCATGTACCTACTGCTGAGTTCTCGTGGGCACGACCTAGACGTATATATGTTCTACGGCTAGAAGTTCTAATTTATTTAGCCGTATGCTAACTTTTACGGCTGGAAGTTCATCTCTTCCCAACCATATATCACTTATACGGATAGGAAACCATGATTTTCCATCCTTATTTAACCTACGTCTGGCTTTTTGGGGTTTTCTGGCAGCGAAAAAAATTAAACTTTCTACGTACTTTACGCAATTACATGCAACAAAAACAGTATTTGAGTTAAGTTAGATGTATATATTTTTAGCTTCATTTTCTTCATATTCTTGGCTTGGATCTTCAAAATCATCGTAAGGTTCATACTCTTGAGTTTGGGTTAAATTTTTTTGATTATCTAGAAAATCATCCATCTCTGGATCATTGTTTTGTTGTATGAATATCTTGTTAGATTTAGAAGAAGAGGATTCACCTACCTCATAACTCTTGTTAGAATCACTCATTTGGGTGTTGAAATCAAAATTTCTAGGTTTTCAAAAAAAAAAGTTCCCACTTCTCCCTGCAAAAGAAAAATATTAATGTTTTGATTTTCAAAACACTAATTTTAAACTAATTTATTAATCTAATCTATTAACTAAATGTTAATTAATTTAGTATTAACACTAATTAATCTAGTATAGTCTAGGTATTATAGAAAATAGTATAATATGAGTTTTTTAGTTTTACTTCATGATGACCCTATTTTATCGTCTTGTAAACTCTCATGAAAGAGTGTTTGTAGCCCCCATAATAGGTTTTAAATAAAAGGGTGCGACCACAGACATTCCCACCTGTACGAGTAAAAATATTCGAGGATAAAAATATGTTTCAAAATAAAATATTCATTCTACGCATATAGTAAAAAATGGCACTATGTTTTAAAAAATAAATAAATGTCACGGACGATCCCTGAATTCCTTTAGACCTTGTCCTATAAGGGATCAGGGATTCCCTTAAAATCCTAGATATCAAGTACAAAAGTTTACATGGAAAATGGTATGAGAAGTTCAAATTTATGAAGGGAAAAAAATCAATTTTACAATCGTAATATTGAACATCGATCGTCATATTATATCGTGAAAATATTTGTTTTCAAAAATAATAAATCCATTTCCAATTAATTTCCCGATTTGGATGCTGATTTAAGAGTCACTATTTTTTACTATCATCTTGATTTCTTGTTGCATGACCACTAATTAATAAAAAATAATTAAAATAAAAGTATAAAGTCCCGATCCTGACTTGATTTTTCACGATAGATTGAATTATTACGGTAATAAATTAAATAAAAAATGTTATGCTCGGAAAACCAAATTGTTTTCGGCAAACTATTTCATTATCGGTAAATCATTTACGAGTGGGCATTTCAATTTCCTGCATACCTTTATTCCTATATTCCTCTGTCAAATTCTTTATATTTAGGATATGCTTTTTTTCCTCTGTTTATGGGTATAGTTTCCTCATGTGACATCACCCTAAGGAACTGCTTCATAAAAATAAATAAATAAACTGTTTAAATTTATCATTGGATTATAGGTCTATCTTTTAACTTCCAACAAATTTTCGGTGAATTATCTAGAATTATCCAATCAAGAAAAATTTACCTAGAATTATTGAAAATTGATTGACAAGTAAAGTCGATTACTTCGCTTGCCCGTATATCGAGCTCATCATTTGTTATTTTTTATCTTTTTTTTCTTCTACTTTTTAGTGATAAAATATTATCTTATTATTAAGATATGAATTCAGAAGTCATAAACTCCAGGAGATGATAAAATAAATTTACAGTTTGGAAGAGATAAAAATCCACATATGTTATCTCATGGACACACCTATCACATGAGCCATAACCTTTAACCTACTAATATCACTACTCACTAGCTACTTGTGAGTTACAATTTGTTGGTCGATCTGGAAATGCAGAAACTCTCTAATCATTGAAAATGTCGTAATGGATCTTGACTCTATCATGAAACTCGTCAAAACACAAAGCTGCAACCGGTGTAGAAACTTCGAGGAACTGAGAGGGGTATTTTAGTTTGGATATAATCATGTCTAATTGGGATCAATATTTTATGACATAGCCTTCTTTTGTTCCTTCCACAGAAGTTTCACTTCATTTTTGTTAGGGTTGTTGTCAGTCTCTAGACTGCTGAAGGGGTTGTATGCTCTTTGAACTTTCTTTTACTTATAGGCTCTTTTGATTTATTTTTACCTCTGCTGATCAAAAAAAATAATTAAAATCAGTGAGATTACCATTAGGTTGAGACTCGAAAAAGAATTATCACTTGAAAATTATACAACCAAATTCAAATTTAAATAATAAGAGCATTACAATGCAATTGTTGTTTCTGCAACAATGGAAAGAACTAAACAGAAAATAAACTGTTAAAGTTAGAAAAAAATATGAACACTCTGATGTTGATGCACACACTAGGGCAGAGCCACCTGCTCAGCAAATGTCCTTAACACAATAGTTCTGGGGTACTCCTCAATAATGAGAGATGCTATACCCCAACAGAGAAGATGTGTCCAGGATAGAACTGTCCGTTATGATTTGAATTAGCACAATACAAATCACCCTCTAGAACTTAACAACAAGATAGGAAGGGAAATAAACAAGCAATGTTGCGCAAAACAAAGCAAGAAGAGGGAAAAAGAACTAGGGATAATAGCCTATTCTGGAGTAAGTTGAAATGAAAAATTCTTCTTTCTTTTATAGCCAAAAGTTGGAGTGAAATCAATGGAGTAATTAATGAGAATAATTTTTTATTGATTAAAATTAATTCCGTGCATTAATCACGGTGATTAAGTGTGAAATTTAATTTGAAACGGTAATAAAACGGTTAGGAAATATTCTCTCATTAAAACTCCTTAATTCTAGCCGGGTAGAACGCCCCACATTTAAAGCAGAATTTAAGGAAATAATTTCAAAAACGTAAGTCTTGGTTGGACCGCATCCTTAGCTACGCCGGCACCCGCAAACATACTCAATCCCGCCGCACCACAAGCTCCTCAAGCACGCAAGTCGTAAGCATGCGTGCTTCGGTGCGAAGCACCGCACATGTGTGAAAAGTATGTGTGCTCCAACTAGCCCATTACCTTAGTCCTCCCCCAACCACAAAAGCTTCTAAATCCTAAGGGCCCTCCCTTAGTTGAAAGTTTTGTGGTAATATAGGTAGAACACATCTCTAGTTTGTCCAATGTGGGACTAACTAAAGGTTCTTCATTCACAAAATAGTGAAAATGGAAATGATGTTTCCACCCAAAAAATGAGTTAGTGTCTCTTAGTGACCCATTGGTCCTAAGATACATTCCTACCAAGACCAATAATTCAATTTAAACTCATTTCAAATTCATTTCATTTTCTCCAACAATCCCTCACATGAATGAAAACCTGATAAAAATCAGAAATCAGAAATCGAGAAATACCTCTTAGGAAATAGGTGTCCATAAGAAGTCATCCTCACATGCAGTCACACTATCACGTCTACACCATAGGGAAGGAATAGAAATTATCACGTCTACACATAAAATTCTCTGATAGTGTTTCCTTTAACCCACCACAAATTATTTGTCTCATTAGAAACCTTGATCTTGGGATCTCCAGTCAGCAAGGTTGAGTGTCCTTCATGGAAAGTTTATTTGATGAAATTAATCCACATCCCCCTCGATGCATTACTAACTATCTCCTTGGACAAGCCTTTCGTCAAAGGGTCCGCGATATTCTCTTTAGACCTCACAAAAATAACGCCAGTTGAGATTAGTTGTTTTAGAGAATTGTGTCTTCTACGAATATGTATAGACTTCCCATTATAGTTCCTGTTTTTAGCATTAGCTATTGCATCTTGACTATCACAATGTATAGATATAGCTGGCACAGGCCTATGCCAGAGAGGAATGTCTTCTAAAAAGCATCTTATCCAGGCGGCTTCCTCTCCTGCTTTATCTAACGCAATAAACTCTGATTCCATAGTGGATCGATCTATACATGTCTGTTTGGAACTCTTCCAAGATACAGACCCACAAGCTAGATTGAAAATGTATCCACTCGTAGACTTAGACTCTTCTGACTCCGCTATCCAGTTTGCGTCACAATATCCTTCAAGGACCGCAGGGTATCTTTCATAACTTAAACAAAAGTTTAAAGTGTACTTCAAGTACCTTAACACTCTAATAAGTGCATCCCAATGCTCTTGTCCCGGATTACATGTATACATACTTAACGTACTCACATCATAAGCAATGTATGGTCTCGTACAGTTCATTAAATACATCAGAATTCCTATGACACGTGAATATTCAAGTTGTGAAACTCCACTACCCTTGTTCTTCTTGAGTCTACAACAAGGATCATACGGAGTACAAGCAGGTTTACATCCACGGAGCCTAAGTCTTTCATGTCAAAGTTCACATTTAGCATGTTCTTAGTGGAATTAATTACATCCATGTTTGTACCAAGTATAAGCATATCATCAACATACAAGCATACAATCACACATGCATCATTCACAAGTTTAGTATAAACACACTTGTCAGATTCATTTATTTTAAAACCACTAGAAATCATTACATGATCAAATTTTTTATGTCATTGTTTAGGTGCTTGTTTCAAGCCATACAAAGATTTTTTCAGTTTACAGACTTTGTTTTCACAACCTTTCACTACAAAGCCCCCAGGTTGGTCCATATAAATTTCTTCATCTAATTCACCATTTAGAAATGCTGTTTTTACATCCATTTGATGTATATCTAAGTTATGAATGGCAGCGATAGCAATTAACATCCTAATGGAAGTAATTCTCGTAATAGGTGAATAAGTGTCAAAGAAATCACCTTCTACTTGTTTATAGCCCTTAGCTACTAATCTAGCTTTATATTTTTCCACAGTTCCATGTACTTTACGTTTTCTTTTGAAGATCCATTTACAACCTATGGGTTTACACCCTAGAGGTAAATCTACAATATCCCAAGTATCATTCTGTAGAATGGAATACATTTCACTAGTAGTGGATTCTTTCCACCATGAAACTTTAGAAGAAGTCATGGCTTCTCTAAAAGAGTTTGGATCAGTCTCAGCTAAACAAGTTATGAAATTTGGCCCAAAGGATTTTTCAACTCTAAGTCTTTTGCCTCTTCTAGGCTCAAATTCATCTTCCTCTACAGGTTGTGTCTGACTAGTAGAAGGGACATCTAGGGGATCAACACATATCATGCGAGATTCAGATTTCAAAGGAAAACATTTTCAAAGAACACAACATCCCTACATTCCATAATGGTATTCATACCAATTTCTGATATTTCAGAACTCACAACCATAAATCTATATGCAGTGGTATGTTCAGGGTACCCTATGAAGACACAATCAAGAGTTTTGGGTCCTATCTTGGTCCTCTTAGGTGGAGGGATAGAAACCTTAGCCAAACAACCCCACACTTTGAAGTATGCATAGAAGGTTTCTTACCTTTCCATAACTCATATGGAGTTTTTTATGATCCTTTAAAAGGTACTCTGTTCAGGACACATCAAGATGAGAGGGCGCCCGCCCCCCCCCCCCCCACACACACACACACAAGTTCGCAGGTAGTCCTGAACTAATTAACATGGCATTCATCATCTCCTTAAGGGTTCGATTTTTCCGTTCAGCCACATCATTAGATTATGGTGACTAAGGAGGGGTTAATTAATGAATAATGTCATGTTCCATGCAAAAATCTCTTATAGGTATTACATACTCACCGCCATGGTCAGACTTAACAGTTTTAATGGTAGTACTCATTTGGTTTTCAACTTCTAGTTTATAAATTTTAAAGGCTTCTAAGACATCATCCTTACCTTTAAGTAATAAATATGACAGTACCTCGTACAGTCATCTATAAATGTGACAAACCATTTTTTACCGCCTCTAGTTTGAACTGATTTCATGTCAACTAAGTCTGTGTGAATTAATTCTAAGGGTTTAGAATTTCTCAGAATATTTTTCTTATAAGACTTTTTAGCATATTTTGATTCTACGCATATTTCACATTTATGTTCATTATCCAAAATAAATTTTGGTATGCATCCTATGCTAGCCAGTTTATTCATTGATTTATAGTTTACATGATCAAGTCTACCATGCCAAACATTCAAAAACACACAAACATAAGAAGAATCATTTTTATTCATTTCAATAGAGGTTACATTCAATTTATATAAACCCTCAGTCTTATAGCCCTTTCCTACATAATCTTTACCCTTAGTTATAATAATTTTCCCAGATTCAAATACAAGTTTAAATCCCTTATCATCTAACACACCACTAGATACAAGATTCTTGCAGATGTCCAGAAAATGTAGAACTTCATTCAATGTGAGAGTTTTTCCCGAAGTGAGCTTCAACCCAACTTTTCCTTTTCCCGCAACCTGTGCTGCGGACGAGTTACCGATATATAACTTTTCTCCTTCCCCTACCTTCTGATAGGAGGTGAAAATATCTTTGTTTCCGTAGACATGCTTGGTAGCACCAGAGTCTACCCACCAGTCTCTCACATTGATAACCATATTTACTTCAAACACCGTGCCAGAAAACTCGTTCTTGTTTGTTTCAACTAAATTGGCATTGGCTTCTTATTATTATTAAAGTATTTACGCTTCCTATACTGTAATGCCATATGTCCAGGAATACCACAAACATAACATGCACCTTTAATTTTACCAATGCCAGATTTTGGTTTCGGGAAAGTACCTTTTCTGTGCGGTCCAGGCTTACGTTTGCTGTGGTCCAGACTTGCGGAAGACTTGTGTTCGCTGACATGAGCTTTGTTGGACATGTCCCTTGCAGAAGATACATTTTTATCTTTTGAACACAACAATTCTTCCACTTGAATCTTCTTACCCAATTCAACCATACTGACTTCACCAGTTTCATGTTTCAGCCTTCGTTTGTATTCATCCCATGAAGAAGGTAATTTCTCAATCACTGCAGAAACTTGAAATTTTTCATCAATCACCATACCTTCAGCAATAATTTCGTTAATAATTTGCTGAAGTTCTAGAAATTGGTCTGCCACAGATTTGTAATTAACCATTTGTATTCCAGGAACCGAGCAACTAAAAACTTCTTACTACCAGTAGTTTCTGCTTCATACTTAGCTTCTAAAGCAGCCCATAAATCAAATGCAGTAAAGTTTACTTTTGCATTATAGAAGTCATAAAGAGCATCTTCTAAAGAGTTGAGAATATGGTTTTTAGCCATATAGTTCTGTCTGCCCCAACTTTCTAATTCTCCTTCATTTTCCGGTTCATTCAAATTTTCATCAGAAGGCTTCAGAACTAATTCATCCAAACATGTGATAACTCAGAAAAAATATAACATTTTTGATTGCAATCTTTTGAAGTCTTTACCAGAGAACTTCTGAGGTCTGTCAACATCACTCTTAGCCATTGAAACAGAAGTAATAATACTATTGTGTTAAGATTGTTGTTTCTGCAACAATGGAAAGAACTAAGCAGAAAATAAACTGTTAACATTAGAAAAAATATGAACACTCTGATGTTGATGCACACACTAGGACAGCCACCTGCTCAGCACGCAAGATCCACAAGCTCCGCAAGCACGCAAGCTGCAAGCGTGCGTGCTTCGGTGCGAAGCACCGCACATGTGTGAAAAGTATGTGTGCTCCAACTAGCCCATTGCCTTAGTCCTCCCCCAACCACAAAATCTTCTAAACCCTAAGGGCCCTCACTTAGTTACAAGTTTTGTGGTAATATAGGTAGAACACATCTCTAGCTTGTCCAATGTGGGACTAACTAAAGGTTCTTCATTCGAAAATGGAAATGATGTTTCCACCCAACAAATAAGCTAGTGTCTCTTAGTGACCCATTGGTCCTAAGATACATTCCTACAAAGACCAATAATTCATCAGTTGACACTCAAACATACGAACTTTATTATTGAATATTGACCTTTAGCTTGGAGGTAAATGAGTCTTATGTATGAATATTATGAGAACATGCCCATATTTGCCTGATGTTACACAAGATGTATGCTAACTAAATTATATATGAATTTAAATTATCTACTTGTTGGACTTAGGATCACCGTCTTACATCTGAGTTGGGTCTTAGATACATATATATATATGTGGATATCAGTGGAATGCATATTTTCCTTTTTTGTCTTTGATATGTGCAAGCATTAATGGTAAAATTAGAGTGAAAGATTAGACGAAAAGAGAAAAAGATCAGGTTAGGGACTAGCAGAATTCATAGAATCAGAGAAGGAAATCAGATAAAAAACTATTGATCTAGAAATATCTCCATTTCATAGATAAATTATTATTCTTAAACAATAATATATATATATATATAGTCAAACTTAATAACCACCATTAGTAACTACCCAAAAACCACCCAAACTGCTCGGTACACTTACGCATTTATCGTTCCATTCCCCTTAAAAACAACCTTGCCCTCAAGGTTGTATACAAAGAGATTTTGACTTTGATTTAAAAGATTCAATACATAAGAAAAAGCAAAAGAAACAAAATCTGCAATGAATGAATTAGGCTAATGTATATGGTGTACTTTGAGATTCATAAGGAACTTCTGACCTCCTCAATGAAAACATAAAAAAATATAAATTATTTGAATATGTTGTGACCAATGTAGTTAATATCGGATTTCGGTTCGTACTGAACGAGAACGATACACTGGTATACCTTTATATCAGGGATATTTCAGTTTCAAATATCTGTAAATATCGATCCACATATTTTATACCTATAATTATTATATCAAACGTTTTTTCTATATTTGACTCATTAAGATATAAAATTAATACTCATTTTTCTAAAATACTATAAAAACATGAGTAACAATTGAAAACCCTAGAACAATGATAAGGAAATTCGTTTTTTTATTAATTAAAAACGCTAATTTCGACCGTACGGGTCCATTTCGACCATTTTGGTTAAACAATATCAGTCAATATCGGCCGATATTTTCGGGCAAAAACCGTTCCACCGGTATAGGATGTTTCGTATCGGTGAGAGTCGATATCGGTAAAACCGGCGATATTTCGACCGTACCGGCCGAAATTAACTACAGTGGTTGTGACAGAAGAACAATAGTCCACCCCTTAACATTTTTTGTCGAAATAGAAAAGAATCTTGCACTTGCTTTTGTTTCCTCAATTGCACCATCTTTTCAGAAACTTTAACAACATTTCATTGCATAAATCGTTCGACAAGATTAAATGGCTCTGATACCTTTGATATGTACAAACATATCAATTAAGCATCAATGGTGAAATTAGAATGAAAGGTTAGACGAGAAGGGAAGAAGATCAGGTTAGGGACTACAAGAATTCATAGAATTAGAGAAGGAAACAGATAAAAAGTCATTGATCTAGAAATATCTCCATTTCATAGATAAATCATTATTCTTAAACAATAGCATATATAGATTAACTTAATAACCGGCATTAGGAACTACCTAAAAACCACTTAAAAATCGAACTGTGATTATTTCCCTTGCGAGGATTTTCGGTTTAAGTTGAGTTTTGTTCAAGTATGTTTCTTTGTCGTGTGTTTTCATCTTTTTTGCTCTTGTCTTTTAAATTTGATGTTTACCTATAGCCAATTGAGTGTTTTTATCTAAAATAGTTTTGCTTTTGAATATTATAATTTTGATATTTTTTATTTCCTTTTTATTTTTTATTAAAATCTGGATTTTTTATTTTGTTGATAGATAATACTAGACGGTGATTTCTAATGATTTTATAAGAAAAGGAATTTATGAGGGTGTGCGAGTCAAAAGTTCCCTTAATTAACCTTGAAAATAATCAAAATGATAAAGTGTGACAACGATGACACCATTGAGACGGAGGTTTTTATTCCGATGATGGTAATGATTTCAACGATGCAGATGTAACCCTGATTCCGGTTCCAATAAGGTAGATGGACATGACGAAGAGGATGAAAAAGAAGGTGTCAGGGAAGAGAGTGAAAGAAAAAGCAAGGGCAGATGAAGAGGGAAATGAAATACTCCGTATATGAAAATGAAAAGTCCAAAAAAAGTAGTTCCATTGTTAAAGGAAGTTAAATTATGTCGGGACAGTCCCTGTTTATGTATCCCGGGAATTAACGAGGTCATCCTCTCGATCAAAAGTATTTCCTAATAACATCCTAGTACACTGACTAGTAATGTAATTGTAATTAGGTTTCATGTCCTCAGAAAGCAGTGTGCTACTAATTTGTATATGTAACAGAATAGGTGATTGAATTGAAAAGTAGAGTCATAATAAAAACAAATAATAAAATGATTGATTCAAATAATGAAAAAATTATGATCAAGGAATCTTTCTCTGTTACTCAACATTAACTTAACTAATATATATTTGACTTGTGAGACTTATATTGTGACTGATAATTAAGTTAATGATCAAACAATATGGGTGCAAGTTAAAATAAACTTTGGATTTTGCTCTTTGTGCTTTCGTCTCCTCAAAACCCCGATAAAAGATGATCTTGAATGTCTTCAACGCTCCCTATATACCCTCCAAAAGTATGGCTCTGGAAATTCACTTGAGACCATGTTTACTTAATTTAGATGCCTAAAACAAGCAAAAAAACCCTTTAAATATTAATCGATTAGGTCCCACCTCCAGAATTGTCCGGTTCTCGAACTTAAAATTTATCTCCGGAATGCTTGTCAGTATCATTAAGGTTTTATGTTAAGGGCCTAGCCAATTATAAGATGGAAAAACTTGCAAAACTTCGAGAACTTACAGAGAAATAATTGGATGGGTGTTCTCCTATGACCTTGACGATTTTTCTACTATACGCGCACTTCAAACTTTAGTTTTTACAGTATAATTGGCTAAGAAAAGGGGTATGAGCTATAGCCGGTTTTCCTTAAGAATTTTGGATCCACGACTTACGCTTATCATTCTTTAACATGTCAAATTAGAGACGAAAGCAAGTCATCTCTTTTTTATTTATTGAACCATCTTGAGAACCCCTACAAAATTATATATATAATTTTTTTTTTAATATTTACATAAAAGATAACGAATTAGTATACTAAATTTATATTCTAACAAGGTTGATCTAATTCCCAAGTAGACAAATACAGTCTCATGAGGGTTTGTAGAAGATATACCTATAAAATCTATTTCAACCTTTACGATCCTAAATCATTGAGTATGAGCGTAAAGCAATTAGATAGACAATATATGTGACATATGACCAAATAAATCGTTATTCTGCATTAATATCACTCGTTATATCCAGGTGATTGTTCAGCATTTAAAACAATTGTGGAAATTATGTGACTTGAGACTAGTTCGATAAGGAATAAATATATGTATATACTTAGAGAGGCTACTAGATCAATATAGAACGTCGATATCTACTTTTAGAGAGTGTATTCTTAATTCTCTTGCGAAATATGTGTAGAAATATAATATTTCATGATATAAAGGCACAAATATGCACGGATATTCTATGTTTCTGCTGCCGGACAGAGGGAAATTTTATGATTCTAGCCCTTCTCAAAAATCCACCATCAACAACGGTAACTAATCACGTGTATGGTTGAAAAACCTTCGACCAATTAAGTTTGGTATCTTTGTCAATTAGATTAAGATCATGTTATTTTTATAAACCGTTTCTATTTATTTACAAGAAACCATCCGTCAACCACAAAGTGGATTTTCCTTATGCGATGATTAAAACGACAATTTTTTTGTCGATACGATTTTGGTAAATCGTACAATCCAATTAATATTGGTGAAACTATTTCACTTGATATTTGGAATATTCGCGGACACAAAATGTCAATGGGTGCGGTACCGGCTTGTTATCCTATATCATTAGTCATTTAGAAAGTCACTAAATTGATTTTGAGATAAATTTCTTTTGATAAAGAAAGTGTCCATAATTTCATCCAAGGGTGAATGATTATCTCGTTGGCCCTATAGGTCACATTTTTTTTTTGAGATTTATTTGTATATCTTATATGCTTTTGGTTGTAATGAATAAAATCCGTGGTTGATGTTAAATTTGTATGTCAAGTAGACTACAATTTTATTTTATTTTTTAGACAAATTTTAGGACTCTTAAAGTCAATATTTATGGTCCAACCTAGTTTCCTGAGCTTTGGAACAATATTTTATTGTGTCCCATTTATGTGCTCTGTTACTTTTGAATCTGTACAGACTTCTTGTTGATGCATACAATAATGTTCGAGTCTCGTAAACAATGGATAGAAAAACAAGTTAGCTTCGGTTTCTCTTGATTAATGGCTCTTCTAAGTCTACCTAGGATTAGGAACATGAAGTGGGTTAATGGATCATTTTCATTTGTTTGCAAATGTTAATCATCTCATAGATTGTACGTTGGGGAACTAGTTTTGTTTCTATATGTTTCTCTTTTTTTATGTGAGTTGTTTGTTAATGTTGCTGATTAGCTGCAGATGGAAACATTGATTGTTTGTTAATTTTGCTGATTAGCATGTTATGTGATGTAAATGTTCATGGTAACAGTTTTTTAGAAAATAGTTTTCTGTGTGTAACCTGTTAGGACCTGTGTAGCTTCTTGGTAACATTAGTTTTTATGACAGAGGCAAGCTCCTTTTTCAAAATTCTATTTTCACGAGAAATTCTATGCAGGTGTGAGTGCATGAGGCACTAGGAGGAGAGCCTTGATGCTTTCATTCCCTCATGGTTGTCTCGACACTGACTGACATGATTTCCAACAATACTTTGTGTCCAAAGCAGTTAATATTTATCCTCAGATACAATATTTATTTGACCTGTAATCTTATTTGTTTTAGATGCTTTGGAGAACTAAGTAACTTGATAGAGACAAGGTGTAGACGAATTGTTGAACCATGTAAACTTGAGTGCTCCTAATCCAACTTAACAGTTTTCTTCTCTTCTTGTTTGCTCTCTATTTTCTCTATTTTCTTACTTCTTCTTGCAATCAGATTTGATAATGAGGTTGAAATTTGACTGGATTTTTTCTCTGGTCAAATCATAACAACGGGGAATCAAGAAATTTAGAAAGAACGAGACGAATATTAGAAAGAGGTGCACATAAAACTAGAGTGCTTTGTTCTTTTCCTCTTTTCTTTATTCATTTTCAGACGAGATCAAGCAAAACAAGGATTGCGGAATGAGGTCAAATGTTTGGCGTTGTCTGTGGCAAGAAACCTAACCTTGTGATCAACTCTTTGTTTTTGTTTGCATCAAACTAAATTTCTTGACTTTAATTTTGATAGTGACAATTTGTAAGTAAGGTGCAAGAACTTTCAGCCGGTACAAACAAAAAAGAAAAAAAATTTAGAAAACTTTGAACAAATACAAGATCAAAACCCAATCGAACGGACGGGTACGGTTTTAAAATCGAACCGAATAATATAGGATATAGGTACAAGTACACATGTAAGGAACCGATCATAGGAAAATACAGATATTCAGCTATACCAATAACCGAGATGAACCGACCTATGTATAGTCCAAATTTTTGACCAAATCCCTAATTATTTTCTTTTAAGATCAAATCAAATAATTTAATATCGTTCTTATGTGCGTGAGCTAGAGTTGTAGTAGACAACCGGAGTTAGGGCGAGTATATTTCATACAGCTCTGCTTCTAATCTATCAGAAATAAAACTTCAATATGAACCACCTTTTCAATGATAAATTTTTATGATAAGAAGTCAAGATAGTGGGTAACCTTTCATTGGGTCAACGCAGCATGCTTATTCAAAGTCAAACGCAAAATGCTTATTCAAAGAGATGTAAAAACGATACACTGTATACTGCTAAAACTTTATCTAAGTGCGGCCACTTGGGACCAAAATTTCAAACAAAAACCATGACTAAAGAGAGACAAGAAATGCATGGACGGTACAGTGGTGGGTCTATATGTCTTGATTCATTTCATTCTTGTATTGGTAGGTAACGGAATTGTATCATGGCTGCTAATGAGGATACCATACTGACTGAGGGGTGTACTAATTTGCTAATGAGGATACGATACTGACTGGGATATAATAATCCAAAAGTAATGAATATTTTATCTTCTATAGATAGTGGGATATCATAATGATTGGGGGTGTACTAATCCATAAGTAATGAATGTTTTGTCTTATGGATATTGATAACCTTCAAGTAATATGGTATTCCCATTAGCAATATTGTTGGAATTGGATATAGCATTTATAGCTACCAAATTAAGAGAGAAAGCAACCATCAAATAAGGATGAGACTCGTCTTCCTCCAAGTACCACTAGGCAATAGGTTTTCTTTTTTTTTTTCTTTTCTTTTTGAAATGTAAAGAAAAAAACATAAATAATATGCTTTAACTACAAACCGCTCAAAGAGCCAAACGAGGCAATAAAAAAAGACTAAAAGCTAGAAAAACACAACAAACAACCCTTATAAAAATTCAAAAAGTGAATCTTATGGAGATTCAAAGATAACTTGCCTCCATCTGGCTATAATTTGAAGAAGAGAAACCCCTTTCAGTAAGAGAAACCCCTTTGAACATTTTTTTATAGGGCTGTATAGGAACCAAGATGGAACCGAACCGAAATCGAAAGGTTTGGCACAATTATCAGGAAATAAATTAGAAAACAGGCTTAGATTCAAGTACAAGTATTTTTTTTAAGGTAGAACCGAGCCTATCGAGCCGAAAAACCAGTTTTAATTAAATTTTAACCTTAGATACAGTGGCCTTAGATACAATGGCCTTAAATCTTAATTATTGATCGGAAGTATAAATGTTTTTATCATCAACCCCAGAAGTCCATCTTCCTTTTCGTTTCTCTCTTTTCTTATGTCTTTCTCTCCGCCAGCACGTCCCCACCCCTAACTGCTACAAAGATCACCTTCTTCGTCTTTTCTTTCTTATTGTTGTTCTATATCAATAAGATATACAGTCTCTATACATATTTTGTAATCTCATGCATATACTATATTTTTCATCAGATATGAAGTTTTAAAAAATCAACAAGGTTAGTTTTATCTTTTTACGTATGTTGTTTTACATTCTTACTTTATTGCTTGGTTATTGGATTAGAATATTAATTGTTTTTTATGTTTTCTTACAGGATCTTAACTGTGAGGTTGGATCATCTCTTACAAAAAGTCTTTGTACTGTGTATTTAACAAGTGATGTTTCATTTTACAGGGCCGGGTCTGATAGGCAAGCAGAGTAAGCCCCATCTTGGGGTAACACAAAGCTTTTTTCTGATGGGATTTT
This sequence comes from Papaver californicum, assembly GCA_023531435.1. NCBI lineage: Eukaryota > Viridiplantae > Streptophyta > Magnoliopsida > Ranunculales > Papaveraceae > Papaver > Papaver californicum. Next base: position 20,217 of record JAJJMC010000167.1, on the reverse strand, counting down.
TATTTAAAAAAATAGATTAAAATGTAAACAATAAGGATTGGAGATGAATTATACAAATAATTTAATAAAAAAGTTTTTTGTTTTTTGCATCTTTTTTATTTTGTCTTTCACTCTTCTCCTTTTGCCTCCTTTTTTTCTCAGTTCTCCCACTGCAGACCACCACCAAAACCATATATACCCACCACCACTAGGCACATACCTAGAGTTATTTTTCTTTCTTCTTCTTCTCACATAAGTCATAACAACAATCAACCAATTTATCCCCTAATTATTGTACCTGATTAATTTATTTTTCCCTAACTAATGTTTCTATAATGAATTAACCATTTATAGACACATTTTTATGTCTAAATTGGGCTCGATTATCTATTTTGATAGTGTTCGATTTTGTACTATTTATGAGTTTTTATGTCTTTGTAGGTATTTTTGAGAAATAAATATTTGTGGAAAAATCGGCTCAAAAAGTTGTTAAAGGCACCTGGGAAAATTACTAAAGACATCCAGCAAAATTGATAAAGGCACCCACCAGTTGGATTGGGGGTACCCTTCATTCAAATTCAAATTCAGGAAAATGGCGGGAAGAAAAGCTTTACGTGAGAATTATTCTGTATGATGCTGAACCGAATTTAAGGGGGTTTAAAACTTGTTTTTGATATCCCAAATTGAAGAAACACCCAAGATATGATCAACTCACGTTAACCAGAGTGATTCACGCCGGAAAAATCGCTGGAAAATTCATGTCACAGCCGGAAAAGGATAACTCTCCCTGTTTCGGATTATCAACAATTTGGAGTTTGATTTGGACTCTTCTTTGAGTCCTTATCGGTTAAGAAAGGTTCCTATGGTTTACTAATCCTATATAAAGCAAAGAAAAGCAAAGAAAATCACATGCAGAGACCACCGAAAATTCCAAGAAGAAAAAAAAGCTTGTTGCTGGTGTGAAGAACAGGAAGAACAAAAGGTTAGAGAAAACTGTCATTGTTTTTATCGCGTATAGTTTCATACTTCTTCTGCTGTCAGAAACCGTACTTTATTGTTTCTGTCTTATTTTCTCTTCAGCCACACACTCTGTAACGCTTATAAGCATATCAGTTCTCTTGTGTTACTTTTATTTCATCATCATAAACACTTTTTAATCTATGAAAAATTATTTTAAAAGTGTTTCCAACATGATGAGCTAATCACCATCACTGGGGCGACGGAGGAAGCTATTTTTCCAATAACAAAGTGGTAATTCTTATTTTATTTATTTTCTGCAATTCTTTTAATATTATTTGCTTTGAATTAAAACTGGAAAAAATAGTTTTTATGAACTAGTTGTGTTTTCTTTTGATGAGTCATGCTGAGCTTAGAGCTTTTGATGTCTCATGCTTTCGATTTACAAATATTATTTTGAAAATCTAACTTTGGCAATATTTTGGATAAACTGAATATACGAGCTGCAAGATTTTTATCACTTGAAAAATTGGGTAATGGTGGAATCCTTAGTCGCAGTCCTTCCCATAATTTGAAATCAATTTTACTTTAATCTGTTTTATTTCTAGTTATTAAAAATTAGGTTTAAAAATTGAATCCTTACAAGTCTGAGTATCGAAGCTTTTACCACTATTAAAAATTACATCACCACTTTATGATTCATGGGTTTCTTTAATTCTCAGTAATCATGATGTTGTCAATGTTTAATTTGATTAAATGATGTTTAATTTTTAGAATTTGTGTATGAAATTAATGTTTCTATAATAAGTATTGATGCTGATTTTTTTTCCCCTAATTTATGTTTATATAGTGAATTAACCTCTTGATGAATCATGGGGTTTTTTTAACTTCCAGTAATTACTAATTATGATGTTGTCAATATTTAATTTTTAGAATTTGGGTATGAAAACAAGTGATTTTTGGTAGATAACGTGTTGACCTTAATGGACATCAAGGTGTGACAGTGTGTATTCATTCAATATTCATTGATTTTGTTTGCTAATTTGCTACAAGTATGCCTCCACTAAAGAGAAAACAAGCACCATGATCTCAAAATAGATAGAAGTATAAGAAGAGAGACGAGTTAAAACAATCTCTTGCTAGATCTTTTAATAGATATGTGACTAGAACTATTGAACCCATGTTGGAGAAAGATGTGAATGTGACTGAGTTAATGTGAATGATGAAATTGTAGACATTGGGGAGAATGACGATGTTGATCAAACAAATATTGATAAAAACTTAGATGAGGTAAATGATGATAGTGATGATTTAAATTTTGTTGAAAATGTTAATAATATGGACATGGCGGGAGATGGCGGCAATGCAACTACAAGTGCAAGTGAAGAAAATTGGAATACCATTGTGAAGATGTAAGTGACAATGACAAGGATGATAATCATAATGTTACAATTGAGGTTAACATGGAAATTTCGAATGAAGATATCTTTGATCTAAAGAATTGGGGTAAATTGATCAGAATTTGATTGATTTTTTAGTGGAAAATGGTCCACTGAGAATTAAAGATTTCGAATTTCCTTCCGATAAATTTGGTAGGCATTTCTCTACCAGTTATTACACCTGTAGAGTGATGAACATGGAGAAGCAAGATAGGAGGTGGCTCGTGTATTCAATTTCTTTAGACAAGGTATTTTTCTTTCGTTGCAAGTTGTTCAGAAAGGATGACACTACACAATTAGGTTGTTGATACATGTAAATTCACTACTTGAACCATAAGGTTATCACATGATTTGTAGGCCCAAGTCCACTAGGGAACGGGGACTCGACCCGGTCCAAAAGGTATTTGGTCTGACCCTAAATATAATATCCAAGGGTAATAAGGAGAATGAGACGGTCAATGGGAGTAAAAGGTTGTTGACTAAGGATTCAAGGTTAGCTTATTAAGGAAGAAATGACAGTTTTGTAATAAAAGAGGAGGTAAGAAAGGAAAATCTATAGTGTTATGTTTCTGTGGAGCCTGGTAGTGCACGATCCGGTTTCGCACTTGGCCCGATCTAGGGTTTGTATTATCATTATCATCGTTGTATTCCTCTGGAACTTTGTTTTTAAGATCATAGTGAAAATTGCAGCCTCTCCTTGGACGTAGCCTAATTTGGGTGAGCTAAGTAAATCTTGTGTGTTTTTGTTTTTCGTTTTATTTTCTTTATAGCATCGATCCTAACATATAAAAGGAAAAGAAAGTGACAGTTAAAAGGGGAATTTTTCTCTCTTTTTAGTTCTCTTTATGTGGGAATTGGGTCTTCTTTGGATAGGACTAGGCTCTACCCTACTATCTCACTTTTATCCCCAAAATATTTAGCGACCACAGTGGGAGGTTAGTTTCTAACCGAGGGGTCCAAATTCCACGTGGTTTTCTAGTTAAATTCCGTATAAACATGAAGAATAACTGTAGCCCAAGGATTTAACTATTTCAATTTGTGCTATTATTAAAGTTTTTGATCCAATTTGTATTGCTTAGTCCGTAATCACGAATTCTCTATGCTATAGTAACACATTACGGGGGCCTTCTTGTAAGCAAAATCTGACAAGGTTGTGACAAAGAAGAGCAGCTAACTGATTTGTTTGTCTGTGATGGTGAGGATGTGAAACAATGAGCTGAATGAGCTTGAATCTGAGTGGGTTTGAAAGAGGAGATGATCTTTAAATCAGTAACACTACCATACATGAATTAGTAGCGGTCTGATCTTACTAGAAGTTTGTAAGATTGTGTCCGTGAGGCTCAGTTGAAGGGTGGGTTTCATTTCAGGCTGTTGATTGTTGCCAAGAAAACAGTGAGGATAGGCAGTGAATGGTTTGAGTAGTATGGGGTCTTTGGTAGTTCAGTTGAGGCTATGGGCTATTTGCGGAGATGTTGATATCATTAATTGATCGAGTGTCTGTCTTTTGTGCATGAATGAATGTTAATAATGTGCAGGGAGGAGAGAATTGGTGATTGAAATCACCAGGTTCACATGTTGCGTTTACAAACAGAGATGCCTACAACTTGTTCGCTAAATTACGTAAGAGAGTAGATGAGAGTGAATGATAAAGCCTGTTAATTTCCGAAGACTGACCGGCCTAATCGTCGGAAGTGGAAGATCGATGGTGGAGATTTTGAGACGGTGGAGGTACTTAGCTCAAAGCAACCCCAAGATTTACTCGCAGCCGGCCATATACAAATTGCAGAAGTGACTTCTAATTGAAAAGCTCGACTGCACCAGCGCTACTCGGTGCCAATTTCTTCTAAGAAGTGAACCAACCTAGTTCAGCAGTAGCAGTAAGTATCGTCAACGAAGCATCTTGGCTAAGGAGCGCTTCTATCCAATTCGGAAAGGCGGGGAACAATTCATTGGTTTGGCCAAGAACATAGCTAGAATCGTCAATTCCGCCCGGTCAGAGCATCCATCTCGAGCTAGAAGAAGCATACCATATCGGTACCCTCATATCACAGCATCCGCAAGCCTGAATAGCAAACAAAGAGCAAGTTCAGCACAAATAGGAACCTCATTGAAGAACTAAATTACAACTTCATCACTATCACTAACAGCGAGAGAGGATGCAAGCTGCCTGATAATCTATTTGTCAGTGAGCTAAGTACCAGTCATTTTCAAACTTTTGCATGAATAGTATAACATGAATTAGTACCTAATTGATTAGCGAGTTTAGACCCTTTCAATGAATTTCACATCTATTTTGATTACAAAGAAATCCAATCGCTTCTTCTCTCACCTTGAGGAGCACTGATTGAGATCACTTTACCGGAGTGATAAAACCATGTACTTCATCAAGCTTGTACATCCCCATGCTAGTTATGTAAATGTTAATATTGACTTTCTTTTCGAATTTGAAATTCCTGAAACCAGGGCCGTATCTGACATTTAGATGACACTAGGCGAGAAAAGATTGGAGCTTTTTAAGGCAATAAAAGCATTCGGCAGATATTGATTCTAAGCTTTTTTTGATAAAATCTACTTATATAATATAAAAAAAAAAAAAGAGAAAAAAAGACTAGTGTCAATTATATGATTTTTCTGTTTATATAATTTGCGTCTTAAATAAAAATAAAATTGTAAAAAAGCACTAATATTGTTATTTGAACTTCGATCTCCTTGCATTCTTGTTAGCAAACTCATCAATCAACTTTTGAAGATCAATTATATCTAAAAACCCACTATCAATAGATATTAGAGCTAATTCATTTAACCTTTTTTGTGACATGGTTGATCTCAAATATGGCTTCAATAATTTTAGTTTCGAAAAACTTCTTTCCGTGGATGCTTCTGTAATAGGAATAGTCAGCAATATCCTATAAGCAATACAAGTAACTGGAAAACAATCATGTTGTTTCAAGAAATTCAGGATATCAATAGCATTCTTTGTGTCCGTTGGAAAAATCTCTCTAATGATTTTCAATTCAACAAATAAATCATTAGCGTCGAGATCAGAAGCCATTCCACGCTTGAGAACTGATTCAAGATGAGTACAACATGCTTTCAAACGGTCATCATCCATCGAATTCAAGTTTTTGAACTTAACAAAAATCCAAAAGTATCTTCGTATGTTTTATATTGTTCAAACCTTGTCTCCAATGAGCTGGTAGATTGATCAACAATATAGATAAAATACCAGTTCTAAATTTTTCTTTATCCAATTGTAAGTTCATCTTCGTCGTCACTCTCATGAAAGTGTCTCCTTCTACAAACTTGTCGTCCCGGGACATAAAACTCAGGACCAATGTCCATTTCATTAGCAATTTCTTTATCTACGATCATGGAATTCTGAAACCCAGATTCTCTATACTTCTTGAAAAATTTAATAAACCCTTGAATTTGTTCAATAGCAACATCAATTTGCATGTTTTTAGATTGCAAACTTTTTCTAACTACGTTAATACTATGCAATATATCATACCAGATAATCATGCTTAGTAAAAACTCAAAGTTCCTAATTTCACCAACTGAACCTGTTGCAAAAGTATTTGCTTGGACCCTAGCAGTATCATCATTGTCAGTTTCAGCTACTTTGATTAAAGCATTTCGAATTTCCTTAGTTTGATATCTAAAAACTTTAATTGCCTCGATATAACTTTCCTAGCGGGTATCACTGAAAGACTTTACGGTTAAACCAGGTACATGATCTTTGAATATCTTCCATCGTAATACAAATTTTGAAAACATTTTGTATACCATGTTCAATACAGCAAAAAAGTCTCTTCCCCTAGGACTGTATTTTACCATGTCTGCAAGTGCCAAATTTAAACTATGACAACCACAAGGAGTATATAATGCTTTAGGATTTATATTCAATAACCTTTTTTGTACACCTTGATGTTTCCCTTTCATGTTTGCCCCATTATCATACCGTTGACCACGTACATCATCAATATTGAGATTAAGAGTTTTCAAAACATTTTCTAGTTCTTCGAAGAATCCTTTTCTGGTACTACCATTCACTTGTAAAAATTCTATGAAGTACTCTTCAACTGTTACTGAACTTGTAGATACATCAACACACTGTAAAATCAAAGACATTTGTTCTTGGTGGCTCGTATCCGGAGTGCAATCAAGTAACACTGAAAAATATTTTGCTGCATTGATTTTTTAAATGAATGTTTGTTTGATTTCCTTGGCTAACATACCAATTAATTCATTTTGAATGTTGTGACCAAGATAATGATAGTGGATTTCACTATTCTCTATTCGACGAACATGTTCCATCATTACTTTATCTCATTCAGCAATCATCTCAATTAACCCTAAAAAATTACCATTATTATTCTGATAGATCTTTTCATTCGTTCCGCGAAATGCCAGAGTGTGTTTAGCGAGATATTTCACAATATAAATTATCCGCTGTAATACATTCTTCCAGTGTTTTTTCTCGATATTAATTCTTTCTTGAATGCGTTTATCAATTGTTTTCTTTGATCTCAATCATGTACATAACTTATACCAATCTTTCATTTTAGTCATATGCCCTTTAGTGACTTCATGTTCACTAAGTGCATTATGAGCATGTTTCCAATCATCATATCTTCATTTACCAAACCACTTTTATGATGACCTTTCTTGAATAGCTTGCAACAGAAATAAAATTTTTTGTTTAAATCCTCCGAATATACTAACCACTTCCTATCCTCTATTTCACCATTCATCAAATATCGATCATAAAGTGTTGAATAAAAATGTCTAGAATGCTTATCTTTGGGACCTTTGTTCAACAAGTGGTTTCTGTACGGACCTTTCTGTGCTAGAATATCTCTCGAATCTATGTCGAGATTATTTCAAATTCTTGGGTCATAAATGTTCATGATGGAAGGAATAGATTGACTTGATAGTTCTTGTTGTTCTTGTCCATGACCCAAATTATCAACACCTTTATTTTTCCCACGGCCTACATCATCACGGACATCTACGTTTTCATCTATACCATGCTCAAGATTTATATTATGAATATTTTTTGTTTCCGGCTAATGATCTTCCAACTAGATTATGCGGCTTTTTAACAATAAACTTATCAAAGGCTCCTAATTGAGATTCTACTACTGCATCGCCTTTCTCTTTCCGTTTACGTCTAGAAGATCCACTTTCAGGTGGTATGACTGTCTTAGGAGGCATTTTTAAGTAAACCAAGTCTTTAAAAGGATTCAAAAGACAAAAGCAGTGGTTGTACCTGATTCAAGCTTTAGCTTTTTTGATGATTCAAGGAAGATCCAATGCAATACCGTGACTTCCGTCCACCCACCTAACAGAATACAGAAGCAGGGAACAAGAAGATATCAGACAATTAGATAAAGACAATCAAAGTGAAACTGTATAACCAGTTAATTAATTAACTATGAATCTATGATTCTATGTATTACGAAACATTACCGATCAAAAAACAATTGATTTTATAAAACATGAAACAAACTGATTTCATAAAACATGAACATAGTGGATGCAAACAAGGGTTTAAATCAAATTAACTTTAAAATTCAAACTAATTTAACTAGTAATTAGACTAACCTGTGCAGTGTGATGAGTGCACTGTGATCGGACTAGATTTTTTTTTGTTGTTTCTTTGCTCCGGAGGACTTCTAGAGTTTGGTATGTATTGTGCACGTTTTAAGGAGAACTTAAATAACTAAATAAGCGTGTATTCACGCAAGTCAAGTCGGACTGATTCATGGAATCATAGTTCTTTCCGTTTTTGGTTGGTGGAAATTTAGGACTACCCAAAACAGATTAGGCCACGGTAACTTAGAAAAAAATATTATCCCGGGCTAGAGCCCAGGTTGCTAGGCTTCAAAGCGGCCCTGCCTGAAACTGCGCTGCTGTCCTGTTTTATACAAATTTTTTGACACTTCTATTCACCTCTTTACTTTTGCTTATCATTTTTATTTTAAATATGATTTCTCAACTTTCCAAAGAGACCAAATTTGCTCGATTTAATTTCCTAATCAATTTTGCATAAATTTTCGATCGTAGACTATCAAAACTGAAAATTTCTGAGAACGTAAGTTCTGTCCCGTTTTAATGAGTCTTTTTGACATAGCTATGAACCTTACTGTATTTTATTATAATTTTTATACGATAGAGAGATATCTTAGCTTTCTAACGAGCCATAATTTACCGAATTTTGTAGCCTAAAAAATCTTGTACAAATTTTTGATTGTAGACTAGTAAAACTGCAATTTCATGAATATTTATACCCGATTCTATGCTTTACCATTTTTTGTGGTGCTTTTGTTGTTTCAAATTATCGCCATAATGTTTACTTGCATGGTTGCTGACATTATCTCCATCCACTTTAGAAGTCTAGAAGAGAGAATATATTACTAGACATTATGACGATAATGCTTGAGTATATTACTAGACATTACGACCATATCAGCACGAGAATATATTACTAGACATTATGGCGATAATGCCTACACAAATTGTCATAAGAGCCCCTATTCGACCAAGCTAATACCCTATACAAATTGTCATAAGAACGGAAGATGGCAAGACGCCCATGTTTGACCAATCCAACACCAAAACACCAATGGTCATAAGAGCGGCAGAGGGCAAAACACCCCTGTTCGACCAAAATCGATATGAAAAAGAAAAATGGTCGCAAGAGCGGAAGAGCGGAAAGCGCCCCTGGTCGACCGAGCCAACACCTAATAATATGACTACGGGATGGGAATGGCTTAAGCGGCCTCTATCCCAGCCCAGAAAATTATGACCATAACGATGGGAACAACTTAAGCAGCCTACACACTAGTCCAGACAACTGTGACTTCGGCGGTGGGAATGGCTTCAACGGCCTCCATCCCAGTCCAGACAATTATGACTATGGCAATGGGAATTGCTTAAGCGAATCCATCCCAGTCTAGATAATTATATCCTCCTTACAAAGAGAAGTGAGAGCCGCTTCTTCCATAGAAAAGTAAGAGTTATCGTACGATCCTTCCACAACAAAATCATAGCCGCTCTTTCCACAGAGAAATGAGAGCCCCTCCTTACAAAAAAAAAAAAAAAAAGCTCATTCCATAAAGAAGTCAAAGTCGCTCCTCCCGTAAAGCTGTGAATTGTGAAATACAAAATAAGCCGGCCTCGATGCCGAGCGAAAATGAAATAAGTCGGCCTCGATACCGAGCGAGACATGAGTTTAGCCGACCTCGATACCGAGCGATACATGAAATGAGCCGGCCTCGATGCCGAGATAGAGATAAAATGATCCGTCCTCAATGCCGAGTGAGATATTAACTAAGCCGACCTCGATGTCGAGCGAGACATGAGATAAGCCGACCTCGATGCCGAGAGAGACATGAGATGAGACGACCTCGATGCTGAGATAGAGATGAAATAATTCGGTCTTGATACTGAGCATATTATAAATTGAGCTGGCCTCGATACCAAGTGAGACATAAAAGAAGACCGCTCCTTTCGTTGTGAAGAAAGAGATACTCATTCCACAGAGAAATTAAAATTATCATGCGCTCCTTCCATTGTAAAGTCGGAGTTATTCCTCCCACAGAGAAGTCAGAGTTGTTATAAGCTCATTCCACAGAGAAGTTAGAACCGTTTCTTCCAAAGAGAAGTAAGAGCTACTCCTACCATAATGAAGCCAAATTCACTCACAAAGGAGTTAGAGTTACAATACGCTCCTTCCAAAGAGAAGTAAGAGATACTCCTTTCATGGTGAAGCCAGAGTGTCTCCTTCCACAGAGAAGTCAGAGCCATTACTTCCATAATGAAGATAAAACCGCTTCTTTCACAGAAGTAAGAGTTGCTCTTTCCACAAAGAATCCAGAGCCTCTCTTTCCCCAGAGAAGTTAGACCTGAGTAACCATACGCTCTATCCACAAAGAAGTCAGAGCCACTCCTCCCATAATAAATTCAGAGCTACCCCTTCTACAGAAAAATAGAGTTAAGGGGAAGGGAAAGGAGAGCGGACTAGTAATACAAGTTCAAATATAAAAAAAAAAAGTCAAAGGAATCAAAGTGCTTTCTTAATAAAACATTCGTGGTCATATGCCGAGTTCACAACACTTCACGTAAAAATACAAAAACACTTATCGTGCATAGCATCAACGCTTTACGAACTAAGTACATGCTTTATACATTTGATAAAGCGAGATTATTACGAGCAAAGATCAAAAACCAATTGACATCTTAAAAGAATTTCATTCATACAGACCTTTAAACCACTAACACCAACTTTCTTCTCACATGTAAAGCCTCCCTCTGATTAGATATCACATCATACATCACGTACTTGCGCCTCACATGGCGTATGTGAGTATATTCAACATTAAATCAACCGGGCATAATTTAATCGACCGGTATGACCATTGTTTCAGGGTGAAAACAAATGTACAGTAGAATCATACTTTCAAATAGGTTCGAGAGATCAAAATCGAACAGAACGAGCCTAAACCAAGAAATGGCCGTTCATGTACTGCTTCAATTACAAAAATGGAAAGGATTTGGGTAGGTCTTAGGGGAGGGAAGCAAAGAAGGTTGAGAAAATATCAATGTGACAGTGTATGAAGAAGAAAATGGATTCTCTGAAAGGAATCGCTAATTCTGTAGGTTTTATTTCTTCAGACTGAGTATCTTGTCTGTCTTTCTGTTTTGTTTCGAATAGATGAGAATCATCTATTCATAGTGAAGAGGAGACATACTGATTTCCCGTAAATCGTGGAAGTTAGGAAGAGGTGGAGAAGTGATGATTATGGAAATCATGGTGGGGTGATGCCTAGAAAGTAGGGAAGACCTGTCTGACCAATACTCCTCATCCTCTCAACTGCTCTGTAACCACCCATTACTTGTTACCTTCTTGTTCGTGGAGGTTGTACCACCACCCACGATGTTGTAAACCACCAGACTAGTACCCTAATGAGAAACCCCCAATGTTGTATTTGATATCTCGTGGAAATAGTGGAGTCATAAGCCACTATGGTTTTGATTAAGTCAATCCAAGTCAAATGACTTGTTAAGTCATTGAGGAAAGTTATACGACTCTTTGGATCGATAGTCAGACTGACTAATGTGGAGTCCGGGAAGTTTAATGGTTATGTACTTGCTTGAAAGTAACATGACATATTTAATGGCTAAGTATTAGCTCATAAATGACTTATCGTAATTCTGGGAGGCATCTGAGGCCAAAAGTTGTAGAGAGCTTCTTAAGCAAGGAGACCTATTAGGATTCATATAAGACTTGATGTTGGACCCATATTGAGAAGAAAAGCATATTTCTGAAGGAAGTAGCCAACTAAGCTAGTACTAGCTACTTAGCGCAAATAATGGTATGCTATCTCTTTTAGTCATAAAAGGCTAATGTGCTAACGTCTCAGGAGTAAGACTAATATGCATAATTGTAGTAATTATCAATTGTACTTGGGTTAGGAAAATATGATCAAGGAGTTTTGAAGTTAACACTTCAATTAGATAGCATTGCTAGCATTAGGGTCAATGCGCTTTTGGCTAAGTCTCTAAGTTTGCCATGTTAAGCCAGAGGCGTATTAGACATGGTCGTTACTCAGGGATACATTAGGCTAGGCTAGAGACGCATCTTCCTTGGCTAGGGACGCGCTAAGTAGTTGGGACGTATTGGAATGATATGTTCTAGGCTAGGCAGGGACGTATTAGCCACTAGGGAGCTGAGAGACTCCGGATGCGAGACGCCAAGGATAGCAGGGACGTCAAGGATGTCAAGGGCGCAAAGGTCGCTAAGGAAGCTGAAGAGGCTAAGGTCACTAAGGATGCGAGACGTCAAGGCTAGCCAAGACGTGTTGGAGGTCAAGACGCGTAGGATGCGAGACTCCACCAAGGATGTCAAGGACGAAGCCAAGACGCTGAGGATCCAGGGACGCATAGGATCTAAGAAACCGAGGAAGCCAATACGCCAAGGATCTAAGGCTAGTGACGCGCTAGGGTTTGCGGCGCGCCAGCGTTGGCTAAGGTGCTTGGCCGAGAAAAGCTGGCGCATTTGGCGCTAGGATTAGGGTTAGCACTTTTAATGCTAAGATAGAAGTGCTAAGGTAGTAATATGATAGCTAAGGCCTCATTAGGCCAATATGTGCTACATAAGACCATTTTAGGTTAGTTAGCACTTCTCAAGTGCTAGGGTGTAGCGCCATGAAAGTTAGCGCTTTTAGCGCTAATAAATAGCTGGTGCTAATGAGAAAAGGATAAAGTTAGCTTAGTTCAGAGGTTCAATGCTCTTTTATGGCATTGTTTCTAGATTGTGGCGTATCCGAAAGGATTAGCACATTATTTGTTCTTATATTTAAGCAAAGTGTTATGATAGCATATATAAGCTCATGGGAGCAATTTGAGAAGACTTCACTATGAACGAAACGTTAAGCTAGAGTGTACTTTGGGGTTTAAGTATTAGTTATTCCCGAATTTAATAGATGTTACCAGAATATCGATGCGCACTCAAGAAAAGTTCAAGGAATTCAACTGTGGAATTTTATGAGACTTGAGACTAGTTCGATATGGCATAAATATTGTGAATATTGAGGAGGCTAAAAGGCCAGTTTAGAATGTTTGTAGATGTTTAGAGAAGACTCAAGTTGTTATATACTAGTGGGAAACCCATATAGGAGTTTGAGACTTATTATGTAGAAATTATAGACTAAATTGTTAGCAGAAAATGCATGTAGCCTTTAATAGAGACTGTATCCTCAATTCGCTTGCGGAGTATAAGTAGGAATACAAAATTTTTTACTTTGATGTGAAGTCAGAAGTATGCGCACAAGTATGTGTGGATATTTATATGTTTTTGCAACTAGACAGAAGGGTGATTTTACAATTCTTACCCTTGTCAAAAACTCACTATCTACATTAAGTCCCATGCTTAGTGAAGAACAGTAATATTGCACAGTAAGCACTAGATGGTGACAATATGATTATAATGATTATATATGCATAATTTAAATTTTAAGAGTAGAAGAAGATTTACTTGGCTTATGTATGTTAGATACTGGGATAAGCTCCCTTAAGCATGAATCTTGGATGGGATTAGTAGATGCCCACGTTCTTGCCCAAAATTTCCGATTCGTGAGCCAAGGGAAGCGTATCTGGGTTGAACTTCTAATCTAGACATATTGGTTGAGCAGCTACCAGCAGGGTCATGGAGAGTATGTTTATAAGGAGCCTCACTGGCCAGGCAAGAAATTGGTTGGCCCTGTTTTGCCAAGATTGAGATATGTGCCCATTAACGCAAAACTTGTCTAGGGATAATAAACACCCTAATTCTTGACAGGAATGCCATCTTGACATGAGAAAAAGAGGGGATATGGTCGACGATGTCTCTCTTTTTTTCTTTCTGAAACAGGTTCACTTTATCTCAAATAGAGGATCAAGTCATATGGATCGATTCATCATGTATGTGTCTAGCAAGAAATATTGTTAGCTTTGTCTCGTCCAGGAAGTGTCTTTGATACAGAGTTAAGCCTTTGATTTAAACTTCCTTGTAAACAAGTAATTAGTTCTGGTGCTTTCTTAGATTTTGAGTATGCAGCAATTAAGTGCTAGTGATAGCATCAGCAAAGTGGCAGTAAACGAGGGACATGACACCCAGAGACGATGGTTTGAGTTGTAGCTAGTAGCAGCAAAGTTGGAAATATTGGAAAACGACAGAAGAAGCTGATTGTAGATCGGAATTGCAAGTGAGGTTGGAAGTGGACTCTAATGCTCTTGTCGTAGGAAGGATGATGAGGTCTTCCTAGGAGATGCAGTACGACTTGATAGGATGATATGTCTGAGAAGATGAAAGTCAATGGGCAGAAAAGGTCTCTATAAAGCTGAGTCTTCTGAATCTCCTTTGGAAACCCTAGTTTGCACACCATTTGCTCCCAAAGTTGTTCAGGTTTCATACGATGTCATATTTTGACGTTTGACCATATATTTTGATGGCAAGAGACCAAGCTATCATATGCAAAAAGAATCACTCGATTCGGAGTTGGATAGGTCATCCAATCATGCGTAAACATCTGTGATTAGTAATCCCGTGTGAATTTTCAGATCTTATAGACTTTAGTGTAAGATCCATATCTCCTACCTCAGATCTCTGATTGAGGTGCCCTTCTGGTATGCTATAGTAGAGACATAGACGAACACTTGTCGTGAAGGATGTTCTTCACCGGTTGTTGTCAATTTATGAATTTGTAAATCGAAGAGGTACTGACATGAGCATCAAGGAATAGAGGAGTGAACTGAGTTGGTGTTAGGGAGTAGGACAGGTGCTAGAGAGCATGACAGGTACCATGAGACAAGACATGTACCATGATACCGGACAGGTTCCATGAGACATGACAGGTACCAGGAGGACAAGGTGTGTTATTTTCTCCATGGTGAGCATATTACTAGATTTCTGACTGGCAACTTGTAAACCAATATTCGAGAAGTTGAGAGGAGAAGCCTGAATCTGAGGTGACTGTGTCTTTGAAGTTCTGAGATGAAGAAATTGTGGCTTCCGAGTCCAGAGCATGTCCAACAGTTGAATTTGATCGGGTAAGAGGCGGAGGCTTCTGGGGTATTGATGTAGAGAGGTTTTATCGCTATTACCGTTGCTGATCTGACCTTCTAGTCGAAGGATGTTACTGTATTAAGCTTTTAAAAGTGAGGGAGTCGTCAGTCCCCAAATGTAACTCACTTGGATCCTCTACCGGGTAGAAGATAATTTTTGGTGTCATCACAAGTCCAAACTTCCAAGAATTTGAAAGGACATGGGAAATCATAAAAGTTGGAGCAATCTTTCGTTGTCTTTGACGTGTTGTGGATGGGCGAACATCTGATTTGAATCAAATTTATTGATAAAGACGCATTGACGTATCCCTGGGAACAATCCTGAGAGAGGCTGGCCCTGGCCTTGATTGTTGATGTTTCCCTAAGGGGCGGGTACTAGAGTAAGGCAAGTAACTCGAGGTTCCTCCGTTAGCTCGGATCCATCTCAAGTAAGCTTGTTTTTGTTAATTCTGATATGGACAATGTCCTCTCCAAAGATGAAAGTCATAAGTGGACTACCTCTCGCGTACTTGATGAGGATGGTGTTTCAAATAAAGTTGATATGTAGAACAACAATGTAACAGATAGCGTGCCAATTGAATACCCTAATACGAGTATTGGCGTTGATTTCTATTTTGACAGGATTCTCCTTGGGATGTATGTGTTATCTAGCTTGGATGAGGCTTCCAAAGCCAGAGATAGGACTGAAAAGAGTTTAAAGTTTTAGAATGGTAGTTAGAGGAAACATGCCTCTAAACAGATCAATCCAGTCTTTAAAGACTCTTTTCTTTTTTCTTTTTTTGTCTATAAAATATTTTATGGTTTTTAGGATAGTCGGTAGACTTTGACAAGTAGTTTGCAAGAGATTTTATTTTCTAAGACAATGATAATAAAATATTAAAAGGGATCCGCCCCCCATTCACATAGCCTAGTGATAGACACATTTTTGTGTTGAAATTGCGCTCGATTTTCTATTTTGATAGTGTTCGATTCTGTACTTTTTATTTTTTTTGTGTTTTTGTAAGTATTCTTGAGAAATAAACATTTGCGAAAAAATCGGCTCGAAAAGTGATAAAGGAACCTCGGGAAGAATTGATAAAGGCAGCCATAAGTTGGATTGGGGGCACCTCTCTTTGAATTTGAATTTACGAAAATGGCGGGAAAGACTTTTCTTACGGGAGAAACTCTTGTATAGTTGTTGTTGCGTATTTTTAATGATTTGAAGTAATTCAAATTCACCCAAAGTGAATTCAACAACTGGATAACATTAGCACACGTCACAAAACGTGTTTCAGCCGGAAAAATTGGTTGGCAGAAGTGAATTTGGACGGAAAACCGAGTTCCCCTTGTTTCGGTTTCACACGTAATTAGAGGATGATTTGAACGTGTTTTATGATTCCTTATAAACTTAGAAGACTTCCTAGGGTTTAATAACCCTATACATATCAAAGAGAAGGGAGGAAATCGCATACAGGAGGTAGCCAGAGCACCGAGAAAAGTTGACAGAAAAAAATAGTTTTTGCTGCTGCTGCGAAGAAGAAGAACATAAGGCGCTGAAGAACTGTCATTGATACTGTCCTGCTTCAGTCGTATCTTCAGCTGCTTAGGCAGTCTTATTTCTACTGCGGTATCGGTCCATTCTTCTTTCCTGTTTCCTTTTATTTCTTCTGTAACACTGAGATCACTTCATTGTAACGTTTATATACGTCTCAAAACTTCTGTGTTACGCCTTTTTCACCATTGTAAGCATCTTTTGAGCAATGAAAGTCTATTTTGAGTGTGTTTCCATTACAATGAGCCAATCACCATCACTGGGGCGACGGAGGAAGCCGTTCATCCAATAATTATGGTAACTTCTATTTTGATTATATTTATTCTACAATTCTTTTATTATTAATTGCTTGAATTAAAATTGAAAAATGGTTTTTCTCAAATAATTGTGTTTTCTTCTGATGGGTTATACTTGGTTTTTTAAACTCTTGATGTCTCTAAATATCCGCTTCAAGCCATTGCAATCACTTGTGAGGTGGCTAACAAATATGTGAAAACAAAAAATACTTAGGGTCTGACATTTCTTACTCTGTTGGTGGAAGCCGGACGGGATGTAGGTTGATGGCATCATCCTGTATCCATACTTCCAAGAGATCTATCACTTCTTCGATTGGAAAAAGGAAATTTGTGGCCATTGTGGCTTCCCTTGGTTGTTATTTCCGAAGTTGGGATGGTTGTGGAGCTGCAACTGCTTGGTTGGCCCTTCGGGGTGGTCAGACTGTTGGTGGGGATGTAGTCGAAACTTGCCCTGGTGATGCATGCTTGGGTTGTTGCTTCGATGATAAAGCTTTCCTTTTGCATCCTTCAATCACAGTACCTACAGATGGTTGACCACTGTACTGCTTCTGAGAAATACGTGCTTCTTCATTCCTTACAGATCTCGTCCTTTTTAACAAAGCAGTGCAGTCGTGGCCGACCGCTTGGCAACTTCATATAATTTAGACAATATTTGAAAGTGTATATTCTCTAGTAGGGCACGA
Source organism: Papaver californicum (assembly GCA_023531435.1). Classification (NCBI taxonomy): domain Eukaryota; kingdom Viridiplantae; phylum Streptophyta; class Magnoliopsida; order Ranunculales; family Papaveraceae; genus Papaver; species Papaver californicum. The sequence continues at coordinate 2,723 of JAJJMC010000167.1, read as the reverse complement.
TAGACTGTTATCATTCCGTTGATGTATAATTCTACCAAATTTCAGTTCAGTCACGTTCGGGTCATGACAATCCAGGGCTTGAACTCTGAACCGCTTCACATAATCATTGTGATGTTCATTGCTCTGCTGAAAAATCCTTCCCAAATCTGATAGGTTGATTTGTTCATATACAAATAAGTACGTCTAGTAGAATGCATTGACCATCTCACACAAGTTAGCAATATTGTTGGGAGAATATTATTGTACCATGTGTACGTTCTTCTGGTGAAAGATTTGGAAACTTTTCTGGGACGTACATGATTGTAATCATGTTCCCCTAGTGACTCCAGGAAGCGTAAAATGTCTTCATAGGCATTCCCAGTTCCATCATAAAGTGATAACGAAAGAGAGAAGTATCCTATGGGAAGGGGAATTCTCTGCATTTCATAAGGACAAGGAGGTTGGTGTTGATGTTCAACAGACGAATTCTTTTTTCTTCAATTTTGGGGAAGCCATCCTGAATCTTCACGAGTAATAAAATTTGGTTGTTGGCTCCTCTTTAGCATTTCGTCATCGTCTTGAGTGTGACCCCTTGAAGTTTTGGCATCAACAATTGCTTCAGAAGTATTTCTAGCTTGTTCTTATGATAGTTTCTCTGTAAGGGTCTTGAGGAAGGTGAGGACCTCTGTATAAGTTATGGTCATTTCCGCCTGAGTACTGGCAAGATTCTCTTGCGTCTGCATCAAATCAATTATGGTAGGTGGAGTCTGAGCATCCCTGAAAAAATTTATATGTTGACCAGACGTGGGATGAGTGCAGTGTCGATGTTGGTAACCAAAAGAGTGTTACCCGAAGTACCAGTGCTGGTACTAGTAGAATTAATATTAGGGTTAGTCATTGAACCCGACCTAAGATCAACAATTTTGAAATTGAAAGAATTGGTAAACCTGGGAAACTGATTTTGCAACCGAGAGATTGAATCCCTAATGTGGTCTCCCAAAATGTATGAATTTGAAGGATAAGAAAGAGAAAATAGGGTAAACAGATGAGTATTCATCGAATCCCTAAAAATTTGTATTGTAAAAGTACTTTTAAGATTCAAGAGATCAAAATCAAAGTAAAATTTTCCTAAACCAAGGTATGGCCGTTCAAATTTTTTTTCGTTCACAAAGGAATAAGAAGGGTTGGTCTTAAGGGGGGAGTGAACGAAATATTGAGGCCATAGTATCCGATTTTGTTGTATGTAATATGTGTAGAATAACTATGAACCAATCTTTGTGTATGACTGAGAAGGTTGTATGAAAAGTCAAATTGTTCGAATTGTATGTTCTGTCTGTTCAATAGATTGAATAATCTATTCATAATAGCTATCATAACCGTTCACCTGATCTCACCTTGTAGAAAGTGATGATCGTGGAGTAGTGATGAAATGGAGGAAGTGGAGAGTGTTCCAGTGACATGTCCCCACTTTTTTTAGAATGATTGAACGGTTGCACACCCACCACCCATCTACTCAACCATCAATCGAACTTTCTAGACATTTTTCTTTAATGGGTACATTGATGCACCGCACGCCATAGGCCGCCATACCAATACCCTGGTGAATATCCCCCAGTTTATGACATCTTTGATTTCTCGTATCATTTTGTAGCATTAAACACTATTATTGTGAAGTCGAATGAGACTTGCTCAATTAGTCGTGTGACTAGTGGATTGTCGTGCTTGACTAGCCTGAGGAGTCTAACAAGACAAACTTTGTAAAATAGAAATAAAATAGGCAAATTAAAATAAAATACACAAATTAAAATAAAAATGCTTATTTTATTTTATCTTTTTGAATTTATGAGGAACAGTGTGAGTTCACATAGTTCAATCAGCATTGACGTGTTGAATTAGGAAATAGACGTAGCATCATGAGTGCAAGAATACGCGTAACATGCTGAGTGCAGAAGCATGTGCGACATGTCAGGTATGAGAATATGTGTGGCATGCCAAGTGTAAGAATATGTGCGGCATTCCAAATATAGCATTTGCGACCGTAGCACACTTGGCTAGAGTTTAGCCATCAAAACACTAACACTCAAGCTGGTTGTCCGTTCAATTGGTCAAAGATGGTCGTTCATGTTTACTGTTTGCAAACCTTTACGTTAGTTGTCCACTCAATTGGTTTAATGTGGTTGGCCAAGTAAGTTGTCTGCAATGCTTATAAGCATTGCAAACTCAAATATTAATCGTCCCTTTATTTGGAGGCTACATATGTTGTTCGTAACGCTTATAAATGTTGCAAACCTATTTTAAGTATTTCATAAGATTATAATTAGATTTTATTCTATGCCATTCACATTAGTTACTCCCTTAAGCGAGGATTGACGTGGCCAATGCTAAATTTGGCTACTATGAGCTATATTTTGTGCCTAGCACAGTTTCTGATTCGATATGTAAGCATAGTTGTGGTGTTTTATTCAAGTAAAGTTATATGTAACTTGCTGATGTAATTTTAGAAGTGGTAAATAAAGGTTCGATTCTCGAACTTGTGAAGGTAATGATTTTAGAAAATAATGATTCTAATTAACTCTAGAAAATTTCAGGAGTAAGAAAAAGACTAAATAACCTAAAGATGATTTTTGAATGATTTTAAAAATACCAGGAATCAGGAATCAGGTAATTCTAACAACCTATGTGATTAATCAGATAATTCTTTTTAAATTAATTGAAGCACAAATAATTGCCAAAATTGGTTTTGT
>JAJJMC010000161.1:15000-22500 GCA_023531435.1 Papaver californicum | reverse complement strand
CTCATTTCTCTATTTTCGGTGAAGAGGGAGGACTGAAAACAAGATCTAATTTCCGCCGGAGGTCTTTTTTATCATCGAAGAAATACAAGAATTTTCATTAATTCTCGACTAGTACTGATTCGTGGGGAGAGCTAGATTGGTACAATTGGTGGTAGGGTCCTATTCGGGATTTCAAGAGATACCGCACAGGTTTTCCTTTTTCTATTGGTTCTGATCCATGGAATTCAATATAATACCCACCCGGTTCCCGAGAGCATACCTACAAATTGAATTCCTTCATTGTGTGATACAAAATTAACTTGACCTTAACATAGTTGGCGCGCCAGAATCCTTTTCAGATTCTATTAAAACCACCTCCTTATTTTCTAGCTCCTATTTTTGGGAACCGCAATTCCTAATTGGAAACAATCTATCTATCTCACTTCCATACCGAATTTCGGATATGATATATGTTCCGGTTTCAATCCAACGAAAGAAGCTTTTATTTTAAAAAAAGAGAGATCAAAGAAAGATCTGCCCTACCCCGCTTAATAAAGAAATTAATAATATTTCTTCTCCTGTTTTTTCTTTGATGAAGGGGTCCTATCGAAGCAAGAGTAAACTCCAAAAAAGTACATTTCTAAAAAAACGAGATCTTTTATACCCGAATCCATCTTTATTACACCTCTTTGTCTTCCAAGAAATTTAGATCATAACAAACTAAATGAGTTTCGAACTTCACTTTTTTCCATTTCATTTCTACTGTTTGGGTTTGTGACCAATTGAAATGGAAGACGGGTCAGATGATACCTCATCAGCTGGTTGTATACGGAAGACGGTAGGTTATAGAAAAGAATGAAAAACGAAAAGGGATTCTTTGTTGTATCAAGAATTCCTTTTTTAATTCGTTATGGATAAAAGATCCTCCTATGTTATACTATTCAATTCTCGACAATGAATCGATCTGAAAGCTCAGATATTGTTATTCATGATATTGATCCGATTCAATATCAAATAACATTGGGATGCAATTCATTTCATTGAATTTAGAGGAGAAGATTTATCATCTCTATGGGATTAGATCCCGAGTTATTGTGAAGTAAAAAACGATGGGATTATGGAAGTAAATATTCTCGCATTTATTGCTACTGCGCTGTTCATTCTAGTTCCTACTGCTTTTTTACTTATCATCTACGTAAAAACAGTCAGTCAAAATAATTGATTCGAATGAAGCTTGACTTCTTTATTCTTATCAATGATTGAAGAAATGAAAGGTATTTTCATTCCACGTCTTAAATGAAATGGGCGGACTAGAATCAGCAGTATATGAGATCCGGTAGTATGGTAGAAAGATATCAATTTCTTTCTACCATACTTTCTATTATTGTATTGTCTCAAGTTGTACTGGTACTGTATAAAGAGGGATAGGCTTCATCTAGATTAATCTACAATATGTATCTTGTATTTTCATATATGTACATATCTATAAATTTCATATATGTGATGTACATCATGTAAATAACACCCCAATTCTAGTTCTTCCTTGCATCTATTTTTTTGTTTGATTGAAAGGTTTTTTTTCATATAGTCCATTACTGTAATTCAATATAATTTGCAAATGGAAATTTCATATTTAAAATCCCTTTACGATATATGAAAAAATGGCTACAGTTTGATTACTCAACTCAATTAGTAGTGCTTTTAGAGTCCACTTCTTCCCCATACTACAAGTGAAAGGGAAAATGTAAAGACTACCATTAAAGCGGCCCAAGCAAGACTTACTATATCCATGTGAATTATGTCCCCTATCTCTATGAATATGAAGGAATTCGTCCATTATTGATCACTAATAATAGTGGAATCTATGGTGCAGAGTCAAAAAGGGATTATGACCAAACGCTATTGATCAAACAATCCAAAAAATCCACCCACAACAAGTTCCTATATGATTTCTGGTAGAAAAGGGAAGGATTAACCACAAGCAAGATACACAGGGACTTTCTTTGTATTATCAAGGAAATCCTCTTTAATGGAAGATGTAGGAATAGTAAGGCCTATTGTTTAGTTTCTTTTGTTGACCTTCATAAGCAAAAAGCATAAAATATACAATCAAGGTAGATCACTACCTACCCCATATCTCTTCAAAAGAGGGTTTTTTCCTTTTGGTTTCCTCTCGAATCTATTGCTTCTGCTGAGCAAAAAAAGAAAGTATTTCTCGGTTTTTGTAGATGAGGCGGCACCCGGATTTGAACTGGGGTAAAAGGATTTGCAGTCCCCCGCCTTACCACTCGGCCATGCCGCCAAACGGATATAAAATAGAGGGAACGCTCTCTTCTTTATTATTTCTTGAATCTCATTGTCTTTATCCCTTTCCTAAACCTAAAAAACCCTTTTTTTTGAACCCAGTTGATTCCCTTCGATTGATTGTATGGTATCTCAAATCTCAAAATAAACAACACCTAAAAACTTCCCCCTTTTTTTATCTTTCAAAAGCGAATGTGCTTTTTCAGTTACAGAATGAAAAATGCAGGGCAAATAGGAACCATTAACTATTGACTTGAATTCATGAAGAGTTCTTGGAACTCCAATTTCGTTTCCTTAACAACGGCATCAAAATGAAGTTGATACACAACTTATCAGTATCAATTCTTTTCAATAATCAATCTTTTTCAATTAAATTTACATTATAACAACAATTATATATATATGTAAACCCCGGAACAGAGATTGTTACAAAGATATCCTAATCAGGTATCTTAGCCATATATGTCTATAAGGAATTATCGTGCTTCCTTTTTTCTTTTTTTCTCTCATTCATAGAGAACAGATCAAACCTTGAATCATTTCTTTTTCTGGTACCCAACCGGATTGTAATATCATAATAATAGGTAGAAATTGGATTCCTTTTGATATTCTATACAAGACTCTAAAAAAAGTATAATCGGCATAATTATGATTCCAGGAATGTTTTATCCTGTTGCAAATTCTAATTTGAGTAGAAAATTCTCCTTATTGCTCCGCTCAATGGTATGAAGTTGGGTAAAATTTCATGTGATTCAGTAAACAGAATATACATTCCATCATTGCTAGATCGATCCATATGGTTCGATGAAGAATGAGCCAATAATGGGATTTTGCTATAAATGGGAAGCTTAAGATGCTCCGGGATGGAAATGAGGGAATGTCTACAATACCTGGGTTTAGTCAGATACAATTTGAGGGGTTTTGTAGGTTCATTGATCAGGGCTTGATGGAAGAACTTTATAAATTTCCAAAAATTGAAGATATAGATCAAGAAATTGAATTTCAATTATTTGTGGAAACTTATCAATTGGTAGAACCCTTGATAAAAGAAAGAGATGCTGTGTATGAATCATTGACATATTCTTCTGAATTATATGTACCTGCGGGATTAATTTGGAAAACCGGTAGGGATATACAAGAACAAACCATATTTATTGGAAACATTCCTCTAATGAATTCCCTGGGAACCTTTATAGTAAATGGAATATACAGAATTGTAATCAATCAAATATTGCAAAGCCCCGGTATTTATTACCGTTCAGAATTGGACCATAACGGAATTTCGGTCTATACCGCCACCATAATATCCGATTGGGGAGGAAGATCAGAATTAGAGATTGATCGAAAAGCAAGGATATGGGCTCGTGTGAGTCGGAAACAAAAAATATCTATTCTAGTTCTATCATCAGCTATGGGTTCGAATCTAAGAGAAATTCTAGATAATGTTTGCTACCCTGAAATTTTCTTGTCTTTCCCGAACGATAAGGAGAAAAAAAAGATTGGGTCAAAAGAAAATGCCATTTTGGAATTTTATCAACAGTTTGCTTGTGTCGGCGGGGATCCGGTATTTTCTGAGTCCTTATGTAAGGAATTACAAAAAAAATTTTTTCAACAAAGATGTGAATTAGGAAGGATTGGTCGACGAAATATGAACCGGAGACTTAATCTTGATATACCTCAGAACAATACATTTTTGTTACCACGAGATGTATTGGCAGCTGCGGATCATTTGATCGGAATGAAATTTGGAATGGGTACACTTGACGATATGAATCACTTGAAAAATAAACGTATTCGCTCTGTAGCGGATCTGTTACAAGACCAATTCGGATTGGCTCTGGTTCGTTTAGAAAATGTGGTTCGAGGAACTATATGTGGAGCTATTAGGCATAAATTTATACCTACTCCCCATAATTTAGTAACATCCACTCCATTAACAACCACTTATGAATCATTTTTCGGTCTACACCCCTTATCTCATGTTTTGGATCGAACTAATCCATTGACACAAATAGTTCATGGGCGAAAATTGAGTTATTTAGGTCCTGGAGGATTGACAGGTCGAACTGCTAGTTTTCGGATCCGAGATATCCATCCTAGTCACTATGGCCGTATTTGCCCAATTGACACATCTGAAGGAATCAACGTTGGACTTATTGGATCCTTAGCTATTCATGCTAGGATTGGTCATTGGGGGTCGCTAGAAAGTCCGTTTTTTGAAATTGATGAGAGATTCAAAGGGGTACGGGTAGTTTATTTATCGCCAAGCAGAGATGAATACTATATGGTGTCGGCAGGAAATTCTTTGGCGTTGAATCAGGGCATTCAAGAAGAACAGGTTGTTCCAGCTCGATACCGTCAAGAATACCTGACTATTGCATGGGAACAGATTCATCTTCGAAGCATTTTTCCCTTCCAATATTTTTCTATTGGCGCTTCCCTTATTCCTTTTATCGAACATAATGACGCGAATCGGGCTTTAATGAGTTCTAATATGCAACGTCAAGCAGTTCCGCTTTCTCGGTCCGAAAAGTGCATTGTTGGAACTGGGTTGGAACGCCAAGTAGCTCTAGATTCAGGAGTTTCCGCTATAGCAGAACACGAGGGAAAAGTAGTTTCTACCGATACTGACAAGATCGTTTTCTCAGGTAATGGAGACACTCTAAGCATTCCATTGGTTATGTATCAACGTTCCAACAAAAATACTTGTATGCATCAAAAATCCCAAGTTCAACGGGGTAACTGCATTAAAAAGGGACAAATTTTAGCAGATGGTGTTGCTACTGTTGGTGGCGAACTCGCTTTGGGAAAAAACGTATTAGTAGCTTATATGCCATGGGAAGGCTACAATTTTGAAGACGCCGTACTTATTAGTGAACGTCTAGTATATGGCGATGTTTATACTTCTTTTCATATACGGAAATATGAAATTCAGACTCATGTGACAAGTCAAGGCCCTGAAAGGATAACTAATGAAATACCACATTTAGAAGCCCACTTACTCCGGAATTTAGATAGAAACGGAATTGTGATGTTGGGGTCTTGGGTAGAAACAGGTGATATTTTAGTAGGTAAATTAACGCCTCAGATCACGAAAGAATCATCATATGCCCCGGAAGATAGATTATTACGGGCTATACTTGGTATTCAAGTATCCACTGCAAAGGAAACTTGTCTAAAATTACCTATAGGTAGCAGAGGTCGAGTTATTGATGTGAGATGGATCCAGAAAAAGGGGGGTTCCAGTTATAATCCAGAAATGATTCGTGTATATATTTCACAGAAACGTGAAATCAAAGTAGGGGATAAAGTTGCTGGAAGGCATGGGAATAAAGGTATCATTTCCAAAATTTTGCCTAGACAAGATATGCCGTATTTACAAGACGGAACGCCTGTTGATATGGTCTTCAATCCATTAGGAGTACCTTCACGAATGAATGTAGGACAGATATTTGAATGCTCGCTCGGGTTAGCGGGGGATCTGCTAGACAGGCATTATCGAATAGCACCCTTTGATGAGAGATATGAGCAAGAGGCTTCTAGAAAACTCGTGTTTTCTGAATTATATGAAGCCGGTAAGCAAACAGCGAATCCGTGGGTATTTGAACCCGAGTATCCGGGAAAAAGCAGAATATTTGATGGAAGAACGGGAGATCCTTTTGAACAACCTGTTATAATAGGAAAGTCCTATATCCTAAAATTAATTCATCAAGTTGATGATAAAATTCATGGGCGTTCCAGCGGGCATTATGCGCTTGTTACACAACAACCCCTTAGGGGAAGGGCTAAGCAAGGGGGACAACGGGTAGGAGAAATGGAAGTTTGGGCTCTAGAGGGGTTTGGTGTTGCTCACATTTTACAAGAGATGCTTACTTATAAATCTGATCATATTAGAGCTCGTCAGGAAGTACTTGGTACTACGATCATTGGAGGAACAATACCTAAACCTGAGGATGCTCCAGAATCCTTTCGATTGCTCGTTCGAGAACTACGATCTTTGGCTCTGGAATTGAATCATTTCCTTGTATCTGAGAAGAACTTCCAGATTCAAAGGAAGGAAGCTTGATCGGAATGAATCAGAATTTTTCTTCTATGATCGACCGGTATAAACATCAACACCTTCGAATTGGATCAGTTTCTCCTGAACAAATAAGCGCTTGGGCCAAAAAAATACTACCCAATGGAGAGGTTGTTGGAGAGGTGACAAAACCTTATACTTTTCATTACAAAACCAATAAGCCGGAAAAAGATGGATTGTTTTGTGAAAGAATTTTTGGGCCTATAAAAAGTGGAATTTGTGCCTGTGGAAACTATCGAGTAATCGGAGATGAAAAAGAAGACCCGAAATTTTGTGAACAATGCGGAGTCGAGTTTGTTGATTCTCGGATACGAAGATATCAAATGGGATACATCAAACTGGCATGCCCAGTAACTCATGTGTGGTACTTGAAACGTCTTCCTAGTTATATCGCGAATCTTTTAGATAAACCTCTTAAAGAATTAGAAGGCCTAGTATACTGCGATGTGTGATTTGATCAAAATTCTTATTTTACAGATTGGGACTAAGAAACTGTCATCCCATTCACTCCGATTGGGATGCCCTGACTCTGACATGTCTCGTGGTAGGAGTAACATGAAGCTCAGAATTATGGATGTATTTAATACTCCAAAAAAGGGAATTGATCTATGGTCGATTCCGTAACAGAAAAATAGGAATTGCTAGTTGTACCTCGTGAAAAAGACTTCTTTCGTGGAATTAGCCATTCCATTTGTTTTAGAAAGAAATTATGTTCTAGTAAGCAAATATGACATGGTTACAAGGGCCTATTCATCGCGTATAGGCTTTAAGGGCATCATGTCATAACCGTCGAGGTTAAGTAGGGGCCTAAAAGATCGAATGGAATGATACATAGACAAGTAAATCCCTTATGAGTTCCAAGGTATTCTTTTAAAAGGGATTTGGTATTCGAAGGGAGGTAGACTACTCAAGAATTTCACATTTCATTTCATTGAAATGTTGGTTGGTCCTGATTGGGAACTTGAGTAAGGAGTAGATCGTTGGGGGTTTTCTAAAAAAAAATTTTAAACGAGAACCCCTTATTTGATGTAACTACTTGAGCCGGATGAGAGGAAACCCTCGCGTCCGATTTTTAAGGGGGGAAATCCTATACTATAAGGAACCTATCCCAATTTTTCTTTTGCTAGGACCGTAGCTAA
>JAJJMC010000161.1:0-10000 GCA_023531435.1 Papaver californicum | reverse complement strand
CGCCTCAAAGCGGGTCAGGTTCTAATTATTCGTGTTGGCTCTTTAGTAATAAGATCGGCCAAACCCTACTTGGCTACGCCAGGAGCAACCGTCCATGGACATTATGGTGAAACCCTTTCTGAAGGAGATACATTAGTTACATTTATCTATGAAAAATCGAGATCAGGTGATATAACGCAGGGTCTTCCAAAAGTGGAACAGGTTTTAGAAGTGCGCTCGCTTGATTCAATATCAATGAACCTAGAAAAAAGGGTTGAAGGTTGGAACGAACGTATAACAAGAATTCTTGGAATTCCTTGGGGGTTTTTGATTGGCGCAGAGTTAACCATAGCACAAAGTCGTATCTCTTTGGTTAATAAGATTCAAAAAGTTTATCGATCCCAGGGGGTGCAAATCCACAATAGGCATATCGAGATTATTGTGCGTCAAATAACATCAAAAGTTTTGGTTTCGGAAGATGGAATGTCTAATGTTTTTTCACCCGGAGAACTTATTGGATTGTTGCGAGCGGAACGAACGGGACGAGCTTTGGAAGAAGCGATCTGTTATAGAGCCGTCTTATTGGGAATAACGAGGGCGTCTCTGAATACTCAAAGTTTCATATCCGAGGCGAGTTTTCAAGAAACTGCTCGAGTTTTAGCAAAAGCCGCTCTACGAGGTCGTATCGATTGGTTGAAAGGTCTGAAAGAGAACGTTGTTCTGGGGGGGATGATACCTGTTGGTACCGGATTCAAAGGATTAGTGTATCATTCAAGGCAACACAGCAATATCCCTTTTGAACTAAAAAAGAATAACCTATTCCGAGGGGGGTTTAGAGATATTTTGTTCCAACACAAAGAATTATTTGATTCTTACATCCCAAAGAATATCCACGATCCATCAGAACAATTATTTACGGGATTTAATGATTCCTAAGAGCGGATTAATCCTTTTAACTTAACTTTAAACTATCTGGTCTAAAGATAATAGTGAATAGAAAGGAATTTATGGCTTGGCCCGTGTATCAACGGCCAATCTCTGGTAAAAGGTTCCATCGGAACAATTCTTTATTTAGTATTTAGGGTATCTCATCTCTTAAAAAAAAGGGAAGCGTGGGGAGAAATGACAAAAAGATATTGGAACATTAATTTGGAAGAGATGATGGAAGCAGGAGTTCATTTTGGTCATGGTACTAGGAAATGGAATCCTAGAATGGCACCTTACATCTCTGCAAAGCGTAAAGGTATTCATATTACAAATCTTACTAGAACTGCTCGCTTTTTATCAGAAGCTTGTGATTTAGTTTTTGATGCAGCAAGTAAAGGAAAGCAATTCTTAATAGTTGGTACTAAAAATAAAGCAGTTGATTCAGTAGCATCGGCTGCAATAAGGGCTCGGTGTCATTATGTTAATAAAAAATGGCTCGGTGGCATGTCAACGAATTGGTCCACTACAGAAACGAGACTTCATAAGTTCAGGGATTTGAGAGCGGAACAAAAGAAGGGAAGACTCAACCGCCTTCCGAAACGAGATGCAGCAATGTTGAAGAGACAATTATATCACTTGCAAACATATCTGGGTGGGATCAAATATATGACGGGGTTACCTGATATTGTAATCATCGTTGATCAGCAAGAAGAATATACGGCTCTTCGAGAATGTGTAACTTTGGGAATTCCAACGATTTGTTTAATCGATACAAATTGTGACCCGGATCTCGCAGATATTTCGATTCCAGCCAATGATGACGCTATAGCTTCAATCCGATTAATCCTTAACAAATTAGTATTCGCCATTTGTGAGGGCCGTTCTAGCTATATCCCAAATCGTTGATTAATAATAAGATAAGTCAATTACTTCGAGAACTCCATAGATTTTTTGAATCGGTTACTATATTCTGAATACCAAAAAAGAGATAAAAAAGCTGGGGATATTATGTGATTACTTGATATCCGAAAAATATGATTCAAGTAGACGAGTTGAGAAAGAGATAGTGGAATCAAAATAATTCCTTTTTTAGTTCTATTTCTGCCAGAGGACAATATGAATGTGCTACCATGTTCCGTCAACACATTAAAAGGGCTATACGATATATCCGGTGTGGAAGTAGGCCAACATTTCTATTGGCAAATAGGTGGTTTCCAAGTCCATGCCCAAGTCCTTATTACGTCATGGGTCGTAATTGCTATCTTATTAGGTTCAGCTGCTATAGCTGTTCGGAACCCACAAACTATTCCGACCAATGGTCAGAATTTCTTCGAATATGTCCTTGAATTCATTCGAGACTTGAGCAAAACTCAGATTGGAGAAGAGTATGGTCCTTGGGTTCCCTTTATTGGAACTATGTTCCTATTTATTTTTGTTTCTAACTGGTCAGGGGCTCTTTTACCTCGGAAAATAATACAGTTACCTCATGGGGAGTTAGCCGCACCTACGAATGATATAAATACTACCGTTGCTTTAGCTTTACTCACGTCCGTGGCATATTTCTATGCGGGTCTTACCAAAAAAGGGTTGGGTTATTTCGGTAAATACATTCAACCAACTCCAATCCTTTTACCAATTAACATCCTAGAAGATTTCACAAAACCCTTATCACTAAGTTTTCGGCTTTTCGGGAATATATTGGCTGATGAATTAGTAGTTGTTGTTCTTGTTTCTTTAGTACCTTCAGTGGTTCCTATACCTGTCATGTTTCTTGGATTATTTACAAGCGGGATTCAAGCTCTTATTTTTGCAACTTTAGCCGCGGCTTATATAGGCGAATCCATGGAGGGTCATCATTAACTAGCTTTTCTGATTGATATTCGGGAATTTAAAATAAAGGAAAGAGATCTAAAAGATCTTTTTCCTAAGATTCTTGGCCGATTGATGTCATACCCCCACTTCTATTTGTTCATTCAATTACAATATTAGAATTATATTAGGGTTCATAATTTGAATCCAAATTGTTATGCTATCTAACTTTGATTGTGATTAAACAAAAAACGATGTTTCTATAGAACGATGGATTGGCATTTAAATTTTTTTAATTCAAGGATTGTCCAAAATTCGAATTAATTCCATGCAATTTCATCAACCAAATCCTGATATTGTATTGATATGTAATGATTCGGGCTAATGATAATGAACCAACCAACCCGCCCATTTGGATTCATACGGGATAATGATAACTAAAGGGCAAAGAGGAAGTGACAAATGGGCTTCATAAAAAATAGGTTAGGGGATCGACTTAGGTATATGTAATGGCTATAAACCTATTGTTGTGTATGTTTTTTCTAGAATTCGAATGCATATAGGATGAGAATTCAATAGTTGGTTTACACTATGGAAGAAACATATGTATATGTGATATTAGATATTGACTAGTTATATATGAACTATCCATAGATCTTATTTCCTTTACGATCCCACTCTGAATTTCGATGAGGATTCCAATAGAAGTCCTTCCATTTCGTCTGTGACGAATGAATAAACACATGAAACCAAGAGCATATAGTATAGAAGAGAAAAATAACGAAGAATTGAAAGAATGCTTTGGAACTAAGAAATGGAAGAGCTTTATGGATTGCTAATTGATAAAGACTCGATGGATGGGAACTAAAAACGAGAAATCGAAGTAGTTCTGACGATTCAATAATATAATTACTTCAATTGGATATATGTTAGTAATGGAATCATAAGGCATTATTTATTGGTTGATTGTATCATTAACCATTTATTTATTTTGGTGCGAGGAGCTTACCATGAATCCACTGATTTCTGCCGCTTCCGTTATTGCTGCTGGATTGGCCGTAGGGCTTGCTTCTATTGGACCTGGAGTTGGTCAAGGTACTGCTGCGGGACAAGCCGTAGAAGGTATTGCGAGACAACCAGAGGCGGAGGGTAAAATACGAGGTACTTTATTGCTGAGTCTGGCTTTTATGGAAGCTTTAACAATTTATGGCTTGGTTGTGGCATTAGCACTTTTATTTGCGAATCCTTTTGTTTAATCCTAAGAATTTGAAAGTTTTTTTCTCCATTTTATTGCCCTGGATTTCCTACCTGCTTTTTTGAATTCTATCAAGATTTTACTCTTACAATCACTTTTTTTTGAGACAATATCCGTGGGAAGGACTGATTTGAGGATGAGGAATTAGCAGACCTACTCGCTTTCTTCCTTCCCGTTCTTAGTCCAACGAAACCCTTTTTTTTTAGAAAGCGTTGCAAAAGATGAGGTATTTCACGACTGACATGAGATCTGGACCTAATTCTAATAAGTGTGTTTTTGAGTGGGAACCTCAAATGAAATAAAAAAAATGCAAAATGGAATAATAAAATCTATGTAAAAAAAAAGGAAATCAAAAATTAATCAAACAATAAAAAAAGGGACGAATTGATACAAACTCTGTTTTATTTTGTTAGTCCTATCTATAAGAGGAGATCATATGAAAAATGTAACCGATTCTTTCGTTTCTTTGGGTCACTGGCCATCCGCCGGGAGTTTCGGGTTTAATACCGATATTTTAGCAACAAATCCAATAAATCTAAGTGTAGTACTTGGCGTATTGATCTTTTTTGGAAAGGGAGTGTGTGCGGGTTGTTTATTTCAAGAATAGGCTGGATCTAACCAGCTGCACTTTCTTTTTTCTTTAGAACTAAACTAAGTAAATGAAGGGTGCACGATCTCGCGAATTACTTCTGAAAAAGTAAAGAAATCATATGTAAGAACCATAGCATTTCGCGACTCATTGGTAAAGTAAATACACTTTGATTCTCTATCAACCAATAATGTGGAACTATTAACATGGTTAAAGCTAAACCGTTTGAAGTCTAGGCGCTACATGGTACTCTTTCTACCACTATGTTAGTATGGAAATGGTTTCAAAAAAAGTTGGCAATTTATTCGATATAGAACACTCATATCGATAAAACGATTTGAACCTGTTACTGGAAAAAGGAAGGATCCCTTTTTTCAATGCCGAATCGACGACCTATGTATTAAAGTAAGAAGCATTTTTTGGATTTTCAGAAAAAAATATAAACAACTTTGCCGATAATTACAGATTTTTGTCTGGTCGGAAGAGTCCTCCAAATATTATGGTCGTGGATCAATGATCCGTTTTGATATTTTGGAATACGAACAGAGAAGAGAGGATAGGCTCATTACATAAAAAATATGGAATCCCCTATAAGTAACTGAGCGTGAGAGCCAAATGAATCGAAAGATTCATGTTTGGTTCGGGAAGAGATCGTGGAAGTTTTGAAATGAATGGGAAGAGAATCTACTTTCATTAAGTGATTTATTAGATAATCGAAAACAGAGGATCTTGAGTACTATTCGAAATTCAGAAGAATTACGTGGAGGGGCCATTGAACAGCTGGAGAAAGCCAGGGCTCGCTTACGAAAAGTGGAAATGGAAGCCGATCAGTTTCGAGTGAATGGATATTCTGAGATAGAACGAGAAAAATCAAATTTGATTAATTCAACTTATAAGAAATTGGTACAATTAGAAAATTACAAAAACGAAACCATTCAGTTTGAACAACAAAAAGCGATTAATCAAGTCCGACAACGAGTTTTCCAACAAGCCTTACAAGGAGCTCTAGGAACTCTGAATAGTTGTTTGAACAGCGAGTTACATTTACGCACCATCAATGCTAATATTGGCATGTTTGGGGCGATGAAAGAAATAACCGATTAGTCTTTTGTACTGCAGGCATTATTTTTTTCCTTTGCTTTTAAAAAAGAATTAAGAAAGACTCATGGCAACCATTAGAGCCGACGAAATTAGTACTATTATCCGTGAACGTATTGAACAATATAATAGAGAAGTAAAGGTTGTGAATACCGGCACCGTACTTCAAGTAGGCGACGGTATAGCTCGTATTCATGGTCTTGATGAAGTAATGGCAGGAGAATTAGTAGAATTTGAAGAAGGTACAATAGGCATTGCTCTTAATTTGGAATCAAATAATGTTGGTGTTGTATTAATGGGTGACGGTTTAATGATACAAGAGGGAAGTTCTGTAAAAGCAACGGGAAGAATTGCTCAGATACCTGTGAGCGAAGCTTATTTGGGTCGTGTTGTAAATGCTCTGGCTAAACCTATTGATGGTAGGGGTGAAATTTCATCTTCTGAATCCCGGTTAATTGAATCTCCCGCTCCAGGTATTATTTCAAGACGTTCTGTATATGAGCCTCTTCAAACGGGACTTATTGCTATTGATTCAATGATCCCTGTAGGGCGCGGTCAGCGAGAATTAATTATTGGGGACAGGCAGACCGGTAAAACAGCAGTAGCCACGGATACAGTTCTGAATCAAAAAGGGCAAAATGTAGTATGTGTTTATGTAGCTATTGGTCAAAAAGCATCTTCTGTAGCTCAGGTAGTGACTACTTTCCAGGAACGGGGGGCAATGGATTATACTATTGTGGTAGCCGAAATGGCAGACTCACCTGCTACATTACAATACCTCGCCCCTTATACAGGAGCGGCTCTGGCTGAATATTTTATGTACCGTGAACGACATACTTCAATCATTTATGATGATCCCTCCAAACAAGCACAAGCTTATCGTCAAATGTCTCTTCTATTACGGAGACCTCCAGGCCGCGAAGCTTATCCAGGAGATGTTTTTTATTTGCATTCACGCCTTTTGGAAAGAGCCGCTAAATTAAGTACTCTTTTAGGTGAAGGAAGTATGACTGCTTTACCAATAGTAGAGACTCAATCTGGGGATGTTTCGGCTTATATCCCTACCAACGTAATTTCCATTACAGATGGACAAATATTCTTATCCGCCGATCTATTCAATGCCGGAATCCGACCTGCTATAAATGTGGGGATTTCTGTTTCCAGAGTAGGATCTGCGGCGCAAATTAAAGCCATGAAACAAGTAGCTGGCAAATTAAAATTAGAGCTGGCTCAATTCGCAGAGTTAGAAGCCTTTGCACAATTTGCTTCTGATCTCGATAAAGCAACTCAGAATCAATTGGCAAGAGGTCAACGATTACGTGAATTGCTCAAACAAGCCCAATCGGCCCCTCTCACCGTGGAAGAACAGGTAATGACTATTTATACCGGAACGAATGGGTATCTTGATTCGTTAGAAATAGATCAGGTAAAGAAATTCCTCGTTCAATTACGTACTTACTTAAAAACGAATAAACCTCAATTGCAAGAAATCATATCTTCTACCAAGAAATTTCCGGAGGAAGCAGAAGTTCTTTTGAAGGAAGCTATTAAGGAACAGATAGAACGGTTTCTACTTCAGGAACAAGCATAAAGAAGTTGATTACTCTTAGTAAATCGTCGAGAAACGTTTCTTATTTAAATCATTCCAAATATCTTTCTTGACATAAAAAGATAAAAAAATAGATGGAAATAAATTGCGTCCAATAGGATTTGAACCTATACCAAAGGTTTAGAAGACCTCTGTCCTATCCATTAGACAATGGACGCCTTTTCATTCCGTATTTTCTCTTTCTCGTTTTCCTTTACTATCTTCCTATTTGTAAAAAAGGAACCAGGTTCTTTTGTGAAAAAATTGAGGGAATAAATATGCTTATTTACTTTAATGATGCGTATATCAGAATTAAAATGGAGCGGGTAGCGGGAATCGAACCCGCATCGTTAGCTTGGAAGGCTAGGGGTTATAGTCGACGTCGATTCAGCCTTTCTTTTTGACGTCTCTAATTCAAAACCGAACATGAAACTTTGGTTTCATTCGGCTCCTTTATGGAAAATGGATAGATTCCAAAATCTAAGTTGTAAAAAAAATTTTGACCCATAACACCTATGTTAGCTTTTTTGTCTGAATGCATTCAAAACAACTCGCTTTATAGATGATCCCTCTAGAAGGGGGTAATTCTAACAAATACTTCTAGTTATTTCGTTCTCTATTTCTACTGTGCGAATCCTGAGGAAAAGAGTTGTGTTTCCACCGAGCTGAAACAATATGTTGATGGCCCTAGTAAAACAAAGTCATCATTTAATAGCTATTTCGCTTCAATTTCCCTTCTACAAAGAAAAAAAGGAAGATCTAGTTACGATTGAAATACACTTTTTTCTTCATCCATGGACCCTTTATTCATACTCATTTAATTGGAAGTTTTGATCCAACTAAAAAAAATTATGCTTCGCAATTCCATAATCCAATTTTCCATTTTAAATTGACCCTTGGATACAAATCACGAGAATGTATATTCTTCCTCAAATCTGTCATTGAGAGGTAAAGGATAAAATCCTTTTAAGAAAGAAAGTTTTTGATCGGAATACAAATTAACCGAAAGACCCCTTAACTATTTAAGGGATTAATAGAACGAATCACACTTTTACCACTAAACTATACCCGCTACAATTGATTATTGTATATGAATGGAATCTTTGTCGAACAAGGGAATCCTACATAATCAAGATAGGATCAGAATAGAATTATTAAATTGGAGCGTTGACGCTTTTTGTCGGGAGAACTTGATGAGGTAGGAAAAGAAGTCTTATTAAACAAAAGGGTTATATCTTTTTATTTTGCTGGGCTGGGGGGTTCTTTAAAGAAAGAGCCACTGAAGTCACAAAAAATTGTGTAAGAATCCGTAGCTCCGTTTTTTCAACCCTCCAATCCTTTAGAAGAAAATACAAAATTTTCTCAAAAAAGAGAGAAAGTTTGACTCTTTCATTTTTTGAAAATACCCTTTCCCTATTTATTTTATTCATATTCCGCCGGTAAATTTTAGGAATTCGAGCCAATCAACTGGATCTAGTATAAAAACCCGGAGTCTTTTTTATGGACTCAACTCAAGTCTTCAAATAAAGACTGCCCTTGAAGAAATAACGAAATTAGAGTTATAATATTAAGAAATAGGATAGGTCCCTCTTTTTCCAAATTGATAAAAAAAGCAAAGACACTTCTATCCTATACCATAAGATTGGAAATAGTCTTACGTGTTCCTGTCGTTGTTGTTTCAATAACAAGTATTTTTGTTTTCAAATCAGAGAAATGAGTTGATCCATCATTCATTGCGTTGGAATAAAGTAAGAAATGGCCCGGCTAGGTACTGACCAGGCCGGGGAATAAAAGGAGCTTTCGGCTAAAAAAGGGGGGATATTTTTTTTCTTTCTATGGAAGATATACCCATTATCGAAATGAAATTCGAGTTGGATTGCTAATCCAATTTGTATCTATCTTATCTATCTATAGAATAAAGTGAAAGAAAAAATAAAGACTTTTTGGCTTCAAGCGTAACCGTAACATAGTAATTTTTTCAATTTGGAGAGATGGCTGAGTGGACTAAAGCGGCGGATTGCTAATCCGTTGTACGATTTATTTGTACCGAGGGTTCGAATCCCTCTCTTTCCGTTTCCTCCGATGACTTTCTTTTTTTTGCATTCAAAAAAAGATCGAGACCTTTTCATTGCATTTTATCTTATTTTCTCATAGTTAAATGTCTGGAATAAAAAAAAAAAGAAAATGAATAAACCAACAAGCAAGAAAAAAGCTTTTTCCTCTTTTTTATTCCTCACGTCCAGGATTACGTCCTGGATCATTAGATAGGAATCCGAAGATAAAAAGAGAAACAAAGAATATCACTACTGTGTAAACAAAGAGTTTGAGAGTAAGCATTACACAATCTCCAAGATCATTTTTGTAAAAAAAGGGAATAGACTATCCTTTTTTATACCACATATCCTCTTTTTACACCAAGAAACGAAGTAGTTTCTCGAAAAGAAAGTAATTTTTCGAAATTCGTTTGTAATAAGATTCTTTCGTTACGGAAACGCTTTTTTATGACACAATTCTATATTATATTGTGGGGGACCCTAAATTGAATAGGTCCCTTGAAGTAGAAGGTCAAGTTGGGGAGGTGATCAAGATTTCTCGCAATTATCCAAGAATTCAAATGTTTGGATCGAGGGTTCAGAATATAAGACTTAGCTGATCTTATTAATTGTTAGACTCTTTTTTTATCAAAAAATCATACATGTTTGTAGGACAGTAGTAAAAAAATATCATCGAAAACTTACAGCAGCTTGCCAAACAA
>JAJJMC010000158.1:0-12633 GCA_023531435.1 Papaver californicum | reverse complement strand
ACTGAATGACTAAAGAAGCAGGTTTGCAGTTCCTTTCAAGTTTTTTTGTTTACGTTCAGTTATACAGATGGCAGCAGGCTCGACCTGCATAGTGCCTGACCTGGCTTATATCGAGCCAGGTTGGCTTCTAACAGTCCAGTCATAAACTCAACCAACTCAGACACCCTAAACCCCAGCTACTTCTTGTTCTAGTCAGGTGATAAGCGACAATTAAAGGGAGTTATGCAAAATATTTGATGGCTGACAGATTAGTTGCAAATTCACCCAATAAAGCATGAATGTGTCACTTCAGTCACCTGCGCATTCTAATGTCAACTCCAGTTGAAGACAATAGATATCATGAGCTGTTGCTCCATATCTCAGACCTTAAGGACCCTAATGTTATCATACAAGAAATGTGAGTTTTCGGCTGTTTTTCCAGCCGTAAAAATCAGTGAAGAAAAGAGCTTGATGTTGCTGGTTCGACATGATATTTATACAATAACTATTCTATGAGGAATATTAGCAAACGCTTAATTGAGCATAAAAACCACTATCTAAAGTAACACGAACATGATTTTCTTTCATTTTCTTAATCATTTCAAGAAAATTAAAGTAACCCTAAACCTTAAATATGGAGTGAAGAAGATATATGTAAATCGAAGATAAATGCTGATGGAGTTGCAGAAGAAGGATTCATTTTTAAAAAAAATCAGACGAAGAAGACGTATGTAAATCGCATGACGTACCTCAATTACTGTCACCTATGGACCAGATCTAAGTTTATCAAGTACACAATGATGATGAATCTGTAGAGAGAGATGATTTTACGGATATTTGGGGAAGAATCTGAGATTCAGAAGAAGACTAAGGGAACAACTATTTGGGAAGAAGAAGATGATCCAAATTCGATTTAGGTTTTTGGGTTTATTGATTTTATTTCAATTAAAATTCCCAAGCTACCCTCGTCTCGGCTGACTCAATTCCATAGGGGGTTCCGAAACACGATTTACTTACTTTTCAGTACCTTGAGAATTCTAGCAGGAAAATTACAATGTTTGTATCGGGTTACCAAACTGAAAGTAAATACCAAAATTTTGAAAATTAACTATATGCTCATTTATATCACAGAAAATGTGGAAAATATGTATCATATTTAGCTTCAACAATATTAGCAACAATGAATGAAAAAAGAATCATCAGCAAAGAGTAAATGTAATATTCCGACCAAGTTAAAATGGTTAACAAGAGAAAAAAAATTAGAAGTCCTGTATAAAGTTTAATCTCTCTATCAACAATATAATCTGGCATATACTAACTCTGTATGTATTCCTAATATACAATGCCAACATACAACATATACTACTATTCTACAACAAATCTTTCACAATTTCTCCAATCAATTCACGAAGAATCCAGTTCTCCATTTCCCTTCCAACTAATTCTATATCTTCATCCATACCACCCAACCAAGGGTTTCTCCCTAGATCATGGGCAATCATACTGTCTAGTGAATAATAATAATAATAACCATCAGATTCAGGATATAAATACATGAAAACTGTCTTCCAAACAACATCCAATAATTTCTTCCCACGAGGAGGAGGCATTTTTGTAGAACCCATAAGTTTCCTCTTAAATTTTGACATGGTTAATGAAGGTCCAAGTATGGTTGATGAAGCTTCATTTATTAAGTCAAACAATACCTTATGATCCACCTTACTCATCCCAGTATGATCTTCAGTAGTATCCGTCTGTTCAGCTCTTTTTTCATATGATTCTTCTACCTTCTCAAAGACCCAGCTGCTTATCGGCTTTGCAAGGGGGTCCCATCTTGTGAAAGACCACTGGGAAGATCCATCATATAACCCAGAAATAACGAGAACGTCTCTTATGTAAACTTCTGCATGGTCTTCTAAATCAACCATCTCTGGCTCTCGGTGTTCTTGGATCGTTATGCATTCAGAACCGTCAACACCTAGCTTATTCAACTGCCTTCTGAGTTCTGTAAAATGAACAATGTGTCACTAAGATACGTAGAGCTTATGCCTTTCTCATGATTCTTGAAAGGAATAGCTATATTATATAAATCCAAATGACCACATTGATGAAATAAAATAAAAAACTTTCTCTATGATCAGCAACAAAGGAGATATATCTGTTCCAGCGTCTGTATGTATGATTACTGGACTGCTCACTGGAGTTGAGAAAGAGGGATGAAAGAAACAAAAACGAAGCACCACTCCATGAATCCCATCCAAAAAGTAAATACATCCATCTAACCACTTGCTGAGTGTATTATGTGGTATGGTGGCCAGGTTGAGTTTGGCATTTGCGACAGTTATGAGGTAAGTGGTGGTGATGGTTGGTGTAGACGAAGAAAACACCTATTGGAGGGACAATAGCAGGAATAAATTGGCCAAGACATGGTGTGCCTGGTGTAGAGAGTGAATGAGAATAAACTGGGTGCAAGTGGAATACTAGAAGTACCCACTCCGGTGATACTATATCTTGTCTAGTATTATAGGTAAGAGTGTTCATGTAACATCTTTGGTGTGCACTTCCTCTATGAGTGAAGCAGTAAAAAATTGCATCTGAAAACAAAACTTATTCATTCATTGTTCTTAGTTCTTACCACTAAGGTTGGAGCTGATATCTCTGAAAACGTCCGACACTGTATGGTCTTCTATCGAAGGGACATCTAGGGTAGAAACAGGGCTGGGGTGGTCCCAGTTACTCCTATAGTAATCATCACGGGGAGTGCTACAAAATGATGCTGGACTCGGAGGAACCTCAGTTGAATTATCCTAAAACCCAAACAAAACAACAAATGTATTAAAGGTGGATCACATAACCATCTTGGTTAAATCCTCTACGATGAGATAGAAAAAAATATTGGTAATAATTAAATAAAGAATGACTTTAAGTTTTACCAGAACATTTTCAAGGTTCATCAGAGAACTTGATCCACACATGCTATCATCCTTCACAGAATTAGAATCAACGCTCTCCATATCTTCAACAGATTGGATCTTTCGACCAAAAAGTCTACCTTTAAAACTTAAACTATGTCTTAAACTTGAAACCTTCCCTCTGAAACTAAGCTTCTCTTTCCTGGTTTTACTCACTTCAGCTGAAAATTTTCCATTAATTTCGTGCTTCCTCCTAATGTGAGCCCCTGTTAAAATATGTCTATCCTCCAAGAGAAGCTTCCCGAATGAGGATCCTGATGGAGCTGACATAGACCTGACGAGGTTCCTAGAAGATTTTTCTCCCATGTGAAGTCCGTCGTCATAGTCATGCCCATATCTGAAAGACCTGCTTTGCATCTCAAGCTCATCTTTGACATGTTCCCAGTAGTTCCCATGGTTAACAGTCTTTAAAATGTTACCTGTGGGTCTTGGTCTTCTCTCATCATAATCAACCAAGGGGGAAGCTCTCGAGCTTCCACCGACGACATGCGACATGTCCCCAACTGGATCTGATTTTAGGACATTCCTCAGCCTCTCTGACAAGAATTTTACAGTTTCTCTGTTGTTGAAATCTGGTGAATCTGGTTCACTTACCTGAATTTCACTTGCATAAGATCTGAACGATTCTGATCGTAGTAAGTTCACTCCCATGTCCCTTGTAACACTTTCTCTCACTTGCTTCGCAATATGACGAGCAATTTGTCTAGGGTTGGATGGCTTTTCACTAAAAGGTGTTTCTATCCCGCCGCCTCTAGCATTGTCCCTTTTTGTACTCTTCCCTTGCATTTCAAATCTCAGTCTCTCTTTTACCTCCTCAAGAAAATCCTTAATACCGCCTTCCTCTTCCACAATATCAGATGAACCAGTCCAAGAATCTTCACTCGCAGCAACCCTATCATGGCCTGGTTTCAAGATAACTATTCTTGTAGGTATGTCGGACTTTTCTTGTTTGTCAGCATCATTCACTAAGGTGACCTGCTCAAATTCAGTACTTCCGCTTCTCGAAGTGAACCATTCATTTTGGTATTCCTCAAACAGATTTTTCCTACCAGACTGTGAAACAGTGTCCTCCTTTGGGCTTGTTTTCATAAAACATTCATTTTGGTTATCTTGAAACATGTCCTTCCTACCAGATCGTGAAAAAATCTCCTCGTGTGACAGTGATTTAATATCTGGCTTCAACTTCTGAGCCTTGATTTCTTTAGGCTTCTGATCAGTTGCTTTAATTCGATTAATATCTGCATAAAGAGCCATCTTTTCCTTGTTGAGGTGTTCTTGAGCAAGCCATCGTCTAGGAATGTTACCAAGATCAACAATCTTTGTGTTTTCCCATACCCTTGCAGCTTGCCATGCTTCAAAATCTTTTTTGAATTTCTGTAGTTCCTCCTCTTGAGGGTGTTCTCTAGGTTGGGGCTTTTTAGACTTTTTTCCCCTTCTGGACTTTCGAGAGTCCCGTTCTGGACTTGGATACTGTACACTGTGCTCTGCTTGCTTGGATGTCTTTAAGCCAAGAGGACTACGACGAATTGAACTATTAGGCTCCTTTCTTGGTACATTCGGCGCTACTATCTCCGCTTTCTTCTCCTGCATGCTGGTTGCTGATTTTGTTTCAGTTGGTATCGTATCCATACCCATTAAACGAGCCACAACATTTGGAACATTGCGTTTAG
The DNA here is from genome assembly GCA_023531435.1 of Papaver californicum. Classification (NCBI taxonomy): domain Eukaryota; kingdom Viridiplantae; phylum Streptophyta; class Magnoliopsida; order Ranunculales; family Papaveraceae; genus Papaver; species Papaver californicum. The sequence goes on along the minus strand of JAJJMC010000158.1, from coordinate 8,012 downwards.
TGTCTAGCTCTTTAAGGATCTCCTCCTGGATCATCTCCCTCACCGGGTCTTCATCAATTGGAGATGAGGTGTGTTTAGAGGAGTTTGTTATGGCATGAAATGCATACTGGAGGTTCAAAGCAAATAAGATACAAATAAGATTATATAGACTACTATTTTGAAAGAAGATGCAAAAAGTTGAAATATGAAGGTTTCCTCTGACAACAAAACATGCAGGCAATACCAGCATTCATAGAAGGAAGATGCCATGAAATCATGAGACAAAATTCGATTCACGCAGATGATAACTGTAACCATAGTATCAACAGACTAACTTACGGGTATGTTCTCGCCAAAACAATTGTAGCATTGTGATGTTTCAATTGGCAACTCCAAGCTATTTCGAGGAGCTTCCAACCCTACAAATCATTGAATCAAACACTGGGTAACCAACTCTAACACAAGTTTATCCTCGCATTTGTTTTTGTTAACAAAAGTGGAATCAATAATCTCAACCTACAAATTTGGATAGCAGTAGAATGTTTCACATTTCTAGCTATGATTTAGGCTTCAAACGTTTCAGTCAGAGATACGGTTCTTCAGTCAAGGAGGAGAAATGTATGACAATGGAAAAAAAGTTAAGGTCGTTCAGAAAAGACAGACAATAAACACCAGGCAAGGCTTTGAGTCCTAATATTGAATCATATACCGAATGCTTACCATCTATATTTATTTGTTGTCTCTGTAGCTTTCGTGCAGTGCTGGAATGATGAAAGTCGAACAGGTGCAATAAGCCTCCTCCCATTTAGTCAGATCTTTTCTTCCAAATCATTTACTCAGCTATCCTGTAATCCCAATGTAACCCCAAAAAGTATTGCTTATTTTCTAACTTAATATTTAAGAACACGGCTTGGTACCTGTTAATCAAGTGATAGAATTCAAGTCAGCAAAATTTTGGGCAAACATTTTGACTATGAGTACTGCTTATCTCGGAGACAATTCATCAAATACATTAAGATCAAAATTATAACTAAAATTTATGTAAACATTAGAAAAAGGAGAACCATAACCAGAGCATTTAAAAACTGAAATGTGATAAGAAAAAACAAAAAATGATGCAGAAATGTGATGAATTTGACTCTCTTGATCATGAATCTGTACCATATAACATTACGAAATAGGAAATTACAAATTACTTAGAACCACCAAAATCTGCACTTCAAATCCAGTGACATGATCACACAATTCAACAACAAAATTTTGAAAAATACTTAAATTCCAAAATTTCATTCATTTCTCAAATAAAAGCATTAAAAAGTAGATTAACTGAATGAATGATTATTCAAGGAAGCAAAAACATCACTCAAGAAATTCTCCTCAGCAATTAAAACTACCAAATTTCATCAACTAACACCAATTTACTAAAGATCAACATCCAACTTTCAGAATCCACCGGTACAAATGATCAAATTAACAGAAACCCACAAATCTTATATGATTGAGAAATCCTTACTAACCCTTATATGATCATATCTTTTTCTTCTTGTTGTTGTTCAAAATCTTCTCCAATTCATAATTGAGAAAAAAAACATTGACCCATGAATAAGAAGAAGTCAACAAATAGGAAGAATTTGCGTAAGAAAAATGATAATAGATGATAACGTTAATAATAACGATACTGAAAATGAGTTTGTAGGAAGAGAGATTTAATAATAAGCTGTAAAGGTTTGTAATTAGTTGGTGTTTGTGTTGTTGGAAAAGTCTAGAGAGAGAATGATAAAAAAAGTTTTCATCTTTTGTGTTGTTACTACTAATAGTAGTAAGAATTGAAGAAGAAGAAGAAGAAGAAGAAGAAGAAGAAGATGAACCCATGGCCACTACTAGAAAAAGGAAAAAAGTGAGAATTTTTTTCATTTTCACCATTTTTTACTGAGAAAATATTTGGATTTACAGGAGAATGAAGATGGGAATAATTACGTGTTGGACGGGGAAGATAATTATTGGGTCCTACAGCTACTCTCTCAATCAAGCTCTAATTATTAGTCAATGTGATATATGAGTTTGTTCGCTGGCTTCACTTTTATGACCTTGAAAGAATGTAGGTGACCGAAACTTAATACTACTGGCGGAGGTGAATAAACTGATCCATGTGCTGCTAGTTCTAAGAGAAAAGAAAACCCAGACTTCCGTTCTCCTCTGTTGGCATTTTTTTAGGCCGGATCCTATGTACCTTTTTAAATAGTTTTGTTTGTTTAATAAGATGGTTAGACAAATAGAATACACCACTGTAGGAAATGCTATAGACGATAATCATTATGCCGAGCGATATATTATTGGTCGTTGGTGATAAACACTATATCACCCGACATAGTGGTTATCATCCACGATCGACTTTCTACCGTTTAAATTCTCTTCATAATTTTATATCTTCTTTTCAATTTTACATTAAAAACACCAAAATTATCTAGATTAAAAAAAATTACTGCCACAATGAGTCAAATTTTAAGAACCAAAGAAAATAAAAAAGAGCAACCAAAAGGCGACCCCAGTAGTGGAGTGAACTGGAATCCGGATAGAGATGAAGGGTTCCACGAGGTTAGACAGCTTGCGGGTACTGGTATAGTGGAAGGTCATATATCAGGCCATCAAGAGAGAACTCGGTATACCAGGCTAAGAGGTGGGTTAACAAAATTTCATATCGTGTATGAGTGGCTCCCTGATGCATTTAAAGCAAGAGTCTGGAGATATCCGTGGTATCGTATATATTTGTTAAACCCCAAGAACCATATGAACGTTGATGTTCAAGTATTATTAGAAAGTTGGTGGAAGACTACAAATACGTTCTATTTTAGAGATTTCGAATGCGGTAAGTTTGTTTGTTCTCTAATTAATTTTTTTGCATTTTTATTTTTGGTTTTATATATGCAAAACATTAGGTTGATTCAAACTTTAGATTATGTAAACTTTAGGATTTATGGCCGAAAATTAATTTCAAAATGTTGTTTGTAGGAGTTACGTCGTTAGATATTTATATGTTGACGGGAATATTATGCGAGGGAGACATTATTCCATATGACCAAGGGAAGTGGCAAAAGCAGGATAGATAGAAAGAACGCATTGTGTTGCATTCTTCTGATGAGTCAGGAAATGATAACCATAGAAGTATCCACGCTGGTGGAATCAGAGTCTCTGGGTTGAAAGCGTATTTAAAACGCTATTCAAAGAATGTGCACGAGTATCCTGAAGAAGAGAAAGTTGATCACTATGCTGAGCTCGAAAGAGTGTTTCTGTTATGGGTGATAGGACAGTTGTTTTTTCCAAATTCTAGCTCAGTGACACCTATCGGTTTTCTCGAAGCGTTTGAGGAGAGAGATCTCTGAAGTATGACTGGGGGTATGCACTGTTATCTTCGATCTACATCAGCCTCAGGAATTGCTCGGACGCCTCCCCAAGTTTGAATTGTTTTGGGGGAATCTTGGAGGTAAATAGCTAATTAGTTTATAATTTTTCTTATAAAAGTATGAATGTTACATTATTAACTATTTAAATTTCCCAATGTTTTCACTGTATTGGTGGTATACTTACTTCTGTATTGGTGAACCTTCTCTTATTCAACCAGCCTTTGTTTATCCTATTATAGAGAAATATTGGTCTGTCAACTGGCTCCCCAATCAGCCAGATGATGGTCAACACTCTTAGCTGGCTCAAAGGATTCAACAAACAATCAGAACAAGACAAAACTTTATGCATATGCCGTATGCAATCATCCATAGTACCTCACTCAAGCTGCTCAAAGGATGTTACAGTTGATTTTACATCGATCGTTGTTTAATAGTGCTGAACACGGGAAAGGTGTTTGGTACTTTGGGGAAAGACTCCTTCTACAGCTTCAACGGCGAACAGTAAAAGCAATCAACCTACTTCCAAGCGGGAAGATTTCCTTAGAGGATTACTGTTTGTTGATGCAAACTGCTCATGAATGGGTTCATGTTGATGACTTAGTTTAGGATGTTGACGAACGTGATTATATGAGTTGGTTCAACAAGATTAGCAAGTCTAACATTCAGATGAAGCCGCAACATGTGGGAGTTATGGATGTTCCATCTCTAGGTAGATTGCCACTTGATTCCGCGTTTCTTCCATCCCAACCTACACCACTTCTTCGTCAGCTTCTTTTGTTTATCCCAGTGGCGAGGGAGGTTCATCTTCTTCGTAAGCTATGCAACTGTTTGACTGGGATGTGTCGAGTATCAATCTACAAGGGGAGAGTGTAAATGTTATAATTACGTCACAAGTTATGGAACGGATGTATCCCTATTGGAGGGTAGAAGCTTCGGTACTGGAGATGCAACAAAGGTTGAATGATTATGATTGGTGATATAAGCAAATGGAGAGACATTACATGGAGATCCTGGAATAAATGACGAGCACATTGAATCTTAATATTCCATATGAATCCATTCCAGGTGCAAGTCATCATAGTGCACCAAGTCAACCAATTCGAGCAAGTCATAGAAGCATAGGCAGTCGTAGAAGTAGTCAAAGAAGTGTTGCCACACCAGAGGAAAACGTGCCAGAAACTTATTTGACACCTGAGTCCGGAGGATTGGATTTCACGACTCCATGGGGTAATCAATTATTTACGAATCTCTATACCCCTCAACCAAGAGTAGGAGGCTTCAAGAGAGGGGTGCCTTCGGGAACGCGGATACAGGTGGTGCATGGCTGTTGTCAGCTCGTGCCGTAAGGTGTTGGGTTAAGTCCTGCAACGAGCGCAACCCTCGTGTTTAGTTGCCAATATTGAGTTTGGAACCCTGAACAAACTGTTTCGATTCCTTTTGGAGGTTATGGTGATGATGAAACTCAACCTCCTAAAGCTACTCGAGCTGCTACGATAGCAACCATGTTAGCACAAGGGGGCTACCCCCTAATGATAACTGGATTTGGGGTCAGACAGGAAATCAACCAGGAAATAAAACGTAGTTTTAGTATTATGTTTTAATTGAATCAAAAATATGTAACTTTGATTTTATGTATTGAATCAAAAACTTGTTTTAATTTGATTATTAATGAATTTAAATGCGTGAATGTTAAGAGAAATTACATTTGGTCAAAAGTAGGAATTGTAATTTAATTGAAACATTTAGATTGCAAGTTTAATTAATAATTTGATTCAATTAACTTAAACATTAATCTCAATTACACAAATCTCCATTACATTAATTTACTACTATACTACGCTCTTTTACAAGATATAAACTAGAGCAGTAAAAAACTTAAACACTTCAATAACAATCTCTGATAATTTTGAGCCTCCGGTTTATCTTTATTTGAGGTATCTTCCATTCAACGCGCTCCTGAGAAGATTTTCCTTATTTTTGTGAGAAATACTATAACTAACTTTCAAATTTTATTTACCCTCATTTTTCTTAGCTTGAATTTTTCTTTTTCTTTTCGGTGCGACTTGGTTAACATCTAAAACCTGAAGACCTCTTTTTTCATTCTCTATTTTCTTGTAACCATCACATATCTTACTAATAACGGCTTCAAGTATGACTCCAGAAAAATCTAGTTGTGTTTCCAAATTAAGATTTGAGATTTGAATCATTTTGAAAAAAATTGCAGAAAATAATTTAGAGTAGAATGTAGAGAAAGTATGAAAAATTTTGGGTAAAAATTTTGGTGTAAAAACTGGATTTGAAAATAGTGAAGTTATAGGCGGAAAACTGTTAGTCGTTGGCGACATAGTTTTGGTCGAGCGACAAAGACTTTGACCCGTTGTGTATCTTCTCAAATCAGAGCGTTTGAAAGGTCAATTTGATCATTTGTCAGGCGCATAGTGGGTGATTTTGGCCAAATTTGATGTTTTGAGAGGTACATAGAACTTGGCCTTAAAACCCACACGACTGGGGATAGACCTGCAAAATGAAGGATACTGGATGAATCAAAACATGTTGGTTTAAATGAAACTCGTAACCCTTATCCATATAACTTATATAACCTTATATAACCCTTATCCATATATCTTTTTAAGGAACGAAAGAAGTATAATTATCAAATTATTCTTACTTAATTATATGTTCACAGCTAATTAATTAAATGAGTATGGTTAATATAATATTTAGATTTAGATTTGCTTAGTGAGGTAACACTTATGGATTGATTAGAAATAGAGAATGTGTTCTTTCAAATCAATATATCCAATTTCTAAACAAGCATGATTATAATGGTTATGGACTCTTACAACGGTTAGGTGTATAACCAATTTAAGTATGGGTATAGGATCTCAAGTTGACTACAGGTTGAAATAGAAATTTAATATCTTACGGTCGGCATAGTATTATTAACTATCAATACCGATTTTCCGTAGTAGCCATAGATTAGTTAATAAATAGCATGTCGACGGTTTGATAATTTTTTATAGGGAATTTTTTTTGTATAAACATTATAGTAGGCATAGTCGATAATTTCTAACAATGCCGACTATTTACATTTTTTTATCTTTTTTTTTTGTTGCTTTGTGTTAGTAATACTGTTGGCGTAGTCAATAGGTTTCAACCGTGTTGGATGTCAATATTTTTTCACAGTTTTCTTTTTTTTCGTGTTAGCATTACTGTCGGTATAGCCGTTATTCGAGCATTTTGAATATTACATTATTTTTCGTATAATTTCTATTAACGTAGTGATATTTGGAAGATACTCACTATCGATACTCTTTATATAATGATTTTTATATCGACTGTTGAGATGTTGATGACGAGGAACATCGCCGACAATTGGCATGGTATTAAACAAATACACAGTGCCAATTGTTAAACGACTAAAATATAACAATGGTTAACTGTAACCGTAATTTTTAAGATTTATACTCGATTTAATATTGGACATAATATTCATTCTTTGAATAAGCACGTAATTTAGATTGAGTAAATTTATATTCTTAGATCGTATATAAACAAAATTAATCAATAAAATAAACAAACAAACAACAGTCGACATTGATCTTCATAATTAAAATCTATGCCGACTTTAAAAGAATAGTTTTGTCATTTTAAACGTTTTGGAAACTCTTCATCAGAATACTCAACATCCCTAATTATGTTATCTTTTATATACGATGAAAATAATAAAAAATGGTAAAAAAACGTATATGGTTTCACGATTATAAAAATTTATATATAAAACAAAACAACTATGAACACTCGGTCCACCGAATACTAATCCCCAGTAAAAATATTAGTAACTGTAGTAGTAATTTTGAAAAAATGGAAAGAGCCAAAGATAAGAATCATAGGTAACCTCAATGAAGTCACGCTAAAGAAGGTGAAAAAACTCTTCCCAAAAGTGGAATCATATGAATGCAAAATATGAATCCTAGGAGTCCCCACTTTTTTGTACTCTGTGTTTGGTTCTTGCTCAAATAAAATAAGAATCCAGAGATTAAGCATTTTTTTTCTTATACAATAGAATCTATTGTTTGTTATTAGACGTCAGCAAATAGATTCCCGGAGTATTATTTTTCTTTTGGTTAATGTGTCAAAAAAAATAAACGATTAATCAGAACATGGATAATCAAACTTATTGAATAGGTTTAAAATTTAAACAGCGTAATGCAATTATTAAGTTAAAGAATGATCTCCTTAATTTGTGGCTTGGATGATCTACTGCACGACTTGAATAGGGTTGTTAGATTTTGGAATCAATAATTTAATTCAACACAAAAATGCAGCTTCTTATAATCCATTTACAAGATGAAATACATAGAATTAGCAACAAAAAAAACAGGCAATTTACTTGGAAAAACACTCAAGTATTTAGTTCCTTGATCAAATAAAACAATAAGCAGTAAATTGAGCAACAATTTGGAATCCAACCTTATTTACCCAGCCACACTCGTAAAATCAGTGATTGAAATGTGATCACAATGATATTTTGAAATTTGTACATTGAAGGCTAACTAGTTGGTTATTTGGAGTTCATAAAAAGTGTTTAGGCCAAAAAATCTTTTCGACTAAACAACCAATCATATTCTC
>JAJJMC010000150.1:221938-348349 GCA_023531435.1 Papaver californicum | reverse complement strand
TCGCACCAAGGCTCGCACCAAGGCTCGCACCAAAGCTCGCACCAAGGCTCGCACCAAGGCTCGCACCAATGGTCGCACCAATGGTCGCACCAATGGTCGCACCAATGGTCGCACCAATGGTCGCACCAATGGTCGCACCAAGGGTCGCACCAAGGCTCGCACCAAGGGTCGCGCCAAGGGTCGCGCCAAGTCTCGCGCCAAGGCTCACGCCAAGGCTCGCGCCAAGGCTCACGCCAAGGCTCACGCCAAAAACACACGCAAAAGCACACGCAAGCACCGCAAGCTCCGCAAGCCCGCAAGCCCGCGGCCTGCGGTGCTTCGGTGCGAAGCACCGCACACGTATGCATTTGCCCACTAGTCCATTTCCCAAGTCCATGTCCAATCCACTAGTTCTTTTCCTTATATAGAACATATGTGGTAATATGCATGAACTTGCTCCTTGGTTTGCCCAATGTGGGACAACCAAAGGTTTCTCATTCACTAATAAGTGAAAATGGATGGCTATAATTCCACCCAAGTTTGGACTAGTGATCCAAACACCCATCAATCTATTTATAGTAACAAAATTAATTTAAGTAGTAAAACATTAATTTTAGTAACATACATTTTTTTTTATTTCCCAACACTAACTTCATGCATAGAATTATTATAAATACCACAGTGTCTATCATTTATCTCCAAGTCAAACCCACATTTCCTTTAACATTAATTTCTAGACACTGCTCTTTTCAATTACCTTTGTTCCCTTACATTTTCCCACAAGATTCTGTTCTCAATATTCATATTCATTCAAATGGCTGCTCCCTTGAGAATTATCGAAATGGTTCTTTTAGTAGTTCTTGCCACTGCGTTCACAACAAGTGTAACGGCTCAATCTAGTTGTACAAATGTGATCATTGGCATGGCACCTTGTCTTACCTACATAACCGGAAATTCCTCAACCCCATCATCTTCCTGTTGTTCACAACTTACTAATGTGGTTCAATCACAACCACAGTGCCTTTGCTCAATCCTTAGTACTGGTGCTGGTGCCGCGTTAGGTCTCCCAATTAATCGAACACTAGCTCTTGCTCTTCCTACTGCTTGTAATGTTCAAACCCCATCTATTGGTCGATGCAGTGGTAAGTACATATATGTTGCTAAATTTGAACTTCATCTTACCTATTAATTTCCTCAAATAATCTTTCTTCTATGCTCAATATCAGCTGCTAACGGACCTGCAAATTCTCCGGTTGCTTCTCTTTCACCAGCAGACTCACCTACAGATACTTCGGATGCACCATCCTCGACTAGTTCTCCTGCAGGTATAATTAGCGAGTTTTTTCTAGTTATTGATGTATTGAAGTTGTAATATTGACATTCGTGGCTTTACTAATGTAAACTGTTTATAACTAATTAGGAAATGGATCTAAATCTGTACCTACGAAGGATGGAGATACCTCTGATGGAAATATGACTAACTTGGGCTGCCTTCACCGTTCTCTCGTTGTTTTCTTCTTCGCTGTCTCTTGTCCTTCAATACTCACCAGTTTCTGAGTTTTCTTATGAGTTCATTTTGTTTATCTTGTTTTTTATCATTTGTTTGAAGTCTGAATTAGTTGTTTAATTTCTGCTATGAAATGGTGTGTAATCTTTCTTAAAAATAAACAAAAATGGTGTGTCCTCAAAGAGATGAATTTTCTGTGCAACTTTTGTTATGGAAATGGAGTGTAATCAAAGTGATAAAATGCTACGGAAGGTTTAAGGAAATTGTGTTACAAAATTATATTCTCTCCGTTTCTAAAAAAATATCATTTTTTATTTTAGCTTAAAAATAGACCAATTTAAAAAAATGAGAGCTATTAGCTCAGTGGTAGAGCATGCCCCTGATAATTGCGTTGTTGTGCCTGGGCTGTGAGGGCTCTCAGCCACATGGATAGGTCAATATGCTCACCAACGCCTAACCCGGGTCGATTCGATGATTAGTGTATGCGAGAGGGACGAGACTAAATAGGTTCTAGACAGTTTTGATCTTTAGTAGATCTACTTTCTTTGTTGTAAGGTTGAATCCGAGGTCACAATTCGATGGTCTAAAACGGAGGTAGTACTAGCTATTAGCTTCAAGATCAATTCTAAAATCCTAATGACATCAGCATATTAGATTTATTTTATTAGATTTATTTGTTAAATTGAATGGAAAATATGGTTTGCTAACTTCATCCGAGAATTCATACTCTAATATCAATTGGATAAATTTTACAGACGTGTTCACGAAGTGGCAATATAATGAATGCTTAAATTATTAGTTAACCGCTTTCACGGTGGGAGACCTGCTTAAAAATCATAATATACAAGTTGGAATAGAATTATCACGAAATCGGAGAAAATTATGATGAAATTTTAAGATCATTAAAAAATAAAAAAAGATTTGAATGAATTAAAGTAAAATTTAAGAAATTGGGAATCCAAAGTTTTTAAATTGAGGTGAACGCACCAGATTGAAGGATTATTATCAAAATTTCTATAGTAATTGAGTGTAATCAAAGTAATAAAATGTTATAAATAAGATCAAGGAAATTGTGTTATAAAATTATACTAGCTCTTAGCTTCCAGATAAATTCTAAAATCCTAATGACATAAACTTTATTTATTTATTTTGACAAAAAAGATTTAATTCATACATGAAAAATGAAAATAAGTAAATCCATCAAATGGTTACAATATTATTTTAGGAAATAACATCTCAGTTGAATAGAATGTTGTTTACATGAATGGATTGAAACAAATCAATATTTGAGGTCACAGTATGATCAAAGATTTTACTTCCGAAATAATCCCATTAGATAGTCTTTTGTTCCTTGAGAAAACTCTCGCATTACGCTTGATGTTACATTAAAATCTGTTATTGGGTTAGAGGGGTCATTATCCATTCTAGTAAGCCCAAGTCCATGAAAGGATTTGAGACTTGGGGACTTGGACTGAACCAAATCCAATACTCAAGGGAAGAATAGGAAAGGAAAAAGTCAAGTAGAAGTAAAAGGGTGTTGATTATTAGATGTTTAAAACAGGCTTGTCCGGCCTGGCCTGGCTTTGATCGGCTAGCCTGACTTGGGCGACCTGCTTACTAAACAGGCCAGGCTGGCCTAACCCGCTATGATTCCAACTAAGCACAGCCTGAGCCTGAGCCTGAGCCCAGCTTGCTTTTACTGGGCCAGGCCAGACCAGGCCTATGCCCAGTATGTATTTTTATCACAAAAATAGTTCAGGTTATGGGATTCAAAACTTGGACCCTAAGCTCCTTTTTAATGCCCTAAATCAACTGAGATATACATAATTTTGTACGTAGTTATGACAGTAACATTAACATAATCATTTTTATACAATTAGATTAAAAAAATTGAAAATGATTTGTGGCACCCAACTTTAGTGCACCTAGTACACCTGATGTTAGGTGGCATTCACATAATCATTTTTTTTTATTAAATAAGAAAACAGAGTAAGAAAATTTCATATGAAAATATTAGGATTAAAATAGGTAGGGATTTCTAATTGGATTTATGGATCTAACACCTTGTAATGTAACCATGAACACAAAATAACCTTACTTATTTATTGAGTGGAGGAACACCAGAATTTTTGTTTATATTTTGTCTAATTTGGAATCAGTTCAGTCATCTTCGAATCAGTTGACGGGTTCGATCTCAATCAACAGAGTTAACTAGCATGATGAAGCTTAGGTTGTTTTGATTGTATTCGAATGAATTGTCTAGTAATTACACCAAATCGACTGAAATAAATCTTAAAGAAAAGAATCTGGTTGGTGTTTTGCTAAAAAGTTCGAATAATATTAAGCTTTTGAATGTGTTTGATGTGGGATCAAGTCTCAACCCGTCTAAAAGGTAGGATTTCTCTAGGTAGTGGTATATGTAAGAAGTTGACAACATTGGATTTGGTTTCCAACAGTTTTAGTAGAGACTTACTCCGCAGTAAATCAAAGCATGTACTAGAATTAATATTACTTTGAAGGATCAAATTAATGGATCAAGAAGATTTTTATTTACTTGTTCTCATTAACGAGTGATTCATCACTTTGAGTGAGAATGGATTACAGAAGAAGTTTGAACACATTGTTTTTGAATTGAATTTGCGTGAGGATGATGGAATGGTAATATTTCTTTAGTGTTGAGTTTTTTGTTTTTTGAGATTCATATTGTTTGGATATATCATATTCTGACAACTCAATTTACAATTAAAGAATGAGATCTTTTGGCATTAAACTTTAAAGCTAATTGGAATCTATGATCGAATGTGAATTTATTTAGATGACGGATCCGTTTGACAGGTTAAAATTTAACAAGAAGTAACAGTGTCGCTTAGCCGTTGGATATGTCAAAATAAATGAATGAGATTTAATCAATGTATCTTGTAGATTTCGGATAACCCGTAACCCATTTTCCTTTGATCTCTTTCTCTAACCCTTATTATGCTCTCTCATGTTCCCTTCGCTCTTTCTCTGTCTTTTTTCGAAATTTTATTTTGAATTAATACTTCATCGCAGTTGATGTGTTTTTTTCTAAGTATTTTTTAACTATCAATCAAATAGATTAGGTTGTGAAAAATACGGGTGTGTTGAACAATGAAAAATCCATCTCAACACAATATAAGATTGCAATTGCAATAATAAATTCAAAGAAATTGTTATGATTCATGAACAACAAACAAAATAGAAATATAAATTCACTTAGTATTTATCAAAATATATATGATTGATATGAATAAAGAATATTGGTTATTGAAGATTCCATGGAATTTGGGTTTTAAAGTCGATGTATAATCTTCACAGTAGGATCAAATGGCTGAGGATTTCCCCTAACTCCAATTATTTTATGGAAGTTTTCATTTCATTATCTTAAATAATCGGTTTGCATTAAAAGAAGAAGAGGAAGAAAAGTATTTGACAGAAGAACTTGAAAATCAATTTACAGAGCTTGCTTTACAAATGAAAGGGAAAGTTCCTTTTTAACAGACAAGCTACGCTAACATACTCCTATAACAGCCTGTAAAGGCTAACATATACTGAAAAATGACAACACATAAAAGTTGTGTAAGAATAGTGTAACAACTATGTGCTATTAGCCCCTTCAAGTGAAAACAGTACAGACTTAGGAAGCACTTTGAAATTGTCTCTGAGTAAAGCAAATATGGGTCCAGCCAAATCCTTTGTAAAAATATTTGTAGCTTGAGCATGAGTGGAAATATAGGAGATGAGAAACTTTTTCGATTGTAGCATTTCCCTCACAAAATGGTAATCAATGGCCAAGTGTTTCATCCTTGTATGAAACACAGGATTAGAACAAAAAGAAATTGCACTGAGATTATCACAAAGCATAGATGGAGGAGCAGGTAAAAATACATGAAGATCAGTGAGGAGCTTGCAAACCCATAGCACCTCAGCAACAGAATTTGCCAAGCTTCTGAACTCAGCTTCAGTAGAAGACCTTGCAACGGTGGATTGTCGCTTACTAGACCAAGAGATGGGAGTGCAACCATAGAAAATACAGTATCCCCCAGTACTCCTTCTTGAATCTGGATCTCCAGACCAGTCTGCATCACTAAAACCATGCACATCACATAATCCTTTGCTAAATAAAACACCATAATCAATGGTTCCCTTAATATACCTTAAAACTCTCTTAGAAGCCACAAAATGATCATTCGTAGGAGTTTGCATATGCTGACAAACCTGATTGACTACATAGAAAATCTCAGGTCTAGTCCATGTATGATACTGTAAAGCACCAACAAGAGACCTATAAGAAGAAGGATCAGTTAGGAGTCCACTTGAATCAGCCTTAAGTTTGGAACCAATAGGGACAGAAAAGGAGTAACACTTAGCTCCAGCCATATCAAATCTGGTAAAAAGATCCAGAGCATACTTTGTTTGAGATAGAAACAAACCATGAACATTCATTTTGACTACAAGACCTAAGAAGTAATAAAGTAGACCCAGATCCTTGATTGGAAAATGAGTTTGAAGTTGAGTAATTATCTCAATACAGTAATCCTTAGAGTTGTCAGTGAGTAAATATCATCAACATAAACAGGAGAACTATAATTCTGGAACCAACTTTTTACACAAATAATGAAGAATCAGCAGAAGAGAGCTTAAAGTCATAAGAGACAAGAACAGTTAGCAACTTGTCATACCAAGCTCTTGGTGCTTGTTTAAGGACATATAAGGATTTGTGAAGTTTACACATAGGAGGGATGATCAGGATCCTCAATCCAGGTGGTTGAGACATGTAAACATCCTCAAAAGAATCTTCATGCAGGAATGCATTGCTCACATCAAGCTGAATGATATGCCAATCTGAATTAACTTCTAGTGCTAGAATGATTCTGATGGTAGTTGGTTTTTCTACTGGACTAAAAGTTTCATTATAGTCAAGACCCTCTTGTTGATGAAAATCCCCTGGCTACTAGTCTAGCCTTATATCTATCTATAGAACCATATGGTCTATACTTGAGTATGAAAACCCATTTACAACCAACAAGGTTCTGAGATGGATCATAAGGAACAGCGTACCAAGTACCAGCAGATTGAAGAGCATTATACTCATCAATTAAAGAAGCATTCCATTTTCGATCTTTTTTAGCTTGACTAGCACAAGTAGGTATTTGTGGTGGAGTTAAAGCAATTAAGGCAGCAGAAAGAGAGTGTTTTATAGAGAATACCTTTTTCTTGAAGATTCCATGTTTACTCCTTGTAGTCATAAGATGCACATTAATAGGTGGCTTAGATAATGTTGATGGAGCTTTACCAGAAGAAATAATTGAAGAGGAAGAACCAGTTGTAGAAGTAATAGCAGGGGTAGCCTGTGAGACAACTGGAGCAGCAATAGGAAGTAGAACATCTGGAGAGCCAGATGGACTAGGAGACAAAACACTTGCAGGTGCAGCTTGAACAAGAGTATTATTAGAAAGAAAACTGTCAGCAACAATAGCAGTAGGTGAAGTCATATTTGTGGAGGAAACAACAGATGAAGGACATGCTTTAAGAGGATATGAAGATTCATGAAACACTATATGTCTGGATATATAATTCTTCCAGTGTGATAATCCAAGCATCTGTAACCCTTGTGGTTACTGCTATAGCCTAGAAAAATACAGGAGATACTTCTAGGAGATAACTTGTTAGTTGTGTAAGGTCTTAACCAGGGAAAACAAAGACAACCAAAAGATCTAAGAAAATTATAATCTGGTTTTTTATGAAATAAAACCTCAAATGGAGATCTGAATCCCAAGGATCTAGTAGGCAATCTGTTGATTGTGTAATTAGCAGTACTAAAGGCTTCCACCCAATAGGCTCCAGATATGCCAGCTTGGATGAGATAAGTCCTCCCAAATGTTTATGTTTAGACTCTGCCACACCATTCTGCTCAGATGTCTGAGGGCAAGAAATTTTATGAATAATGCCACTAGCAACAAGAAATGAGGAGAGTTCCTTATTAAGAAATTCACCACCACCATCAGTTCTAACAACTTTAATAAGACAATTCAACTGGAGCTCAATTTGATCCTTGAACTGAAAAAAAATATCTTCTTAAAATCAGATTTGTCATAGAGAGAAAAAAGCCAACAAAATTTAGAGAAATCATCCACTATATTCACATAATATTTATAACCATAGAAGGATGTTACAGGATATGGACCCTAAAGATCAAGATGTAAGAGTTCTAAAGGACTTGAACTTGAATGGGCTGACATAGTAAATGGTAATTTGTGACTCCTTCCTAGTTGACAATAGTTACATAATATTGGTGTTTTGATTACATTATTTGTAGATAGAAATTTACAAACATGTTGAAGTGTTTGAAATGAAGGATGAGCAAGTCTCTTATGCCAAACCTCTGGAGAAACAGTAGTTGTGACAGCAGAGAGAGCTTTATTTGAAGAAGAGTGTAAGAAATGCATTGGATAAAGTCCATTTTTATGTGGGCCTTGCAAAAGTATCTTCCCAGTTGATAAATCCTTCACAAAGAACCCAGAACAATCAAAAGTTATAGAACAATTGTTATCTGAAGTAAACTTATGAACAGAGAGAAGGTTTTGAGCAGATTTTGTACAAGATGAATTTTATTAAGAGTGAAAGTATAATATGGTGTAGAATTTAAATAATAACCAGTATGAGTGATGTGCATACCTTCCCCATTTACTGCTTGAATCTCATCAGCACCATCATAAGAAGACACACCTTGCATTTCAGAATCATCATGTGTGATATGATTATTAGCACCAGTGTCAGCAAATACCAAGGATTTTCACCCATTATATTAACAGAAGCTAGCATAGCAGTCAAATGTTGTGGAGTATGATTATTTTGATATCAAAAATTGAGTTTATTTCTACCTTCAAGAGAACCATGACCAGATTTTCCACAAATTTAACAAACCAGAGTTGAAGAAGATGAGGGTTGAATAGTAGTAGTAGGCCTAATGGAGCTAGTTTGAGATGAAACTGAGCTGCTACTGGATGACAGGAGTGAAAGATCTGTCATAATGAAAATTAGGAGGCCTACTACGTCTCATAAATTGAGAATGATAACTAGGAAATATTCCTCCAAAACTTTTATTGTAGGATATCTAATTAGGCATATGTGCAGCAAAAGCTCTATTAGCAGATTCATTTAGTAAAGATTTGTTTCTTTCAGTAATAACTGCTTCTTCATTGAGAAGATTATTATGAAGTTCAATGCAAGATATGGGTGGATTTTGATGTCTCATAGCAGTTGCAAAAGGTATATAATCTGAGTTTAATGTAATAGAGTTATAACAACTAGTTCTTGATCAGAAATAATCTCACCTGCTGCAGCAAGTTGATCAGAAAGAGATTTGATCTCATTTATCAAACTAGGAATTGATTTATCACCTTGTTTAAGATCCGTAACTTGGTACTCAGCTGGATTGGATGAATTGAGGATGATCTTGCAAATCTTTCCTCAATGCTAGTCCACAGATGATGAGAAGAGGTAGATCTGGAGAAATATACAATGATTGTGTCTGAAATTGTGGAATGAATCCACATCGTGATTGTAGCATCTTCATCAAGCCAATCAGTGTACAATGGATTTTTGATTCCATTTTGATTCCATTTTCTTGATTTCGTTTTGTTGTGTATTGAACATGACAAATGAAGGTTCCATCAAAAAACTTTTGAATTTTGTATTTTCGAATAACTGGAAGCATAAGATTCTTCAAGGTAATGTAATTATCATCTTTGAGTTTGATTGTAACAAAAGTTGTTAGATGATTTAAAGAAACCCTAGAAATAAAGTTGGAAGTTAGATTTTCCATATTTGTTGAAGATGGTTCTGCAAATTCACAAATAATGAAACAGGAAGAAAGACAAAGAAATTGAAGAATAAAAAATAAATCAGCGGAAGAAATGAGAATCACAACTTTAGTTGCTCTGATACCATGAAAGAAGAAGAGGAAGAAGAGTATTTGACAAAAGATCTTGAAAAAAATCAATTTAGAGAGCTTGCTTTACAAATGAAAGGGAAAGTTCCTTTTTAACAGACAAGCTAAGCTAACATACACCTATAACAGCTTGTAAAGGCTAACATACACTGAAAACTGACAACACATAAAGGTGGTGTAAGAAGAGTGTAACAACTATGTGATATTATGCATTTTTAACTTTTCTTTTTTTCTTCGGTTTTATTAGTTTTGTTCATGATAATGACGAAGAATGAAAATGTCAGAAAGAAACGTGGGAGGGGAGAGAGAATTTTCTTTGAGAGTAAGATTTTATTCTGAAAGGATAAAAGGGAAATGTGTTACGGGTTATCAGAAATCTGTCAGATACATTAGTTAAATCCTAACCTTCTATTTTTACATATCCAAGGGATGTGCGGTATTGTTAAATCTTGTAAAATTTCATCCTGTTAACGGATCTGTTGATGAAATTCCTTAATTATCATAGAGATTTAAAAAACAAAACAGAAGATATTCGTTGTTATAATATTGTTTTTTTTATTTTTTTTTACCAGGTTTAAGGAGTGAGAACGAAATACAATCTTAAACGGACGAAAGCTGATTGGGATTTCGATTTTTATAAAAAAATACGTGTATGCCACCTAACATTGGGTGCACTAGAAGCATTAAAGTTGGGACCCACAAATCATTATATAATACCAATAATAGTAATTAAATGAAAATAATAACTTTTGATTGATAATCGATGATGGTAATAAAATTTTACTGGTAATTATGGTGAGACATATTAACGGTAGATTAGGTATTAAATTAGAAATTAAAATTTTGTTATGCAAGTATCTCATATTTAAATAATCTATATATCACATCAAAAATTTATTATATATAATATAAAAATCTCAAAAACTCATTAATAACTTAATTATATGTATAAACTTTTAAGTCACCATTTATAAGTATAGCAAATCAAGAAATTGTTTTGCGAAAAAAATAAAGGAAAAAAAAATGAAACAACTTAAGTAAGAATAATGGTAACAGATTTAATCACTAAGGAAATTAAATAAATTATATAAATAAAAAGTATAAATTATATATAATAATTAAAATTTTAATTGATTTGATTTGATTAAAATTTTAATTATCATTGGTGTGTACCTAATGTTTTGGTTCCAATTGAGTAAAAGAGGCTCATTTTCACTGGTTCATTCATACCGACCTACTTCCAAAGCCTAAAAAAAGTTTTTGGAAATTCCAGATTATTTGGTAGATAAATATGCATAACTCTATAAATATATAGGACGTAAACCCTAAAAGGTAAGGTATTTAATTCTCAAATCTTTGTAAAAAATAATTACTAATTTGGATGTCTTGTCTCTTTTTTGTTCTTTATAGGTTCTTTTCATCTTAATCACAAGGAAAAAGAAATCCATCATCAACATCATCAAGATTATCTACGGTGAAAATGGATATGTTTTTGCCCAAATATTTTTAACGCCGACTAAGAGACTAACATCAAGAAGTCTCATTTGATCGTCATAGATCAATTTCCAAAGAAGTAACGACGTGACCTACTCACCGTTTTCTTCACCTTCTTCTCCTCCATCACGTCATACTGGTTTGCTCGTATTTTTACTTCTGTATATTTATATAGATGTTGATAATACCCATGTGATGCCTAATAATCCTGGTTTATATCTTTCTACAGATGCTTAAAATAAAATATTGATAGCTTTAAACCATACTTTCGTTAGCTGTATGTAATTGTTTAAAAGACAGTCCAACCAACAAAAAAGATGTCGATGACTCATCTCTCATGCATATTTGAGTCCTCTATCTTGCACTCTTCTTATGCTTATCCTTACACTATATACTTCTCTGATTCTCAGATGTGTTTTAAACAGTTGAATAAATATATATTTCAAATATACAAAAAGTATAAGAAACAGGCTAAACTTGCTGTCATCAATTCAAATTGTGGTCATAATTGATGGTGATGATTTACTACTGTCCACCGGATATTTTATTAAGTTTTGATTATATGTATAACTCAATATTGTTAGTGAAATAGTCTTGATATTGATTGGAAAGTTCATATAGTAGCCAATCTGATGAATCCAACAGTAACCACCTTTTATCAGGGGATATCGTATTGTGTTTAAAAATAGATACCCTACTCCAAGTTTTCTTCCGACATGTGGATGATTATTCTTACCTCATCTTTGCATATATTAATATATTATTTTAACTCTTACTTGTAGCCATACATCTGATAATCCACGTAAATTTTCATCCGGTCAATTTTACATATATTTTATTTAGATTAACTAAACCTGGTATTTTTGAGGATTACTTAAAAAAAAAAATTGGGCTACTCTCATCCAATGAAGGTGGTTATGAGATATCTTAAAAATAGAAAATAAATATATCATCCTTTATCTTTTGCACTAAACTTAAACTTACATCCTTTATTTTCATAATCATTTTGAATGTTACTCTTTTCCTTCTCTATATCTACCGATTGAAAAAAAAATCCATCGTTTTCATTTTAATTGAAATTAAACATCATCGACCATACAAACTTTAGGATTAATTCTTTGAACTTAAAATCAAAATTCATTAACCTCAAAGTTGAAACTTAAAACATCAAAACAAATTCGTGTTAAACAAACAAAATGGAAAAATGATAGTAGTTGTCTCCAAACTTAGATTTTATTGCTTGAAATTAAAAAATTGATAGAAATTTTTTCTAGGATTTACAGTTGCAGCATAATCGGTAGGTAAAAAAATTGATCGTTATCTACCGATTATTTTTGTGTCAATAAATTCAACTTTTCTGTACTAAAATTTAAGCATAATCGGTAGATAACATGAACCCGTGTCTACCGATTGTGAAAGCATAAAAATTCAAAATTTGATAAGTTTTGCAAAAATTGTATTTGGGGCTACTTTCACAATCGGTAGATAATGAACATCACGAAACTATCGATTGTGAAAGTAGAGAAATTCGAAATTTTATTACTTTTGCTAAAAATTTCAATTTGGGGCTACAATCATAATCGGTAGATAATGAGAATCATGAAACAACCGATTGTGAAAGTAGAGAAATTCGAAGTTTTATTAGTTTTGAAAAAATTAAATTTGGGGCAACTATCACAATCAGTAGATAACGAACATCACGAAACTACCGATTGTGAAAGTAGAGAAATTTAAAATTTTACTAGTTTTGCAAAAAAAAATAATTAGGGCAACTATCACAATCGGTAGATAATGAACATCACGAAACTACCGATTTTGAAAGTAGAGAAATTCGAAGTTTTACTAGTTTTGAAAAAAAAAAAATGGGGCAACTATCACAATCGGTAAATTATGAACATCACTAAACTACCGATTTTGAAAGTAGAGAAATTCGAAGTTTCACTAGTTTTGAAAAAAAAAAATTGGGGCGACTATCACAATCGGTAGATAATAAACATCACGAAACTACAGATTGTGTTTAATTTACATGTTTAGAGTGTCAAATACATACTTGTTATAGCTATAATTCTTTCATATTGCTTGTTATTATGTTTGTTTTCTATCTCACGTATTATATCAGGTGAATCATCCGAGAATGTGCTACAAAGTGCTAAAAGAGCAAGGAAGTGAAGTGTTATTGATGGAGAAGAGCCAAAGACTAAATTCAACTCATTAAAATACAGTATTTCTTATGATCATATTGTATAGAATTCAAATACGAAGTGAGCGCAAAAAGAATGAGGTCATTCCGAGTTCGGACGAAGAAGTTGTGGGAAAAACAGCCGAAATAAAGAACGAAACACACAACAAATAATCAGTATATACTGGAGAACCCGAGACTACCGATTATAGGCAGTTTCAGACACATAAAAAGTATGTTTTAGAGGTATTACAATCGATAGATATGATGGTTATCGAGCCTACCGATTATGGGCACTTTTGGGTACAAAAAAAACTTGAGTTTTTGGGACATTACTATCGGGAAAAGATGAGGAACGAGACTACTGATTATGGCAAGTTTGAGTACATAAAACTTGAGTTTTTGGGACATTACAATCGAGAGAAAGATGAGGAATGAGACTCCCGGTTATGGCAATTTGGGGTACATAAAACTTGAGTTTTTGGGACATTACAATCGGGAGAAAGATGAGGAACGAAACTAGCGATTGTGAAAGTAGAGAAATTTAAAATTTTATTAGTTTTGAAAAAATTAAATTTGGGGCAACTATCACAATCGGTAGATAATGAACATCACGAAACTACCGATTGTGAAAGTAAACAAATTTGAAGTTTTATTAGTTTTGAAAAAAAAAAATTAGGGCAACTATCACAATCGGTAAGTAATGAACATCACGAAACTACCGATTGTGCTTCTATTTTGGAACAGAGAGTATAATCGTCAGATAACATACTCTATTATCTACCGATTTTGGGACGTTAATGGCGCTGAATGCATTCAATCATCGCCTCTAATCGTTATTGAACCTTCAACATGATATTCTTAATGATGTTTCCCACCTTCTTCTTCATACTCATCCATTTTTGTTATTGATTTTAGGTAAACCTAGTTTTTCCAAACTTCTTCTTCTCTAACACACTCTCTATTTCTTTTTAAAATTATAACTCAAATGATTTTTTCTAACACTAACATAATCAAAATTAAGTAACTAATTGAGCAAGAGTAGATTAGCCATTATGAAAAAATATATGGATAAGGGGTGTATTGATATTACTTCGTAGTGACCCTATTTTGTTTTATTAGTCGCCGCAAATTCTTTTTGGGTCGCCCGCAAAAACGATAGGTAACTAAAACTACTATTTTTCCAAATAGTACTCTTGCTTTGGACCTGACATTTTATAGCAAAACAGGCTTCACCAAGAAGTCAACAACATATGTTTTACATTTGAAGGATGGTTATTTGTCAGGGCAGTAACCTCACCTGCATTTCATACACCGATCAACCATATCATACGACAATACTGCATATAGAGATTGCTCAGAGTACCCTTCAACGTTTAGCCTTACATCATCACAAGAACCTAGAGCCTCACCTAGCACGTGAGCACTTAAGTATTTCCTTTCAACGCAAGCACAAAATCTCGCCTTGCACGCGAGTATAAAGTCTTGCAACAAAGCAAGCAAAAAATCTCGTCTCAGACGGAAGTCCAACACCCATTTTTGGATCAAAGACTCGTACTATACACAAGCAACATGACTTCCCCAGTAGCGAGCGTTATAGCCTTGTTATATTGCGAGCAAAAATCCTTGTTACAACCGCAAGCACACTACATTCCAATCAAGTCTCGACTAGCTCGCGAACATCACAAATCAAATACTTGCACAAAGTCTCACCTAGCACGCGAGCAAACTAAACATAACATCGCAGTTGGGGCGTCTTTGAAAATACCTCTGTAAACAATCTGGTCGAGTCACGTAACACTCCAAACAACAGTTTGGGGGTGAGTTACGGAGAACCTCAACATAATGCGAAATTCACTTGCCAACCGTCACGATTAAAGGGGAACCCAAACTTCTTAATCCTACAACAAGTTATAGGATTAAGAGGGGGCGGTGTATGTACCCTAATATTTTGGCACCAATCGGGTAAAAAAGGCTCATTTCCATTGTCCCATTCATATTGACCTACTTTCAAGCCCTAAAAGAAGGTTTTGGAACATTCCAGATTACTTGGAAGACAAGTCTGCACAACTCTATGAATATAAAAAACCTAAACCCTAAAAGGTACAGTATCTAACTCTAAACTCTTGTAGAAAATAATGACTTCTTGGTTGTCGCAGCCTTTTTTTTATTTTTTTTTGCAGGTTCTTCATATCTTAATTACAAGGAGGAGGAGATAAATCATCAACATAATCAAGATTGTTTACAATAAAGATTGACATATTTTTGCCCAAACAATTAGATAAGTTATATATAGTAATATTATTACATGTTCATTTTTTTTTTCAATTTAGACATAAAATCTAATCATGGCTCAAAGGATACACGACAAACTAGTATTCATGGGAACGCTCGTTCGGATCCAGCTATTCACAATTTTATACATCTCGTTTATTCTTATACAGGCCAAGACAAATCAGTCTGGCATGCCTTATATAGGCTTAGACTAA
Organism: Papaver californicum; assembly: GCA_023531435.1. Classification (NCBI taxonomy): domain Eukaryota; kingdom Viridiplantae; phylum Streptophyta; class Magnoliopsida; order Ranunculales; family Papaveraceae; genus Papaver; species Papaver californicum. The sequence goes on along the minus strand of JAJJMC010000150.1, from coordinate 332,729 downwards.
GGCAGGATAGATCTAACAGTCCAGAAGACGGAAAAATTACCGCCCAGCGGCCCCAGCCTGGGCCTGTTTTGAAATCAAAACCCAAATCTAAGAAGCAAAAACAAAAGTAATTGATTTACCTCAACCAAATGTTAATTTTTAAGATTTGACTTCAATTTCTTGGAATTTAATTCCAAAAATTGGATTGCCCCATAATTAAATTTCTTAGATTTCAATTCTTCCAACTAAACGAGATGTACATTTATATTAAAACTAGATTTATGACCGTGCTACGCACCGGATTCGATGAAATTTTTTGATTTAGTGTTGCCCCGCCCTATCGTGATGTATTAAACCTTGATTGGTCAGAATCAAGTCCAAATATTCCTAGCCCAAGATCAGAATTTGATAGAGCCCCAGACTTATCAAGCCCAAACAAAACAATTATGCATGTCAGTTTCACGGAATTGATAGACTACTTCAACTTCAGTTTTATGACAATATCATTGTAGCATTTCATCAAACATTAAGAGGGCATATTTGTTGGACATCCAAGCATATCTTATCACAACATTTCATCAAACACTAAGAGGGTATATATGTTGGACATCCATGCATATTGAGTTAGTTCTATCTGTTATGCACCAGGTATATTTAACTTCTCATAACAGTTACCTTCTTTTAAGAAAACTGGCATGTAACCCGCGCTATGTACTGTGTTTGATGAGAATTTTTGGTTTGGGTGGGCGGGGACCACCCCATCGCAATGCATTAAACCTTGATTATGGACTCCATGATATCATCTCTAAAAGGATTTACAATTGTTACCAGCTTGTAATCAAAAAATGAAAAAAAATATTAGCATCTTCCGGGAATAACACTTACCAACTCGACCCATCATAACTTTTATTCACCACGTCTACCTACCGTTTAAAACACAATTGAGATTAACTCTCACCTACAAAATGAAAACACAATGAGATAAATTAAAAATCTAGAATTGCATTATCAAAAATCCAAAAATCAAAACATGTAAAGCAGACAGATGCTTCGATGCTTTCATTTAAGCAAAAATACTATGAACATAGAAAGCAGACCATGTATCTACTCACACTAAAGGACAACCCTGCAAGTTGCAGGTAGACATACTGTTGTGCACCATTCAAGCTTTCTGTACATTGCCATTTTTCATTATACGCGTTATTAAATTGTTAAAGATCTCACAATAGTATCAAATCTAAGTTGTTAAATAATAAAAATGAAATGGAACGAAGCTCTTATTGGTAGAACAGGTGAGTCATGTTTACAATTTGAGAATACCACATTTCAATATCTGCAAATATCTACTTACAAAATTGCTACTTCTCAATTGTTCTATACTATCATCTCATGCATCTACTGAAATCTAAGATGGTCAGAATATCCACGCCCAATCTGCCGTCATTGTCTCTTATATCCTTGAGCTCCAGCAACTCCTTAAATGAGTTTTTTTTCAATTGTGCATCCTGCTTGTTAGTTATTCCAATACTGCAATTCATAGATAAGCTACTTAAGAAACCCAAATGATAAACAAACAAAGGTATAAATAAAATACTAAAACCTTAAAATAAACAACTGACGTTTCACTTTTAATCACATCTATGGTATTTGTTCATGGCACCATATCAGGCCATGCTCAGTATAGTCACATCCACATCTGTGATATCATCAAGTATAGGCACTAAAACTTTAAACACTATACGATGAAGTCGCTGAAGAATACTCAAAATGTAGAACAGGTACAACACTTGAAGTCTAATTGAAATATACTTTTAGTCATCAACAGTGCCCCAGCGATTGATCCAAGATGTAGCCTACTCATCTATATGGGAATCTGCCACATTAGTTTGCCTTTGGTCGAATCTAGTATCTTTCTGCCTAACTAAAGGATAAGATTTCAAAATTCTAATGGAGGAGTTGATGTTTGGCTGTTGATAAAAACAATCTGCATGAAAACTTTAGAACAAAAAAAATAAAGCAAAATATACAATTTAACAGCTTAAATAAAGGAAACAAAAATGATCAAAATACCTTATCAATAAGAAATAACAAAAAAAGAAATCAGTAAACCTAAAAAATCATAAAACATGAAAAAGAATAATAACAATTAACAAACAAACCCTAAAACCCTAACCGCAAACAAATGAGAAGAAAAAGAAGAAAAAAAACAGTGTTAACTTTCTGTGGATCGAAGTTAAGATTAGATTCATCATTGCAGGTGTACATATTATGCAAACAGAAAACCCAAACATTAATTAGACATAATCTAGCTTTGAATAGTTAAGGTAAAATGTTACCGACTCACACAATGTTTTGATAGCAATGGAGCATGTTTTTCCAAGTAATCCACGCTTATAAGCTTCAATGGCAGCAACAAAACATTCAAGAGTGTTCATTAGAATTCAAAAGTTGTTAGGTCTGCGCATAGAAAATAAATCTATCAGTACACATTAGTAGCTCTAAAACAAAATAGGGCATAAATGTGAAAACAAAACCAGTACGAATAGAATACCTGAAAAGAATGAAGAAAATAAGAGATGTAATTGGGTTATACAGTAATGAGATGAGAAAAGTGTGTATAGATGGTGGAGAAGAGGGGAGGAGGCGGAGAAAGAAATAGAGGAAGTTAGGAAGAGAGGTGATTAGGGTTACACAATATTAAAGAGAGGGTGTAAACCGAATATAATTAGCTCTCTTTTTTTCGCGAAAAAGATGCGGAAAGACTGAGAAAAGATAAGAGTCGCTATCCTCTGATCAGTTATGAGTTTAAGTAATTTTAAAAGTGGATAGTGTTCACCGGTAAGATGGTTTTCTCATCATGGGTTTTCTTATTATGGTTTTCTCACCGTTCATCTGGTTTTCTCACCATTCATCCTGACGTAGGAAAAAATTAGTCCTTTAAATAGGAAGATAATGTAACATATGCAAATGCGTCTCACGCGGAGACCTGACCATTTTAAGACCGTCTCTGCTGCGTAGGCAATAGCTACAAAGATAGAGGGGGGAAACTGAAAACGAAAACCCTAAAAAAAAATCCTAACAATGTTTTAATGAAGAAAAGAAAAATGGAGGAGGAAACTATGATGGATGTAGGAGTAGGAATCAACAAAGAAACAGAGGTTGCACCAGCTCTAATCTCAGTTCATTGAGAAATCTGTGGCTGTAGCTATTGGTTCTCAACTTCGCGTCTATGATTTACAGTAAAGTTTATGACTCTCTTTTTCGTTTTCAGTTACTGATTTGCTTAGCTATCAGAAAACCCATGCATCCCAAACAAAGGTAATGTTAGTATAGTTTTTGATTTTGTGATAATTTGACCTTTTTTTTGGTTTGTTTTTATGCAGAGGAGACTGTTGTATTAAATTAGTGGACGATTCTGGTGGAAACCAACTTACTGGTTCAATAAGGGCAATCTGTTATGGTGCAAAAGGAAGTCTTTTTGCATCTGCTGGTGATGATAAGCTTGTTAAGATTTGGAGTACTGATTCCTGGCATTGCATTCACACTGTGTAAGTCTATTCAGATTACTATTTGATTTCAATTGTAAAATGATTGTCACAATCCATTCCAAGATTGAATATTAGCAAGTGATCTAGAGTGAAATTTGGCCAGACTAAGTTCGTCAATTAGCAGAACAACTATTAAGGGATATTTTCTTTCCATCCCACACCCAGTATCTGGGTTGCAACGCGAGCTTAAACGTGATTATCACCGAACCTTGAATTGGCGGAGCTTGTTAAAAAGTGAGCTTGACTCGAGCGGGGATGATAAAATGGTTGCTCAACTGGGTCAATACACTGGGCTGAGTTGGTTCTAGTATGCATTGACTCATCATCCTTCTACTATCAAGAGAGTGATGAAAGCAGCTTGACGTATTTTTGTCTCTAGGGGACATATGATCCGAGCCTTAGCCTTGATCACATGACCAAACTGCCAACTTGGAATGATAGAGTCTAAGAATAGCAGACACTACATTCCCATCTAGTGAATCCTCCTCAATGTCCAATCTCCTCAGAATCAGCACATTGGTCTTGGACCTCTTGGTTCAATATTAACTAGTAGTAAAATGAAGAAAAGACTCAAAAAAAATTATTTGACCAAAAATCTTTGCCCTAAACTTGACGTTTATCAGTTGATGCATCCCCTGGTTGGCAAGAGGGAGTTACCTCTTCAAATTGTCATTAGTGAATGGATTAAACTAGAGTTCTATACAGGATTCATTATGTTTAAAATGGGTTGTTCTAGTCAAATTTTTCTTCGGGTCTTTGTGAGAGATAATGACGATTGTACTTGTAGGGGGAGTAAATTCTGTAATGATGATTTGTTAGAGCGTAACTCGGCCCAAGAAACCAGAGTAAAAATTACGGACTTAACAATGACATACAACTAAACAATGATAATATGACTGAATTAGTGCTAACTGGTGCTTGCATAGTTTCTTATATTACTTACTGCATGTATCATGGAATTTATTACAGTAATCAAACCCGAGGTTCTGATTCTTATTATCAATCATACACGGAATGCAAGTTCTAGAAAACACATTGAATACCTTTGTACAAACACATATCCAGCAACTGAAACCTGAAGTAGTCGGTAAAGCAAGTGCTTGTCTCTGGTTGTTTTCTTTTGTGGTATTTTCACTAGTTCTTTCATGTTCCAATTGCAAATACTATATCATCCTTTTTATATCATTTTGTTTGGTGCAATGATAACAGGTGTTCTGAGAAGCGAGTGACTGCAGTGGCTATAAGTCATGATGGTTTCTTTGTTACTTTTGCCGATAAGTTTGGAGTTGTTTGGGTGGTCGGGTTAGATGGTATTTGCAATGAAACTAATAACAAGCCTGCATCTTTATTTGGGCACTACTGCAGTATTATTACTAGCCTGGTGTGTCACCTCTTCTCATTTTTATGTTTGTTTATTATCTAAATAATCTGGTTGAAAAATTTTATGCTCCTTGCATGATCTTTCCGTATAATTTTGTAGAAGTTGTATGAGTTTGATTTGTGTTGTTGCGTTGGGACCAATTGTAGTTCGTAAAGAACTGTTGTCTGTAATGTTGCTGGCATAATAGACATGTGAAATCCAATCATCCTAATTTCGTCTCTTTTGCTACTTGTATTGCTAGAAAACATACACATACATATATGATCCCGGGTTTCTATTATCGTGCGAATTTTAATAAACATTTTGAGGAAGTAGAATCTTGTGAGTCCTACAAATACAATAGTCCTTTATATGGTTAATAGTTCTAAATACACAATCATAACTTACCCATAGCATCGAAATAGAGACCTTTTAATTAGGTCTGAGCCAAAATGGGTCAATATGTAAGATAATAAAATCAATGTATTTGTACAAACAGAAGGAATGGATCAGCAATAACACAATTTAAGGACTGCGGAGTTTTCTAACTAAGTCTTCACATTGACTGTGAAAACTGTTTTGTCTTCATATCATAACTGCTAAAAGAATAAGAAGAAAATATGAGATTCTTAGTCTTTTGTCTTTCTGCGTCAATACATATCTGATTGTATTCGCGTCTAACTATTAACATGCATCAGTAGTAGAACCTAACGTTAAATTATTTTGTTACGGGACATCATAGTCTTGTAAGTCATGGGTTAATATTATTGTTACTAGAACCATTCCCCTACTACTATTAATTTACCGTTCGGCTTGCAGGACTTCTCTCCTGATGGAAGGTTCATCATTAGTGCTGACCGCGACTTCAAAATTCGTGTAAATATATCTCCCTCTCCATAAAATAGTTATGTATTACTTGATTATAATTGCTTAATGTATTTAGGTTACTTATTTAGTTATTCATCACCCTTGTTTTGGCAGGTCACTGTTATCCCTGATAAACCTTTAAGTGGAGCGCATGAGATACTGAGCTTTTGCCTTGGTCATACAGAGTGAGTAAGTTATTGCTTTATTGTGTCTTTTGCTAATGGCTTTTGTTTTTAAGCACATAATAAGTTACCCTCTTTACTGGTAGTTGCTGCTATCTGGCTCCTTTTTTGTATTTTTACGTGGTCATGACCCAAAAAATAGAGTAAAATATGAATCGTATCTTAGTAATAGTTGGTGAAGAAATGACTGATGAACCCTTTATGGCAGATTTGTTTCCTGTGTTGCCGTTGTTGTGTCTCCAGAAGTCCCAGAAGGATTTCTTCTCTCTGGAAGCGGTGATTGTACTGTAAGTATTTTGTAAAGCTATTGTATGGTTCACAATGCAGTTAGGGTTATATAGCCTAAATACATTATTGCTACCGTGGTTTATTAGGTTCGATTGTGGGATATCACTTCTGGAGCCCTTCTTGATACATGTGATGTATCAGCACGGGTAAGCCAGCTTTTAGATTTTTTGGGTTTATTCTGGTGTTGGTGATGGCAAAGTAGTTCACGTTCTTGCTTACCTAGTTACGTAGTATTTTTATGGTTGCTCTCTAAAGGCAGGGATTCAAGAACCTAGTGAAAAAGAAGATGCATTCTCTTCTTCTGTTACTGACATATGTGCCTATCCAAATGGTTCAATAGTTGCAGTGGCCGTTCAAGGGTAGGTCCCTCCAGGTTCTGAGCATTTTCCTCTTCTATGATTCCTTGTTACTTGATATTTCCTTAAAAATTTGTTTTAGTTACTGATATGACCACATTTTCTCCTGTTTTAGCTTGCAAGGAGTTTTGCTTCTGAGCTGTGATCTTTTTGTGAAAACTCTCTGTTATCAAGGTATGAATTGAATTTTAATATAATTCTCTCCCCCACACATTCACCAATGTTCTGTCATATTCCTGTGAACATCACATCTCAATTGATTGTTGTAGGTTGTTTCAGTGGGGGAGACTTTCATCCCGACAAGCTTGTGTTTAAACTCTTCAGCAGAGCACTTGTGGATGATTACCGGTGCCTCTAATTTACCTGCATTAAATGACCCATCTTTTGCACGTGTAAGAGTAGTCTCTGGTATCCATAAAGAGAGTAAAGGCTCCACTCGGAGTGACCCGGTTGTGTTGGAAGACAGCAAAATACCTGGAGGAGAGAAACTCCTCGAGAAGTTGCAAGGTAGTGTGTCCACAGCGAAAGAGGAACAGGCATTGGCAGCAGTTGCTGAAGCAGTAAAGATGGCAATGCATAACTTGTTAATTAAAAGAGAATATTCATCAGAGAAACGAGAGCTGAGAAAGAAAAGCTGAAACAATAGTAAGATTGTTTGACGTTTAATTTGGGGTTCTCTTTTGTGTTTTTTCCTTTTTCCTTTTAAACTTAGTTTTGAACGGAGAGTAATTGTGTAATTTGTTTTTGAGTAGTGTACTACCGTGTAACTTTAATGGTTAGAAGATTACGGCAGAGTCAAATTCGAGTTGGTTCTAAGGAAGAATAACTTTTGAATTGCCTAGTCGATCTAGTAACTGAACTACAAAACTAGAGCTCTAGTAACTGAATTATTTACAAGCTTTTTTGTGCACTCAAACAAGCCGGTCAATGGAGGGATCCATGATCTACAGGATTCATTTCATTCTAGCATTATCTATCAGCATGTCGTACCGGTCATTGTTATATATCAACTCGTGTTAGTTAAAGACATGAAAGTAATAAAAACTGGATATACATCAGTTCTGAACTCGGGCATTTATTTAGGGCAGGTTTTGACCACCTACCAACAATAGAAAATGGAATATACCTTGTAACACTGAAGTGACCCTGGAATCAATCTGTGGGTCAATAAAAGAACTAGCATAATTAGGTAGCATAATTAGGGCTGTACAGGAACCGAACAGAACTGAAGGATCAAATCGGAACCGACGGAATTGAATCGGAATCGGACCGAAACCGAGGAGTTTGGGACGGGTACAAATATAAAAACAGGGAATGACTATACCCAGATATAAGGTACAGATTCTACCTAAGAACCGACCGAAACCGAACTGACATCAAGAACAGGAGTTTTTCCAGTAGCATTTTTGAGTTCAATTGGACCTATTTTAGGTCTATGAAGTCCTAATTGCTCTGTATTGCCTAGACTGAAGTAAGCAACAAGTAATAAAACCTTGTCAACTAGTCTTAATGGTAACCATTTCATAAGACCCATTGCTATTCCAAATGTTGATATCCCACACATTTCTCTTGGCAAAACATGTACCTAAAGCGGACCAAAAACAGATCGATATTATGTCATCAAATTGATAATAGAATGATTAACTAAGGTTTTAAGTTAAGGTTTAAGGTATGATGGAGTGTACTTACAGTGTTTCTAACCACCATATGAGGACTTGCATTGTGACTGCAAAGATCCAAACTCACTTCCATGCCAGAATTCCCGCATCCCACAACTAAAACTTTCTGATTCTTAAAATCAGAACCAGATTTATAGACACTAGTATGAATAACAGAACCATGAAATTTCTCAACACCAGAGATTTCAGGAATTACAGGCTCATCATTTTCACAAGTAGCACTAATCAGCCATTTAGAAATGTACTCAGTATCCTGAGTTTTAACTCTCCAGACCCCGGAACCAAAATCAAACTCAGCACTCTGAACAGATTGATTAAACTTTGGTTTGATACAGAAATTTGAAGCATAAGATTCTAAGTAAGATATGAATTAATGTTTAGTTGGGTACTTTGGGAAATGTTTAGGAAAACCCATTAATGGTAGTTCACAAAACTGTTTGGGTAGACGAAGATTTAGTCTATCATAAGTTCTCTATTGCCATAGAGAAGCTATACGATCACTTTTTTCAAGAACTAGAGATGGAATTCCTTTATCAGAAAGACAAGCAGCTACTGCTAATTCATACTACAAAAAAAGTTGAATTCACATGCACCGCCATTTGCAAGGACAGTTAGAGAACAAAAAAACAGGTACAAGAATGGAACCGCATCGAACAGACGGATACGATTCCAGAACCGAACCGAACAGACGGATATGATTCCAGATACACAGATAGAGAATCGACCATAAGAAGGTATAAGTATTTGGCTCTACCAATAACCGAATCGTTCCGACCTTTATATACCCCTAAACATAATCCTTCATGATTCCAATTGGACACTTGAGTTCTGGTGAAACCTAAATGACTAAATCCATAATCACTCCTAAAATTTTGGACCCTCCAATTTCTTTCATACTTTTATCTTTTTTGAGGTCTTAAATCTTTGAAAATGTAATAATAATAAATTCATTTTGCTTGCATTCCTTACTTTGTCAAGGAAATACAAACAGAATAATAAGTTTAAAGCAACCGATGAATCATGAAAGCAATATGATGAATTAAGATGAAAATAAGTATAGGGAGATTAAGGTACACCACAAATGAGTTAACCGTGTTTCTAACGTGAACTTTCATGTAGGATCAACACTTATCACTTTGGCTTACCAGTTTGAAGTCCGTGAAAGTCAAAATCAAAAAAAATAAAGTTAAAAGGACTTTATTAATATTATAAGTTAGCAAATGATTAAGTGAAAGTGGCAACGGCAAAGACTCAAAGAGTAGTCTTTGACAATACTGGCTAGGTTTAATTTCAGGTTGACACATGGTGCATTCAAAAGAGTCCGATCTAAATTTGTTGATGGTAATAAAGAAGTCTCACTCAAAATTCAAAAGAGAAAGGGAAACTACCCCAAGAGGTCTTCTTCATCACTATATTCACGTTGACAAGAGAGGCACAACTCAAGAAAAGAAGTTGAGGAAAGTCGATAGAAAGTAACTCTAGAGTCTTGACAATGGGTTTAAGACTATAAGCAGTGATCATAAGTTTTTGAATAGAAATGGAGATTTGCTAGCACTGAAAAATGTCTTTCATATGGTGACTTGTGTCTACTCCAATAGTTTCACCAAATATAGAATAGGGACTAAATAGAAGGAATAGTCCTAAAAATAATAATTCATGTAGGGAAAGAAAATGACATGGTAAAATGGATTTATCAACTAATAAGGTTAAGAGAGTCCCACCTAAAGAGTAATCTAATTGTATTGATATGATAAATAACCTTATCTCATGTTTTAAGTCATCAATCACTAAAGTTTCTTAACTCCCATTCGAGATGACAAGCTACCAAATCAACTTAAAAGAAACAAAAAGGAAACAAATTAAACCTAACATCACAAGGATTAGCCCTACCTCCTACTTAACTTAAAAATTAAACTAAACTTGGATACGAGGCGGGAAAGCAATGGGTAAGAATTAAATTTTTAGAATTTCTATGTATAAAATTAAACTAAACAATTTCAATCCAAACCTACTTAACTTAAAAAATAAACTCATATTCTTTGTCCGCCTAGCAGATCTGTGATCATCGATCATCTGAAAAACAAAAATCAAAGAAAAAAAAATAGGGTATTTTGTGTTTCCTCCCCAATTAAGATTTGCTGATTTGTATTACTTTCTCTAGAAATTTATTATTAGCAAAACTTCATATAGTTATCTTTTCCATCTATTTCTTGGTTAGCTAACTCAACGGTAGTATACATATACCGATTTTAAAAATATTTTTTCACAAACAACTCAAAATACCCTCCTACCCATGGATGTGTTACGATTCAAAAGTCCGACGGTCAAATTTGGTTAGAAAATGGTTATTTTTCTTTCGTATTTCTGCAAATTGTGTGTGAGGAAATTTTAAGAATTTCTCCATCGAAATTGGAAAGTCTCGTCTCAAAGAATTATAAATAATACATCGTTAAAAATCTTTTTAAAAGACCTACGCAAAGAATATAAATATGACTATCAATTTTTTATATTTTTTTTAGAAAAACAACACTACTTATTAGTAAGAATTTATTAGAAAAAATAACATATAATAATGAAAACACCAACTTTTTATAGGAAAAAAATAAAAAGAAAAACACCAACTTTGTGGACGGAGAGAGTATATGTTTACATATAAAGTTTTAGATATGGATAACTAGGATTTAACTTTTTTTCTCTTCGAATTTGTAAATGAAATGTTACCCGAAAATCGAATAATATCTGATCTGAAATCATAAGAAAAGAAAATTAATATTACTATAAATAAAAGACAAAAATATTTATAAATGGTTTTTTCATAGAATTTTAACCGAAAGTTGAAAAAACAAAAAAGAATTAAATATGGATACACAGTTTTTACGTATAAATTTGGATTCAGATAGTTTGGATGTGGAAATCTTTGTTTTCGAATCCGTATCCGATTAGTTACACTTTACAAAAAAACCAAACATTCAAATTCGTTTTCAGATAATTTCTAGAATGCGAATTCTGGCGAGTTTCATAGTTTTTGGCATCCTTTACACAAATTAAAAATTAAAATTAAATAACACAAGTGACAAACTTAGTTAGCAATTCGCCGAATTATCTGCGAATAGTTATGTACCAGTATTATTCGCGTACTAGTTACGTTCGTATGATACTCCGTCCTTGATACGCTAGTTTTTTGAACAAACCGAATTACTCACGAAGTTTGCGGATTCTGATTTATTCGGTACATATAATTCGTATTCACTTTATTGTTTTTATACAAAAAACAAATATTATATAAACCGACTCCTACAAATTTTAATGGTGGATCCTATCCCGCTTCTCGAAATTAGCATCAGCCTTGCTTCCCGAGGTTTCCCAAGGTTAGTAGGAGTCCTTTTAGTAGGGCTGCACATGGCTCGGTTCGGTTCGGTTTTTTCCCTAACCATTACCAAAACCGAGAGTCTCGGTTTTTCGGTTTTGAAAACCGAGTGTCACCATTAACCTTTTTGGTTCGGTTCGGTTTTAACCGTCTCGGTTTCGGTTTTTTCGGTCTCGGTTTCGGTTTTAACCGATTATTTTCAGTTTTTTTTTAATAAAACAACCAACTTATGTTCCATTCACACATTATTCCTTCCTAATCCATTTCTTCCATTTTTTTCCTATCTAATGCTACTACCGATCAACATATTTCAAACCAAGATCTGAAGATCCCTTTTAGTTCTTTTCTTTACATATGATATTTTTCACACACATTATACCAACCAGCACACAAAATGACACAAAATGACAAGAGGACAATGCAACCTAGCTATTTGCTTCACAAACTAAAGAATCAACAAATAGCTTCTTGTAAATCACTGACAGTGGCCGATTAGCTTCTTGTAGATCACTCACAGTAGTCTGCAAAACACACACAACATTTCAAACAAAACAAACAGAATAAGTGACATAGAAGACCTGCATATCGGAGAAGAATAAAGTTGAAAACAACTAATGTCATAAATATGATGGAAGTATATCATCCACAGCAAACACAATGAAATTCTACATGAACTTAATGTAATAAGAAGCTTAATAAGTAATAACCACACTATAATTGTAGGATCAAAAAAGCTATACAAAGATATCAACTGCCATCTTCTACTTTATTTTGCTCACTTTTGGAAGTTTTAACTGCAACAAGAAAGAAGCCAGCTAACCTAGTAATCGTTTTAACCACATAAGGAATAGTGCTATTTATAGATTTTTTTTCTTCTAATTGTGATATTAGGTTCCGGGAGAAGTATATCACTCAGCACTCAGCAGTATACCCGCTTCATTACTAGATGAAGCTACAGAACAGAAGTAGACATGATTGAAATAGAATAAATAACAATTTTCTTACCATGTCAATGACAGATTGGCTAGAAAGAAACTCGAACACCCCATCGCTAGCAATCACAAAGAATGGATTTTCTGGTGTGAGCTCCAATGTAGATCACTGACAGTAGCCGAATAGCTTCTTGTTGATCACTCACAGTAGACTGCAAAACACACACAACATTTCAAACAAAACTGAGAAACCCCCAAAATCTATCATCTCAATCACAGATCTATAAATACAAGAAAAACCCACAACACTTTAGATAACAAAAAACCAAGATAATCAATAAAAATGGAAAAAAAGGTCATATTTTGAGATTCAATAAATGAAATCAAAACCAAACCCATTCTCCACAGAAGTAATACTCTTAGAAGCAGCAGAGAAATGTATGGATCGGAAGAGAAGAGAGAAACTAGCAGAGAAGAGGGGAAGAAATGTATGGGTCTCTCTGCAAATCCAACAAAAAATCATCAAACCCTTTAATAGAAATCCCTAAGAAAAATCACTTCTATAAATAAAAATTCAAAACTAGTGTCAATAAACATACTTCAAATCTAGGGTCACACTTTTGACCGGGAAGATCATACACTTTTCTACTCTTAACAACCACACTCTTCTCCTCCACTTTCACCATCTTCTTATTTACAGTTTTTGTTGGAACCTTTACAGATTTCTCTGCAGTCTTCTTAATGGTTGGGTTTTCTTCTTCTTCTGTGCTTACAGATTCTTTATTAAATCGAACATGCATCGAGTGTGAGAATGGTTTGAGTTGATGTTGTTCTCTCAAGCTTAGATTATGATATTGATGGTGGTGTTTTTATGATGGTAGAGCTGCAGAAGTGAGTGAAATGGAGAGAAGAGAGAGCGGAGGAATGAGACAGAGAGAAGACTGAAGAGAGAGCGGAGGCGGAGCATTAGGGTATAAAGGGAGGTGTGCAGAGAAGACTGAAGAGGGGAAGAAGAAAGAGGCACAGGAAGAAAGAATGAAACAAATGTAGGTTTTTTCTTTTTATATACTAGGGTTAGAGATCAACGGCTAAAAACCCTCTGAATCCAATGGCTATTATTAATCGGTTTTTTCGGTTTTTTTGGTTCGGTTCTAGGGTAGGACCAAAACCGAACCAAGATTAACCGTTTTTTTTTTCGTAAACGTTCATCGCCATTTAGATATTCGGTTCGGCTCGGTTCGGTCTTTTTCGGCTCGGCTCGGTGCGGTTTTGCCGGTTTTTCGGTTTTTTGTGCAGCCCTACATTTTAGTGTGAAAGTCGGTTTTGGCTTTATTTACGGTCCATAAATCATTTTCGACGTAATAAGGCAGGTTGTGTCCCCCTTGTTAGTGAGATGAAGCACAGGTCTTCGATTTAAGAACAAACACATTTTTTAAGAAAAAAAAACTCGAAGGAGGAGTTTGGAAAGGGTCGAACCCTTTTATTGGGTGTCTTAAAACAAAGGACCACACCACCATACCATAAATATTTGTTGATTATGTTCTAAACATTAGAAATATAGCCTGGATAGTTTGGAGTCTATGGGAATTATTTAAATTAGTTAAACTATTTATGTTATTAACTTAAATGTTTGATTGGTGTTAATTAATTCAAATGTTAGTTAAATTAGTTGGTGATTAAAACTTGATTATAGTTAGTATTAGATTGTAAGAATTAGAGTAGAGTTTCTTTTTAAAATTTATAGAAGAAGAAGAAAATGTTGGGGAAAACTAGAGCTTTGAGGTTTTGGTAGCAAAGATTAAAATTTATAGTGACGATGAGAATTCTAGTGGTGATGAAGAAGTGGGTGCATCTACGTATCACCAATCATATTACTATGATTTCGATTCCACCAATTTGGACTATTTATTAGATGAATAAAAACGTGTGAACCAAGGTATATTTGATGAGTTTACTCAAGCAAATAAAGAATCTAACAGGGAAAATGAAGGTCTTACTGCTTCCAATCATCAGGTATACGTTCTTAGGATCTCCAAACATGTTCTTTTAACCTTATAATCGCCCAAAAGTGGATTTCTTGCAAAATTTTGAGTTGTTTTTTGGGCTACGTACTACCCAGAATCGTTGGATACGATGACATCGCTGATAGATATATTTTTTATGTCTGATTTGTTCCCAATTTGTATATTGTTAGAAATCGATTGTGTACTAATTTTGGCATTTTATTATGTTTGTGGGTATTTTTGGAAGAATAAATAATCGTGGAAAAATCGACTAAAAAGTGTTAAAGGCACCAGGAAAAATTACTAAAGGCACATATGCCTTGGTTAGGGGCGCCCACCTCCCTTTCAAATTCAAAAGATAATTTTTGGCAGGAAGATTTCTCTTCTCAACTGCGTGAATCAAAATCGTGATTTTGGGGATCTTTTTGGTTGTTAAGACAAGATATTATCTTGCCATATCACTGAGATTTTATTTATGTTTGGGAACTAGAAAAATATCAAAGAATATCTTGTGAATCTTTCCTACTCGATAAAACAGGGAAAGAAAAGTTATGTCGGGTTGATTTGGATTTTCTTCCTTTCACAAGAATCTTGTTTATGTCTTGTTAAGACAACTAAAGCAACAAAAAAGAAACAAAAAAAGAAACAGAGTTAAGAAGTATTGTTCTCGTGAAAACAACAACAAGGATAAGAATGGTCGAGATATTACTCCCACTAAAAGAGTGATATTCTCGAAGATTTGTTGAAGTTAATGGAGTTATTTGTTGTTGTAATATAAATAGTAGAAGAAAGGAAAAGTTGAGGAGGATGGCTTGGACAAAAACACGAAGAAAAAAAATCTCATAAGCCATTTATGCAACTCAGCGAAGAAGAGAAGAAGAAGAAATTATGGCTAAAGAAGGAAACTATTGTTAAAAACAGTGATATATACTCTTGTATTTAACGGTTTTAGCAACAGTTTCTGGAATAGTATATGCTACAGTTCTGGGTTTAACGTCACAAAGAGTATGTGCTTTTCCAACATCTCTAGAAGTATGTCGTTAACTCGATAGATAATTCTATTGTTTCAATGACTCAAATGATCGGTACTTTATTTTAATTCTTTTATTAAATCATGAATAAAATGACCTCTTCTATATTTTCTTCCATTCTTTGCAATGATTATCTAAGTACCCTCACATAGGATTAGAGAGTACATCCCATTATGTTTACTAGCATGATGTGACTATTTTTCTCTAATAATTCTCTTGGTCCTATTTTCTTGTGTAATCACGATAATAATTTCTTCATGCGTCCTAATGCTTTATTAATTGTGTTATATTTTCTTTTCAAAGATAAGCATATTTTAGTGGAGACAATTATTAATCCTTTGATAAAAATAATTGAATTAAAACGATTATTTTCCAAGACGTAATTATTAGGTCCGAAATCGTCTTGTGTATTATTTTGAGAATTTTATAGAAAATTATTACAATCATCTAGTAAGCATGGTAGTGATGAAATATTGAGTCCTAGGTTTTCTATCATTTGTTTGTATATCATTTGTAGTATTTGTTTTATTTTTAGAATTTTAGAATCTCCAAATAAATTTTGTCATTAGCACGTTAATTAGTTAAAAACTAGAAATTGCAAATATGAAATCCCTGTGGAACGAATCGTGCTTTTATACTATCTCATCGACAGTCGTGCTCTTGTGGTATAATTAAAATCCCATCAAGTTTTTGGCGTCATTGTCGGGGATTTAAAAATTATGATTTTCAATTTTTCTTTAATTTTGTGTTAAATAGTTTAGGATTTATTTTTATTTATTTTTATTAGATTTTACTTGGGTATTTTTCTTATTTTTGATGTGCATGGGATATTTTACATTTATTGTGGGATAAAAATTGCCTTCCAAAAAAGGTAAGTATCCAAGTTTTTATTTTATTTTATTTTGTACATAATTATATTAGGAAATTTTTATTTGTAGATAATTTTTAATTTTATTTTATTTAAAAAAAACACACGTGCACACACCAATTATATCGTCAGACTTTCGAATTTAGGAAAACCCGTAAAAAAGTAAGTTGAACCCGTGTTTTGGGCCTAATGGGTGTTACCAGCTGAAATTCCACAAGCCTTAGCCTCGTACCTTTGACCAGTCTTTGACTGTAGGTATATGTCGCTAAGGTAACCTGAGCCTACATGATTTAGTCGAACCTGCATTTGCACGTGCACCAAATTTTTTTTTGGCAAACTGGTATTATGAGGACCAATACAATGATTATCGACCCCAATTTCAAAATGGACATTACCCATGCTATGACCATAGTGTGGATAGTACTTGGGATCACTACCAACCCTCTGGAGGTTATGGTTCATACCATAGTGATCCCAATTACTATTCGCACGCTCACCAGTCGTCCGAACGAGTAAACGAGCAATATTATACTGAGTAAAATGTTTGTTCTCCGTCTTTGGAGGATTTAATTAAACAGTTGATACCCAACACTTCTTATGATGCTAGTCTTTTTTTAGAAGATTCACTGAAGCATTTGACTGAAAATTCACGTAGGAGTGACATAGCGTGGGAACAAATTCATGATACCTTTAGAGAAATGGAAGAAGAACGGTCATCTCGTAATATTGCTTTAAGTGAACTTAATTGCCAATATAGTGTTTCTAATTTTACCCTTGACAATAATGATAATTATTTACCTATTAAAGAGGATGAGGTTAGAATTGAAAGCACTATTTGTTTAGATAAGGTTCGACCATGTTCATACTTTTATGATGATAAGGATAGTGTTGATGATGAATACGATGATGGTTTAAAGAAACGGGTTTATCCTGAGACTAGTGTTTTGGAGTCTAACGATTTAGGAACAATAGTCTCAAACAAAGATGATAGACTCATAAAGAATTTAAATGTGAGTAAAGGTACCCCACCTGATTGCAACCTAGAAGAATTAATTGACCATTTTCCTAAATCTGATTTATAAATTAAGGAAATTGTGACTAGTATGTCCAAGGACATTGACCACTCTAGGTTTTGCGGTGAATATTATTCTCCCCGCAGTAACCCTTTGACTCTTATAAAGGTCCCTCACTTGGGACTTGACATATGTGCCTCTACCATTTTACGTGATTATCTTCATACACGTTTTTCCGAGCCTGATGTGTCCAAAATGAAATTCGGGCGTTAGAAACCCATCATCTTGTTGATGTGGTTTACCCAGGTCATGATACCATTATTGACTTTGTTTTCCCACCAAAATTTTATCTTCCAAATGTGGGAACATCTGTTTTTCAAATGTGTCAACTCTTGAATAATAGAGATAAGCCTAATTATTTTAGGAAATCTGAATCGACGCATTTTCTTAAGAATGACCACCACTTTCATGAACTTCATTGTGGTCAACTGAGTGAGTCAAATTCAATTGACTTCAAGGATCCGTAATTAGTCAGATTATTAAATGATTTGTAATTATGACTAATCCTTTCTTGGTCTGGCTGAAGACTTTAAACTTAGCGCTCTATGGGAGGAAACCCATATGCTTTTGGTACACGGTGCTGGTAACATATTTCCATATCTCTTTTAGTTTTTCATTATTACTCTTTGTTCATGTTTTCACTCATTTATCTTTAGAACACCGAGGACTATGTTCAATTTAAGTTTGGGGGTAAAGGAGAAATTTTTTTAAAAAATAGTTGTACCAAAAACTCAAAAATTTAAAGACTTGTGAACAATTGAGGATGACACTAACCATTCTAGGTAGATGGAAAGAAAATTCTTGTCTATAAAAGTTGAGGGACCCGGCTAAATGGTATATTCATAAAAGGACAAAGCTCAGGTGTTATAAGTAACATGATAGTCGTCACCATATCTTGGAGTCGTCACCATGTCATGTTCTGTTTTTATTTTTGCAACCTTTTGTGTTTCTCTAAGTGATTTGGTGGGGCACTAGTATCGCCTTGTTGTCGCCAGGATGAAGTAGAATGATTAAGATCAAGCCCCATTTTTTTAATTGAACTTGAAAAAAAAAAAATTATGATGACACTTGGATAACAATATGTGTGTGTTCTCCCTATCTCCGTCGCTTAAGAAAGCACGGAACGCAGGATCCATGAGAACTATCATGTAATTTGCTGACAATGAGCATGCACTTAGATTCAAAAAATCTAATCATGTTGTCGAAAAAAAAATAAAAATAAAAAGTAAAAAATAATTGTATCTATTCGATAAATTCACCGTTGGGGCCCTTGTATATACCAGTTGAGTTGATACTATAATTAGGATTCAGACCAGTGGGTGCGTATCTCAATATATTAGGGTTCATCTTGGCACTGACGATCATACAGATATTATGGGAAACACCGTTCACCTTAGTCAACATATGCACACTTCTATCTCCATATCCATCTTCTTAATCTATTTATGTGATTGTGGTTTGTAAGATTCCGAGTGTCGTGGTCCATTGTACAACTATCTGAGTAGAGCTTTGTTATAAATTTTAGTACGCTCGAGTGCAAACTCGTGTACAACAATTGGATTCAAAACATGGTAATTCCTCCCACAATCAAAGAATTTTGTAGTCAACTAAATAGCGTGGTTAGTGTCTACCCTCAACATTCACAAGTAGCTAGGCTTTGGAGTAAAAGGTTTTGTGGGTACACCTCTTGTAAACCCTCACGAGACTAAAACTCGTCTGATTGGGACACCTATGGGTTTAAAGGCTTGTTGCACACGCTAAGCGCAATCGTGATGCCTGCGACAGTGAGTTAGGATTTTTATTTTCTAGATTAGATTTGCTCGGGAACTAGCAAATTAAAAGTTTTGGGGTATTTGATAGACATATTTTTTATTTCTGATTTTTTCCCAATATGTATATTGTTAGAACTCGATTGTGTACTAATTTTGGCATTTTGTTATGTTTGTAGGTATTTTTGGAAGAATAAATAATCGTGGAAAAATTGACTAAAAAGTGTTAAAGGCACCCTAAAATTACTAAAGGCACACATGCATTGGTTAGGGGCGCCCACCTCCCTTTCAAATTCAAAAGATAATTTTTGGCAGGAAGATTTCTCTTCTCAACTGCGTGAATCAAAATCGTGATTTTGGGGATCTCTTTGGTTGTTTAGACAAGATATTATCTTGCCATATCACTGAGATTTTATTTATGTTTGGGAACTAGAAAAATATCAAAGAATATCTTGTGAATCTTTCCTACTCGATAAAACAGGGAAAGAAAAGTTATGTCGGGTTGATTTGGATTTTCTTTCTTTCACAAGAATCTTGTTTATGTCTTGTTAAGACAACTAAAGCAACAAAAAAGAAACAAACAAAGAAATAGAGTTAAGAAGTATTGTTCTCGTGAAAGCAACAACAAGGATAAGAATGGTCAAGATATTACTCTCACTAAAAGAGTGATATTCTCGAAGATTTGTTGAAGTTAATGGAGTTATTTTTGTTGTACTATAAATAGTAGAAGAAAGGAAAAGTTGAGGAGGATGGCTTGGACAGAAACACGAAGAAAAAAAATCTCAGAAGCCATTTCTGCAACTCAGCGAAGAAGAGAAGAAGAAGAATAAGAAATTGTGGCTAAAGAAGAAAACTATTGTTAAAAACCGTGATATATACTCTTGTATTTAACGATTTTAGCAACAATTTCTGGAATAGTATATGCTACAGTTATGGGTTTAACGTCACAAAGAGTATGTGCTTTTCCAACATATCTAGTAGCCTGTCGTTAATTCGATAGATAATTTTATTGTTTTAACGACTCAATTGGTCAGTGCTCTATTGTAATTCTTTTATTAAATCATGAATAAAATGACCTCTTCTATATTTTCTTCCATTCGTTGCAATGATTAGCTAAGTACCCTCGCATAGGATTAGATAAGACATCCTACTATGTTTACTAGCATGATGTGACTGTTTTTTCTCTAATAATTCTCTTGGTCCTATTTTCTTGTGTAATCACGATAATAATTTCTTCATGTGTCTTAATGCTTTATTAATTGTGTTATATTTTATTTTCAAAGATAAACATATTATACTGGAGATAATTATTAATCCTTTTAGAAAAATAATTGAATTAAAACAATTTATTTTCCAAGACGTAATTATTGGGTCCGAAATCGTCTTGTGTATTATTTTGAGAATTTTATTGAAAATTGTTACAATCATCTAGTAAGCATAATAGTGATGAAATCTTGAGTAGGTTTTCTTTTATTTCTTTATATATAATTTGTAGTATTTGTTTCATTTTTAAAATTTTAGAATCACCAAATCAATTTTGTCATTAGCACGTCAATTAATTAAAAACTAGAAATTGCAAATCTGAAAAAACCTGTGGAATGAACCGTGCTTGCATATTGTTTCATCGACAGTCGTGCTCTTGCGGTATAATTAAAATCCCATCAATTGTATACAACGATTTTATTTCTTCTGGAAAATATGAACCAGAATCGGTGGATATGGTCATGAATAACGACCGATTGTGGTATATATTTTGGCGGGATTGGTAAGTCAAATAATCGGCACTTATGGACTCATTTATCGACCGATTCCATCCCTTGGATTTTTCCCCCAAAATTCTCCAAAACAAAATCATTCGATAGGTGTTGCTCGATACGCCGATTCTAATTGAAAAAGTATCCAGAAAGCTCCACTTTGACGAATGCTAGAATCGGCACACAAATCAGTTCACATGTGCCGATTCCAGCCTTTGGGGATTTTTTTTTAATGTAGAAAGGAAGAATCGATCGATATGAGAGGACATAAAGGTAGTTTCTGTAGAATCGTTAGGCACGATTGTTCCATGTTCACCAATTCTGTTAGCCTAATTTTTTTGATATATATTTTAGATTGTTGAAACACCCGGTGACGATCAACCTGAACCTGTGTCTCATATGGGGCATGATACTTCCCACCACTACTACACTGATCTGGTATGGGAAAAGAGAGGCGATGCAAAGAAATGGTTTGTGGACAAAGGGATAGAGATCAAACAAACATTAGTATTAGGAAAACGTTCGAGGAATGATCGTTTGGAAATTGTTTACGAGAGAAGTGGCAAGATTGGAAGTCACTGGACAAAGGACAAACGGTATGTGAAGAAAACACAGAGGGTCTACATTACTAAATCAAAGAATCATAAGTGCCCGTTTAAGATTATAATGAATAGACGCGATGGTGTATACAAGCTATGTAGAGTGTTGAATGGTTGTCACAATCATGATAATCTGGAATCTCTTAACACGTTGCCGTTTGTGGGTTAAAACCACATCAAAAAGCAACGGTAAGGTCGATGAAGGCAACTACACCAAGTAATATCCTTAGGAAGATCAAAGAGGATGATCCTAAACTCGTCCACTTTGAGGCAAATCTACGAGGCAAGAGCAAGCATCATGAGGACAGAATGAGATGGTAGAGCGGTTATGGAACAATCTCAGTGGTTAGCCGAGCAACACAACTACATAATGAAGAAGCAGGTAGTAGACAGCAAAGTGACTCGTATTTTCCTGGTGCATCCGAAGATGATATAATTGGCTCAATGCTTCTATCAAGTTTTGTTGATGGAGTGCACTTACAAGACAAACAAGTACAACATGTTGTTGCTAAACATATATGGTCACACTTCGGACAAACAAACTTTATCAGTGGCATGGGGTTTTATAGATCGGGAGAATGAGGTGAGTTTTATTTGGATGTTGGAAACCTTAAAAGAGATTTACCGTAGCGATCAAATGCCTAGGATCATAGTGACAGATAAGGATCAAACACTAATGAATACAGTAGAGGTAGTTTTCCCGGATGCCAAACAATTTCTTTGCACATGTCACATACAATGCAACATCAGAGCGCATGGCAGGGGCCACATCCAAAGGCCAAAACCACATAAAGGTATTGCTCGTGAGAAGGCTGAAGATGATCGCTTTAGTAAACTAACTCGGGAGGAACGAGAGGAAGAGAAGAAGAAAATGTCCAAAGAGTACGAAGATAATGAAGAGAAATGGGGAGCTTTTCAACATCATTGGGATTTGATGGTACATTCGATGTTCGAGGCCAAGTATAAATCTAATTTTGAGAGTTTCAAATATATCTGGACAAAGGTTGTCGCGGTGGTTTATTGCTTGAAGCAATTGTTGGAGCTGTACAAAGAAAATTTTGTGTACGTGTATACCTACCAACATATGCATTACAATAATCAGTTGCTTATCCAACGATTCCAGTAGAGGAAAAGCAAAAAAAATAAAAGACAAGAATTGGTGGATAATAAGGTGTTTTATCCAACGATTCCAGAATATAAAATGTAAAAATAAATAAAATGGTAGAATTGTTGGATATGATCTGATTCTGCCAATGGTGACTTTGTACGAGGAATATGAAACGACAATCGTTCGATATGGATCCATCGTATCCAACGATTATGCTGCATGTTCTTCATGTTCATGAAGAGCACAACCAGAATCCTTGGATACGATGGATCCAAATCGACAGATTCTTGGAAAAATATCATGACTTTGATTCACGAAAATAAAGGTTTATACACATGAATCTATCACAAATGCTATTATAAGAAAGGGTTTATAGAGATTTACCTTGTAGTTAACTCCGATGATCGGATTTTGTTTTTGGAAAAGTTAGGGTTAGGGTTTTTAGAATTTGGAAAGTGAGATGGAAGTAGAAAGCTTTTTTTTTGTTTTGTATTTGATTTTAGATTTTGTTTGATTTGGAATATAATGAAATGAGGAAAGATTTTTGTATTTATATTTTGACTTAAGTATTAGGGGTAATAAATGAGTAAAAGGTAGTTTAGTAATTTTTATGATAGCTAAATAGACACCCCTTATCCCACACTATAGTTGGAAGCAAAATTTAGTAGGGAAAAATAATTCCCGTAGGCCCCAAACTAGTCAGGAAATATAGGTCACTTAAGTCATAAAATTATAGTATCCAAACATAAATTATGTTAAAAATATTTATTCGTCTATCGAATTTTGTATGCCGAATTCATATCTCTAAAATGAATTATACATGTACATATGTCGTTCCAAATTACTGTCAAATCATAAATCGGTACCGGATTTTTGACCGAATCTGATTTTTATAGATCCAAATAATACTCGTATGTTTGTTGTTCCTTATGTTTTCCGAATTCTAAATTACTAACTAGGGTATAAGTTAAAATTTGAACATAACACTATACCATATCAAGTTTTTAGCAAAACGAAAGGAACAGAAAACACCAAAAATACTAGCGCGCCACAAAATACCAAGTTTTTTACAAAACTAACACAACGCGTTCCAAAGTAACAGTGTCTGATGTCACAAGTTATAACACAATTGAAACTGCGTATAAGCACGCTCTAACCTCCTAAAGGTGGACCAATAACGGTATCCAAATGCGGACCGATGTCTTCCATCACTAAATTTGGAGAGGTGGGCCTTTTATGGATGCCGTCAACCATTAGATTTGGTTGACCCATATTTGGGTAGCATTTTTTGGGCCACGTTTTTTTTTGTCGAAGCACGCCAGGCATGTCTATCCACTGATCAATGGCTAACACACTTGATCTTTTTATGTACAATACCTACGGATCCCTTTAATCACCTACCTCCCCCTTTAGTCTCCAACTAGCATTACTCATAACATTGACTGATGGTCATGGTTCAACAAGGTTCGTACAATAACCGATCTATTTACTGAACCCTGGTTCATAATCTACACGTAGTGTGTACGAATTGAGTAAAGTCCTGCCATATTACAGGTCAACTTTCTTATCCATTGACCATCATCAACAGTTAGACGTCTATGACTCTCATAGATTCATACCAAGCAGAGAGAAATGACCCATAGGCCATAGAGTTTTTACTTTTTAATCTCTGTATGCGTACATACATAGATGAAGTATACTCCAAACAGAAACAGTAAATTGGGACAAAATTAAGGTAAAAGAGATAGGGCCAGGGGCGGAGTGAGAAAATCTCTGCAATAAGGCCAGGGCCGGAGCTAGAAAATTTTGTATGGGAGGTAAATTTTTTAAAAATATACAAAAATATATAAAAAAAATTAGAATAGATATAGGAAAACATGGATGTGGGAGCCGGCCCAGCACGTAGACAACTACCTATCGATACCATGGATTGGCATAGATATAGGAAAATATGGATATGGGAGCCGGCCCAGCACGTAGACAACTACCTACCCATACCATGGATTGGCTCCCCTGGATGAGGTAAATATGGATTATGATGTGACGCTCTTCCAAAATTCCAAAAAAAAAACATTCTTGTTAATTTCCCGTGGAGAACAATTTCCCGTGGAGAACAGTGCCAGTTGGATATGAAAATGCTAGATACTTTCCAAATTTATTACCAAATTTTTTGGTAAAAATATTGATCTATGGTTATTCAATTTGAACCCTACGGTAGACCCTAAGGATTTATCGTTCCTAGATGAATGGTTTAGATTAGTGTCTGAACATGGGAGAAAAATGTGGAGGATGATCGTAGGGTATGTAGCAGCTTCGGGTTGGATATTCGTGTTGTTAGTCTTTTGAATATGAGAAAAATAGAAAAAGAATGATTTATTTGCGTTGCTGCTATTTAAGTCGTGTTAATTCTAAACCGCCATTAAAACTGGCCATTTTTAGATAGTGTAGTAACTTTTAGCTATAAACACAATTTCACTAGATTTGATGAGATGTACGTTATACGCGTCTCTATATCTACCATAACACCTTTTCCTAAACTTCTTTCCTCCTCTGCTTCTGCATTTAGCTTAAAATTATCTATCAATGACGATTTCTTGAGTTTTAGGACTGATCGTGAGAAAAAGAAGAAAACCCACTTTTGAACAGAAAGAGTATAGTTTTATGAGTCTTCCCAGTAATAGAGTGTAGCTGTAGTCAGCAGAGTATAAAAGCTTAAAAAACGATATCTAATTCCTTATTATTACACGGAAAACGTAATGTATAAAAGATTATAAAGTTAAGGTTGTTTATTCTCTTATTTTCCTTTTAGCCCTGTTTTTTTTTTTTCTGGTTTTGGGATTTCGATTCTTCTTTTTGTGAGTTTTATTAATCCCTCTTAGAGAAAGAAATAAAAAAGTCTCTGGCTTTGATTTCAAGAGTATAGTTAAAAAAAATATAAATTTAAGGTCATTTGAAGTTTTAGGTTTTGAAATTAAAGGTTGTTTTTGATATCTACCACATAGTTTTGTCCCATTCTCTTGTTCCAAAGATTTGTCCAGGTAAAAATTTAAGTTCCAAAACTGGCGGTTTTAATGGTTTTGGCGATTGTTGAGGCTTGTTTGTAGGATTATTATGGGTTAGTCTTTAAACCCATGTCTAAACATTAAAGTTTTTCGCTCTCTACGCTCTATATGAAAGTCTGACCCCCCCTTTCCCTTTTTTTTCCTTGGGGTTTTGCGGTTAGTAAATTACTAGCACTGGAATTTGAGAGAAGTTAAAAAGAACGCTAAAGAAGAGATCAAGGACTGTAACTACTACTAATAACCAAGCTTCCTCAATGGGTTCTGATAATGGATACTATCTTTCTTCATCAAGAGAAAAATTCATAAAACCAACACCTCATCTTATTAAACCAAGGTTATTATTTTCAGTTTCAAATGGTTTATTATCTGAAACTGATAATAATTCTTCTGTTAAAAGTCCTACTTCAATTCTTGATATCAAACCCTTCTTTGCAAACCCTTTTAGTACTAGTAGTACTAAATCATGGGAGAAAAAAGTAGAGTCAGGTGTTGGTCTAGGAATTCTTGATGCATTACTCGATGAAAAACAACCAAACCAGAAAATTTTGACTTCTTCTAGTGGAAGTAGAAAGGTTTTGTTTGGATCTCAATTGAAAATTCAAATCCCCCCACCTTTACCAACTAAATCACCTAGTTCTACTGATTTTGGTATCAATACACCAATGCATAATAAAATGGGTTGTTCTTCTCAATTGTTTTCTCCATCTGAGAATTCTCCTAGGGTATTTACTGGTTGTTTATCTGCTTCTGAAATGGAGTCATCTGAAGATTATACTTGTGTTGTAACTCGTGGTCCTAATCCAAGAACTACTCATATTTTTGACAACTGTGTTGTTAAGAACTGTTGTGGTGTTGTTGGATTTTCGTCTCCAAAAAAGGAAAATGTTTGTTTATCTGGAAAATCAGCAGATTATCCTTCCAAGAATTTCCTCAGCTTTTGTCATACTTGCGAGAAGAATCTTGAGCAGGGTAAAGACATTTACATATACAGGTAATTCCACTAACTTACTTTGCTCTTGCCATATTGTAATGTGAGTCAAAGTTGAGCTCATGTTTGTATCAGTTTAATTTGTCTTGGATTCTTAGATTGCTTTAGTTGGAAGAACGTTCATACATGATGGAGTCATCCAATTCTTAGAATAGTCCTGTTAGTATTAAACATCTAATTAGATAAACGACGTTAGTCCTCCAGAAATCTTACCCAATTGAGCTGGTAAAGCTAATTTGAGATACTAGTCCTTGGATTGCATATATTGTTTTAACTTGGCTACCGATGTTGGTGCCTGGAATATCTTATTAATATGCTAGAGTACTAGTCCTAAGTAGTTCCAGACTAGATTGAATGATTTACGAGTAACTGGTGCATGATTTTGATAGTGGATTGGGTTCTATATTTGCAGAGGTGAGAAAGCCTTCTGCAGCCATGAATGTCGAAACGAAGAGATTTTACTCGACGAGGCAAGGGATAAATTTGGTGTGGATAGTTCTCTTAGGACTTGTTCTTGATTAAAAGGAATTTAATATGTGTAAATGCTCGGAATATTATCAGAGCACTAATCATCCATCCAGTTCGATGTTTTCTTAGTTGTTGCTAAGACTGTCTGCAGACTCTTAAGCCGTTAACTAGAGATGGTATACTGGTTAATCTATAATTTTGATTTTTGATCTTACTTTTTTTTTTTGTCTCAAGTTTGTTTAAGACAGTTTGTTGTTTTTTTTTTTTTTTTTTTTTTTTTTTGAGTGAAAGAGGAGATTGTTCTAATGAGTTTTTTGGTTCAGTTTTGTGGGCTTGCAAGAGTAGTAAACTGATGAATATATGACTAGTTAATCTTTTGTATAACCATCTCAAATGCATCACTTTGCTTCAATGGTTCTTGTTTATTGCTACTTTACCAGTGTAACGGAGTCAAATCTAACATAATCATGTCAATCCACTAATCCGACCTTATTAAAGTTGTAATAATCAAATAAAGTGATCATTTGATTTTCAATTAAAAGAAAGTGTGTTGGAATATTAATAAGAAAACAATTCAGAATTGTTGCTTGAAACGAAATTGTTGCATGTATCAGATAGTTGAGAGGGTGGCGAGAAAGCTTAAAACCAAAACAAGGATCGAGAATGTCAACATACACTCTCTTTTTCACTATTTTCGCAAGGGTTAATCATTTAATACTCAATCTGCTTACCTGAATCGATCCACCTGTTTTTTTATGGTTGGGTGTCCACACAATGATGGACTTGATGTTGGTGCAACTTTAGAAACGCAAAAGATTATGGATTACTAACTAGATTTCGGATTAGATGTAGGTGTGACTTGAAAATCCATCGAACACTTGTACTTGTTAAAAACAATTATGGGATATTTGAGAGATATAGGGTCAAATGTAATGGAATTTAACTCTTTTTTTTTATATGCAAAGCTAAGAATTTTATTCAAACAGAAACGTTACCAGAACCAAGTAATTATTGGTTTTTTAGAACACTAGGAGGCTTATCATACGGGTCATTGATATGTTAAACCGTTTACTATATTTGACGAGCATATCCGCTATCTTATTACAATTCCTATCATCAAAGCAACATATCCAATTCCTAACATTCTTTAATAACTCTAAAGCATCAAGCATAATATCTTCGTTTTTCCAGGTGATGGTATGCGCAGAGTGATTGGTATATTCCATCGTGTTCTCCATATTAGTTTCAATAACCACGCCTGTAAGCTCTAGCTTTCTACACCATTTGACAGTCTTTAGGAAAGCAAAGCACTCTGCTTGCTCCGAGCTTAAGTTATTAGCCATACTTTTCGATCTGCATCCCCTCCATGTACCTGCACAATCACATAAAATAAGTCCAATACCCACAGATTTGATAACCTTTCAAATAAGGTGCATCACAGTTTAATTTCAGATATGACAGAGGGGGTGGTTTCCAGGCAGACATCCTTGGAACAGATAGTTGTGCAACTATGGAGTTGTTTTCGTTACCACCTAAAGTGATTCTCTTAAGATACACAGTAAAATTAATAGCTCACATTGCAGTTCTTATCGGGTTTGGTCTCTTGTTCTGAGACAAAGCCTCACACATTTCCTTCCAAATACTCCAACAAACAACCATTGCTAAATTAGTCAATTCCCCATTCCCATGTTGTTGCTTGTCATAATCAACCCATTCATCAAATAAAGCTTGCATGGTACTTTGTTGGCTATGCAAAACTTTACTACTGCCTGGTATTTCCATCCAAACTAGGAGGCTTATCATGGTACAGAAACGTTACAAGAACCAAGAATAATTGGTTTTTTAGAAAACTATGAGGCTTATCATACAGGTCATTGATATGTTAAACCGTATACTATATTTGGCGAGCATATCCGCTATCTTATTACGATTCCTATCATCAAAGCAACATATCCAATTCCTAACATTCTTTAATAACTCTAAAGCATCAAGCATAATATCTTCGTTTTTCCAGGTGATGGTATGCGCAAAGTGATTGGTATATTCCATCGTGTTCTCCATATTAGTTTCAATAACCACGCCTGTAAGCTCTATCTTTCTACACCATTTGACAGTCTTTAGGAAAGCAAAACACTCTGCTTGCTCTGAGCTTAAGTTATTAGCCATACTTTTCGATCTGCATCCCCTCCAGGTACCTGCACAGTCACATAAAATAAGCCCAATACCCACAGATTTGATACCTTTCAAATAAGGTGCATCACAGTTTAATTTCAGATATGACAGAGGGGGTGGTTTCCAAGCAGACATCCTTGGAACAGATAGTTGTGCAACTATGGAGTTGTTTTCGTTACCACCTAAAGTGATTCTCTTAAGATACTCAGTAAAATTAATAGGTCTCACTGTAATTCTTCTCGGGTTTGGTCTCTTGTTCTGAAACAAAGCCTCACACATTTCCTTCCAAATACTCCAACAAACAACCATTGCTAGATTAGTCAATTCCCCATTCCCATGTTGTTGCTTGTCATAATCAACCCATTCTTCAAATAAAGCTTGCATGGTACTTTGTTAGCTATGTAAAACTTTACTACTGCCTGGTATTTCCATCCAAACTTCTCTTGAAAAAGAGCAAGACACCATTATATACATTGCGTCTTCATCGAATTGGTTGCACAGATGGCAAAGATTATTCTTATACCCACATACTCTTGCCAGCCTCACTTTTATAGGTAAATTATCAGTAAAACATTTCCATAAGAATTTTACCTAGTCCAGCTTCTTACATTCTAGAAATTCTTTCACTTCAAGCTAGAACCTTAATATTTGTCGATGTTTGTACACTACCTAGGCTCGATGCATAGAGCTTGTTATAAGCAGATTTTAAGGTAAAACTCCATGCTTTGTTAACTTCCAAGTCAGTCTGTCATCAGCGCTAGTTGGTATGCACATTATCAAGAAGAGATTTTTCGTATCAGCATTGAATAAATCTTGTACCAACTGTATTTTCCAACTGTTACATTGATCATCGATGAGTTGACTGACCCATATAAAATTTTCAACGTTAGTAGCATTTTCACGCTGAGCAGGTGGTTGATCAAGATCCATAATCCAATTATCAACCCAAATCTTTATGTTTTTGCAATTATCCTCCCTCCAAAAGATATTTTGTTTAATGAACCCAATGTTTCTTCGAACACCCTTCCAAGACCATGAAAATTTTGAGTTTTCAGTTGATTGTAGCATGCCCTTTCCTGGGAAGTATTTTGCCCGAATTATTTGTACTCTCACCTTGTCATAATTAATACAAAAATCCTCCATGCATCCCTGACCAGCAAAGCTTGATTCAAAAATTTTAAATCCCTGAATCCTTTTTCCCCCAACATTTTTATGTCTATTTAGCTTGCTCCAAGAAATTAAGCAAACCCCTTTTTTGTCTTCAAACCCAACCAAAATCTTATCTGTAATGAGTTCATTTGATGTATGGTTTCATCAGGTACTTTCAAACAGCTCATGGAGTGAATTGGTATAGCATTTGTTACATGCTTAACCATGATAGTTCTGCCACTTTGTGACATAGTTTTTCCCCTCCATATTTTGAGTTTATTCTTCACCTTATCTATGAGATTGAAGAAACATACCTTTTTATTTTTTCCAATTATCAAGGGTATGCCAAGATATATTTCTTCAAATTTCATGCGTTGAACCTTTAGTTTTCTTGAAAGTAGTCTACAAAATCTTTCTGGTAGGTGAGCACTGAAATGGACACTTGACTTGCTGAAATTTACTAATTGGCTTGAAGCATCTCCAAACTTTTGAATAGTGTGAACTATATTATTCACATTATGCAAGTCAGCTTGGGCAAAAAGTAAGCAATCGTCAGCAAAGAATAAATGTGAAAAAGAAGGTGCACTATTAACAATTTTGATACCTTGGATTAGATTTTGTTCTCAGCATGAATCAGTTATCTTGAAAGATTTTCCATAGCAAAAATAAATAGGTATGTTGACAGAGGGTCACGTTGCCTGATATCTCTAGTTGGTTGGTAAGGCTGACATGGAGCTAGAGCCATTTAGAAATACAGAGATTTTAGGAGTACTGAGGCATCACCATACCAGGTACTACTAAAACCTATTTGTTGCATAACATCAAGAAGAAAAGACCACTTTAAACTGTCGAAAGCCTTAGACTTATCCAATTTAAGTGCAAGAAGACCTTTACCTTTTTTTATGCTTCATTGAATGAATAATTTCCTGAGAAAGTTGAATATTATCAGTGATTTTCCTTCCTTGAACATAAGCATCTTGAAGAGGAAAAATAATCTTGTCCATAACTTTCTTCATTATTGTTGCCATGATTTTTGAAATAACCTTATAGGTAGAGTTACACAAAGCAATGGGTCTCAAGTCGGATAGGGATTGCTTGTTTTTTATCTTTGGGATTAGAGAGATATTAGTTCCATTCATATTCTTTAAGATGAACCCATAAGTAAAAAAAATATTGAACCATATACTAATCATTTCTCCACCAACCACATCTCAAATGGGATTGAGATAATCCCGAGGGATGCCATATGGACCTGGACCCTTCTAGAGTTTCATACTTTTTAAATCCTTATAAATCTCCTCAGTATCAAGGACTCTAGTCAGCGTTGGATTATCCTCTTCTGTAATGATGCTTGGTATGCACTGAAGGACATCATTATATTTTCTTGGTGCACTAGAAGTATGAATGTCCGAAAATGAGTAGTTAACAAATTCTCCAAATATTGCCTAGTAGAACACCAATTACCGTGAACATCTTTAAAAGAAGCAGTATTATTTCTTGATCTTCTTCTATTATCTTTTGTGTGATGATATTTAGTATTTCTACCCATCTCGAGGTAGGATTCTTCTTTAGACTTTTGGCCCCATAAATCACTTTGAAATTGATGCCAGTACTCCAACTCTTGTTCAACTTGCCTTACTTCTAAGTCTGTAATACTGCCACTAACTTGTTGTTTAATGCTATCTAATATTTGATGTAAAAGTTTGATATTACTGCTTATATTGCCAAATTTCTCACTGTTCCATTTAGCCAGCATTCTCCTAGTTGTTGATAGCTTTCTTAAATTTGACAGGCAGATGAACCCTCAACCAGTTTACTCCGGTAGATAAGATTTGTGATTTAAGAGACTCATCCATTTCCCAGCATTGAAAAATATTTCCAGTTCCCTCTCTTATCACAATTAGAAAAATCATAGTCGTCCAACAAAATAGGACAATGATCAGAGCCCAACTGAGAAAGATGTAAGAGCTTTGCATCCGGAAAATGCAGAAACCACTCACCATTTGTAATAGCTCTATCTAATCTGGTTTTGCAAAGAATATTAGAAGATCAAGTAAAAGGTTTTCCAATAAAACCCATGTCTTATAAACCAGCTTCTTCAATAAGACTCAATATAGTTGATGAGCTTGATGTAGAAGTACTCGAGGCAGAGTTATGTATGTTGATCCCATTTTTTGTTCTTTCTGAACTATTCATAATAACTTTAAGATTACCAATAACTACCCAAGGCTTGTTGACAGTTAATAATCCATGACTCTGTATTTACAACATCAAAATGGAAGCCATTCTTTCATAAAAGGATTAAATCTCCAGTTGCACCCCTAGAAGAAACAAACTTATTGTTTAGAAAGTTAAAATACTTAATGAGTTTATGCATTTTATCACAATCTACTTTAGCTTCTATAAATATAACATCTGGATCATATTGACTTAGCAGGTCTCTAAGATGATCCCTAGTTACCTTACCAGAGAAACCTTGACAATTCCAATCCAAAATTCTCATAGTTAAAAATTTCCATGCAGTACACAAGTTTAATTTAGAAAAGTTACTAGTGGGTTTCTCATAGGCTTTAGGGTTTAAATCAATATGAAAAATATCAGAAAAATAGATATGTTTTGAAAGAATGTAAACAAAGAAAGAAAAATATCTATAGTTGTCATACTTACAAAAAAAAATATTTTTAGATGCGAAAAGAGTATAAAAAGGCTTACATTGATTGTAGAGTTCTCTTGATTATCAAGAACATTCTTCTTGGAAGATTTCCTTTCCTCTTCATTTCCATTCATCTCGACCCCTTCCATATGGTCATTTTGTCCATGAAATAAAGTTATGTACCAAGGATTATTGTTGTTCAGGTTATGATGAGTAATAGCATGATGATCTTAATTAGAGGGTTCATTAGTTTCTACAAGGTCAGCATGGTGTCTTGATCTTTCGGTTTGCCTACATTTGAATCAGAAATGGTCTCAACAGTCTCAACCACTTAAGAGTTATGATTTCACAAAACAGTGTTATCAATTGTGTTCTCATTTTCTTCTGCTTCCCACAGTCTGCAACATTCAACATACTCCTCCTCAGTAATCCCTCTAACATATAGTTGTTCAGCAACATTTGTGCAATTATCCTCATTATGATCCATCGTCCAACAATGATCATAAAGGTTATGTGGTTGTTTTTCCAAATGGTACTTCACCCATGTAACACTTCTTTCCCTTGTATTCCACCATTCACATCTCTTGAGAGTTAAACTAAGGTCCCTCTCAACTCTTGCAATTACAGTGTTATTGTATTTTGGCCTATAATGTTTTGGAAAATAATCTCCTGCTTTAGTCACTAGTTCTTCCACAGCCTCATCACAAACAACAATTGGTGGATGTTCAAGTAATAAATTCTTGAACTTTACGCTCTATTCTTGATGAGTGAATTTTCAATCCTCAAAAACTATTTCTGTTGCGTACTTTCTCAAAGACAGCAAATAACCATTGATGTTCCAGGGTGATTTTTTGATGATTTCCTCTTGGTCTGTTTTAGAATTCAGCTTGAAAACAAACATTTTGGTTTAGTTTAGACGGTTAGGTATATATATATAAGCATGTTTAGGTATGTATACATTTTTATAGAATTTTTTGTTCAGTGAAACATGGAGTAGTAAACTAATAATAAATAGTTATTAAAAGATGTTTCTTAGTTCTATGTCCATCTTTATAAATAGACGACTGGATCCATGCACATCAAATCTGTTCGTCCGTGAATCCAATGGATGTTGAATTGGACACAGTTTCCAAACTTGTGATACGTCATGTATTGAATTGGATAAGGATTGGGTTAAATCCGATAGATCCCTTCATCAGCTTAATTTTTTTCCTGTAAATGTGGCTAATTATATCTTGTAATATGTTTGGCAAATACCGAGGTACATCGTTGCTTTTGTTGATGAAATGCACCAAAGTTTTTGAATTTGTTTCAAAAAAATACCCTCATCCATTACTAGGTTGTCGTAGCTCTGACCAGAATTAGTATTTACCATATTCCAGGGATGGTAGTGTTGTTTGAAGCTTCAGTTATAGCTACTCCATCTAAAGTTGTTGTTGATTTAACCAAGGATCTGGTTGTTAAAGCTCCAGCTACCGACGCTTATCAACCAGCTCAATTTTCTAAGTTTGTTGTTTCAGCAGAGCAAGCTGATGATTCTTCTGCTGAAGAATGATAAAAAAATTTATTATTGTTTTTTCTTGTATCACTATTTATTTCTTCAATGAAAATACTTTATTTTATTTATGGATCTGCTTATTCTTTAGTCACAATTTAGATGTGTTTATTTTATTATTTTTACCCCTGCACTACACCAAATTTGGTGTTTAACAAGCTACATGCATTGCTGAACGGGGTTGGTTGTCGTTGCTAAACACCATGTTGCAGATTTTAGCAACGTTCTGTTGCTAATTTCAGTCAGCAACGACTGGTAGCAATGGCTCTGTCCGTTGCTAATTTTTTTACTTCGGAACAGAAATAAGTTGTTGCTAATTTTTTGTTTTTTTTTTTTTGCAAATTTTACGGGTATTCCTATTCGAACGGGATATCATTGGTTCTGGTTCGAAGTTTAGCAACAAGTTCTAGTTGTTGTTAAATTGTTGCAACTAGAAAAAAAAGAAGACCAAGTCTTCATTAACCTAGTCAAAATTGATTTTCCTCATTCTTCTCTGCATCCCTGCAATTACCTTGTTTTATTGCATTTATCTTAAATCATCTAATTCTTGTGATTCAATGTAATAAGTCTCATATTCAACATGCCCACATATACAAATCTAACTACAATATCTTGTAATTGACATTAAATGTTCTATGTTGAGATTCATCAATCGATTTAACTATTATAAGAACAAGAATAGTAATCAAAGTTCCAAACTTGTCCCTTTTTGACAATAAGAGTGCATATAACTATTATAACTTCTGAATATTAATGTGTATCTAACAAGCAATTCAATCCCTTATTCATATATAGTAACGAAGTAAATAGATGACTTTAAATAAGGGATAAAAACAACCATTCACAATACCTAATAGATGATAAGCACGTAACACAATAATATCCA
Source organism: Papaver californicum (assembly GCA_023531435.1). NCBI lineage: Eukaryota > Viridiplantae > Streptophyta > Magnoliopsida > Ranunculales > Papaveraceae > Papaver > Papaver californicum. The sequence goes on along the minus strand of JAJJMC010000150.1, from coordinate 297,033 downwards.
TACTTATACTAGCTAAGCCTCCGTATTTTATTAATATATTTATTTTAGATCTTTTGTAAAAAATAGAAGCAATCCGATCACAGATACAAAAAACGACTAAATTGTGAGCTTAATTGGTATTTACGACAAAATTAACCAAGGGGTCTCACGGAAATGTGGCTGCCATACCATTTCTTTGAGATGGCACCAATATAAGGATCTCGCAGTCAAGTCAGCAGTGGGCTATTTGAATTCGCACCAGCCAAGCTACTAGGTGACTAGGTCACAGACGAGGAAACAAGGAATCTTCTTTGTGATTTTCGTTGCTCAAGCACCTGAATCCCATTAGGGGACAATAATAAGTGGGAGACGTGGCCAGTTTTATACCAAATGTTGATTGTGGAATGTAAAAAGCATCCAAGGGATATTCTCTTCTTTCATCAAAATAGAGAAGGAAGTCCATTTCTCTTATTCAAATAGCAGCTGCCGAGTTTTGTTCTTCAAATTCTTGCTGCCGGATAATCATGGAAGAACAAAGTCTCGTGAATGGGTTTGAAAGGGTTTATTGCTGCCACTCTCTTCTTATCTTTTGAATGATTTTTTTTGGAAAGTTGGGTTCAATTTGATCTTATGAACATATTTGGGGATTTCTGGTTAGGGATGAAATTGGGTGTGTGATGATTTTAGGGCTTTGAAGTGAACTGAAATCGGGGTAGTATGGATGCAAGTCAGGGTTAGACGTGGTTTTAGGGTTCTGGAAGTGGAGAAATAGGTGAATCTGAGATGGGTTTGAGTGTGCTGGGAGTGAGTTCAAAGTCAAGTTGCTGATGCTGTTGTATTTAGTCTGCCGGTATCAAGAGAAGTTGTCGAGAATTGATTTATGAAGAAGAATGGGTTCTCGTGAATTCAAGTTATCAGAGAGAAGGAATGAACCGGTGAGACAAAAAAAGATGGTGGACTTCTGTTCTAGTTATGGGTTTGTTTCAACTTGGAAGAGGGAAGTAGATTGAAAAACAGCATCTTCCGTGAAGGAACTGTGGGTATCAGATCAAGAATTAGAGATCAAGAGAGAAACAACGAGAGAAGGTTTGATTCAAGATTTCAGATAGAATGGTAGTTGTTGCTGCTGTGAGAAATGGGGATGAATTGGAGAGATGGGCTAGAAGCAAAATCAGAAGGAATTCTGTGTCGCGGTTAAATGGAAGAAAGTGGGTGTTGAACGAGATTTCAGAACAGGAAAGTTTGGTGGCCGGAAATAGAGATGGGTATTGATTGAATCCAAGGAGAAACAAGACAGCAAAAAGAATAGGCAGTGGGTCTGTATTCGATTCTGAGTTGGAATGAATTGCCATGAATGAGTATGAATCATGATTAAAGTTGAATCTATGCTGTAGTTAAATGGTGTTGTCTTCCATGGATTCACAGTGATTTGATTATATAGCATCAACAACAGATTCTAATAGGTTATGAGTTACAACAACTGAATCATTGAGAAGAAGTCAGGTAGAGATGATGGTGTTGTTTCGATTAAAACAAGGAAGAATGACTGTCTGATAGTGGTGAGATTAGTGTTAATGTGATTGGATGAATGGGTTATGTTTAGAATGTCGAAATCACATTGCAGGGAAGGAGTTGAATGGTTGATAACACCAACAAGACTCGCCTGAATCACAACCAGGAAAAGCCCCTATGTGTTTGACAGAATGCCTAAGAGAGATGGCCGTGAATTAAAGAATTGGTGTTATGGCTGAATTATTGGTGTAGCCGGATTTGGGAAGGAGTTGGACTAAAGAAGGGCCTGGATAGAGGTCGGAATTTGACTGGACTCCGGTGGAGGTTTGGTGGGGTCCATAGAAGTAACCTTGTTTTGGAATATATTCATCTATAAAATTTAGGGTTTAGATATTTTTTTTTGCCTTTCGATGTACTTAGCTTGTTATTTCTTTATCAACTTGTTTACGACTTTTGAGAAAGTCATATCTAGCTAAATTTTTTTATTAGGGTAAAAAGATAAATTTGTAGAGATAAATTTACTTGTGTTTTAAAACTAGGGTTTTTAATTATAAAAGTTTAATGTAGATGTTTGTCTTTCTTTCAATGTTTTATTTTCTCAATGATTTTTTATGTTCTATGTTATGCATAGTCAATTGTTTGATTAGTAGAAGAACTCGTTGATCCTTTTGCGATAATCGTTTTATGAATATTCTTTGACTATTTATGTCATGTATACCTAATACTTCGAAATTCTACCTTAGGTTGAGAACAAACAATTCTTTTTGAAAATTCTTTTCTACGATTCTTAAACGAAATATTTTATGTGTATTAGTAGCTAGATTTGTTATTTTGCACGAGTAAAATCGATATCCTTTGTGATGAACGCAAGTAAACCCTAATCTACAACGGATTCCTAAAACCTTAACGCTTTTCTATTATTGATTTCAATCTTCGTTAAATAGTTTTATAGTCATTCATTAGTTTAGTTCTTTACAAAAATTGGAAAAATATTTTTAGACTCGAAATTTACTTAAATTAATTAGTATAAGTGATACACACTCCTTGTGGGAACGAACCGTATTGGCTATTGTTTACATTTTTCAACAATGTGCGCTTGCGGTAAAACAAAGTCGGTTTTTTCGACGCATTAGTAGATGCAACCACAACTCAACAAAGAGGTCAGTAAGATATAATCTTGCAAACTAAAAGTATTTACTGTGATCGACACCCTTTTATGGTACACATACACAAGTTAACATAATAAATTCAAAGAATCGCATACTAGTAACATAATTAACAATATTAAATTAAAAATAAAAAATAAAATTGTTACTTTGGCATGGTGATATAGAGGTGTTTCTTCTATTAAGGATAAAACCTTCGACCTACATAAAAAGAGAAATCTTTCAGCTTATAAGTAAATACAAAAAAGAAAATAAATACAAGAAGTTGAGAGAAAATTCTACATATGCGAGATGTATCAAGCCATCAAAGCAACATGTCACTACTTTTTTTTTTCCTTTCCTTTAATACATATGCTAAGCATCTCTAAAAATTGCTGGTGCAAATTACTAGGAGATGGTAGAAAACAATCTCGCATAATTAAGATCTAACAGGAGTTCAACAAAAAGCAAAAATAGAGTATCATCCTACTATACTATCTGGTAGTGCATATGATGAACTTTAGAAAGCCAAAATGATAAAATATCGCAACCAAATTGCAATAAACATATAATACATGAATTGAACTCTAAGAACATAGATGAATTGAGTCTAGGTAAAAACCCATTACTGTTTTATAATCAACTGATTATAGTCTGATGCCTTGCTCTCGAGAACACATCCTAACTCAATATCTCCTCAATGATGCATCGCACCTCAACAACCGCTCCTCGAGGACGCATTTTAGATTTGATGTCCGGTAAGACCAACCCATCATCTCCACCTTTGTGACCAAAGCAAGACGTGAACGGTCATTTCTTGGTTTAGGCTAGTGTTGTACGATTTTGATCTCTCGAACCTAAAGAAAATACTATTTTCAGTATATTTTTTTTCACCTAAAACAATTGGAGATCACGATGGGCAACCTCTAGATTACATCTTTCAACTATTCAAAATGGTGGATCTTAGGTCAGGATCAATAACTACTCCTAATCCACTTCTGGTAATGTTAGCGGTAGTAGCTATGAAGCCACTCTTTCTGCTACCAACCCTCCTTCTACCAACACCACTGATGGCGCCACCACCACATATCCTCTGGTAACGCTACTGTTGAGAGTACCAGAAATACTCAAACCCCGCTCAACATGGTTGATCTGATACGAAGATATGAGGATCTGGCTAAGACGCAAGTAGAGATGGTTACCCTCAAAAGGAGGTACTTGCTTGTCTCAAGACCCTAACAGATCAACTTTCCCCTAAGAAATTTCATCGCTTGACGGAACAAGCTAGGAATACTTTCACCGCAACCACTGATGTTGGTATTTCAAGAGATCAAGGGGATGGCGAAGTTCAAGTCCTCACTGATCTTCCACCACCAAGGAGCCAACAACCTAACTTCGTCACTCGTGAGGATTTGGAGAGACTCCTGCAAAATCATGGTGAAGAAGCCCCATCCTCATTTCATCAACACCATCCCCTTTACCCGCTCGAGATCTAAAGGATCCCACTACCTAGAGGATACTCCTTTCTCATTTTCTCATTGTACGAAGGAACCGGGAATACCCATGAGCATGTCTCCCAATTATTGGAGTCACTAGGAGAATATGAATACAACCATGTACTACGTCTCAAGGAATTTTTAAAATCTCTCACCGGAAAAGCATACATATGGTACAACAATATTGCTCCCAACAACATCTCCAGTTGGGGAGAAATGGTCGGTACCTTCTATATTCTTCGTCTCCCGAACAAATCACTCTGTCATATCTAGGGAGAATATTTCAGAGGAACAATGAGCACCCTAATGACTACATGAAGAGATTCAAGATTTAGGCTCTGAATTGTCACGATCCAAACGTGACAGAGCTTCAATTGGTGGAACTCTGCATTAATGCTATGATTCTTGTCTATCGTGCTCTCTTAGAAAATTTACGCTTTTAAAATTCCTCCGAGTGACATGAGGACGCAAAACGGCCGACATCAACCTCTTATGCCCTATTGGACAGAACGAGGCCTGTAAGAGGGGAAAGTCGTGGCGATGTCCGAGAAAAATTAGGAAACCCTAGTTTTAAATAAAAACGGAACTACGACCAACTCACTAGCAACAACCTCTCTTGATGGAAGTATATTCGAGGACAGTCCCAACTATTGTTCAACAATGTCCCCAAGGAAGCATCATGCCTTTCTCTCGCCATAATATACTCGAGGAAACAACAGCCATTGTCAACAACGTACTTGAGGATCAGACCGGTTCTTACGACTAGCGTGTGATTTAGAGAGGAAGGATATATATAGGCGTGAATATAAGGGTCCTTACCCTTGTTGGATCAGGAGATCAAGCTAAAGCCCACATTGGTTCCTTATTACTCACAGATTAGTACTCATGGCATTAATACTGGTGTCCATTAACCTTAACTAGGGTTAATGTTAAGGGGAATCTATCTTGGTCCTGAAAGACATAAGCTAAGTATACTCTTTTTTCTATTTCTTGAATTTATGACATTACATTGTTGTTGGAAGTATGATGTTACCATATAGTGCTTACTGCGAAACGTTATTGTTCTTCACTAAGCAAGGGACTTAATCTTGATGGTGGATTTTTGACAAGGGATATAATCATAAAATTACCCTCTTACCAACAACAGAAACCTAGAAACATCCGCAGATATTTATAACTTTGTACCGAGACATGAATTATGTACTTCTACATATATTCCACAAGAGAATTTAAAATACAGTTTTTAGATGTAACTATAGGCATTCTATATTGATCCTGTAGCCTCTCTAAATATATACATATATTTATGCCATACCAAACTAGTCTCAAGTTGCATAACTTCCACGACTGAATTCCTTGAACTTGTTTAGAATGTCCATCAATATTCAAACAACATTAATTTACTGCTATATGCAATAAGAGATAACATCCAAATATGTCATATATCATAGAACTCGCCAATTCTTGTTCTTGGGAATACATCCTAGTCTGATACCTTGTTCTTGAGAACACATCTTAAGCCAATATATAGTCGTCAAGGACGCATCACACCTCAACATCCGCTCCTCGAGGATGCATTCTAAATTTTATGTCCGGCCCTCGAGGACGCGCCCCAACTCTATGGTCAATCCCCGATGACGCATCCTGACTTAATTTCTGGTCTTCGAGGAAGCATTCTTGAAACCCTGACCGATCCTCGAGGAAGCATTTTCACAGCGCTAGCACAAGGCTGGCACCACCAAACTTACGACGCTGGTACTAGGCCAGCGCCATGACTCTCATGGCACCATCTTTGTGCTAGCGCTACCAACTTTTGTGGCACTTGCCTAATGCTAGCGCGGTTATCCTTGTGGCGCTATCCCAAGGCTAGCGCTAGCTCATTCACAGTGCCTACACGAGCATGTCTTTCAAAGGAGGCTTGATTTGAACGGGAGTATTTTAAGCAAGAGATAAGATTTACCGAAAACAACACAACTGAGAGCAGTGAAAATATCCTTGCGTTGTTCCTTTGAGAAGTAAAGAAGTTTGCACATATACTCCATCAAGGATTAAACTTTTCGGTTGATAGATTCTCCAGAAAGAGTGAAATTTCTGACATAGAGCGGATTCCTGTGGACATCTTAAGTCCCCACGTGTAGTCACCTGATTCTATCTTCTCTTTGAAGATGCATTTCAAACCATTGCATTCGATGGTAGGATGGTTGACGAGTTGATGAAAACGACAGTACTTTGGATCTGACATTTCTTGGGCTATTGGTGAACGTCGCATAGGTGGTAACTTGATGGCGCTATCTTGTATCCAAACTTCCAGTAACTCGAGGACTTCTTCTATGGGAAAAGAAAAGTTTGAGAAGGTTAGATTTGGCTTCGTCTCTTGCTCCTGCTGTTGTTGTTGCTGTCGTGGAGTCTTGGCCAGACCTTTGGACGGGTTCGATCCTTGGGATGGTGCTGAGGCTGAGGTTTGATCCGACGGGAAACGCTTGGATTGTGATGCTCGCTGAGACGAAGCTTTCCTCTTGACTCATTCATTTCTGGAATTACCTATAGATGGTTGGATAATATGATGCTTGTTGATCAATCGTCTTTTCCCACGGGTACCTCCATAACTTTCTTCTCTAGTAGGCCTCGTTCTTTCTAGTGGGGCAGGAGGAGTAGTTGTCACAGATCGCTTAGCGTCCTCCTGGAGTTCATCGACATTTTGTAAATACAATTTTTTAACAAGGTTTTTTATACTGCGTCACGCTCCCGTTTTAAGGATGCTGATTGTAATATGACAAACCCGACGAGTCTTCCTTTTGAGTTTGAGGAAATTGTTCTGAGTCTTCATAAACAGCAAAGCTAACATTCCCCCTGCGGTGAGTACTTGTTTATTCATTCGATAAACAACCTGTAAGAATTCTTAAAAGGGGGAACATCTCGTTCTGGATCTTGATAATATCATCTTAATTTACTAAGACATCATTTAGGATTTTCCTCAGATCAGTTTTAGCGGTTTGGTTTTGAGCATACATGGCCTCCCAAGGAACTTGACCAGGCAGGACAAATCAGGAGTAATTGGAGAGACTCTGCCGGTACTGGAAGACATGGAATTGAGATCAAATACTTGTAAACCCTCCTTAACATATTGAAAATTGAGGAATGGATTTTATAACCGAGAGGTAAATCTCCCGATGTGGTCGCCAATTTTTTTAGGGTGAAAACAAATGTATTGTAAAATGGTATTTTCAGGTAGGTTCGAGAGATCAAACTCAAGCAAAACGATCCTAAACAAAGAAACAGCCCTCCACGTCCGGCTTCGATCATAAATTTGGACAAGATTGGTATGTTTTAGGGGAGGGAAGCAAAGAAGGTTGAGAAATCTCAGTGTGATGAGTAGTGTGTGATGAACAATGGATTATCTCTGGGATGAATCGCTAATTATGTGTATCTTGTCTTTTAGTTCTCTCTTGTTCTTGTTTCGAATAAATGAAGCTATCTATTTATATTTCTGAGGAGACATATTGATTTCACGTAAGTGATGGAAGTTACAAAAGAAGTGGAGGAGTAATGACTGTGGAGATTGTAGTGAAGTCATGTCCGAAAAAATAGGGATGACTTGTATGACCACTACTTCCTCGTGCTCCCAACTTTCTTGTAAGTGTCCCACTACTTGTTACCTTCTTGTTCGTGGATGTGTTGCCATAACACTCGTAGACCGCCAGACCAATACCCAATGAGAATCACCCCATGTGTTTTATTTGATATCTCGTGGAAATAGTGGAGTCGTAGACTATCACTTTTTTTTAAGTCAAGTCAAGAATTTGCTAAGTCAGCGAGACAAGTTGCACAACTCACCAGATTGACAATCAGACTGATCAATACTAAGTCTGGTAAGTTTAGTAGTTACGTACTATCTTAGGAGTAACATGGCATAACTCTAATATCCAGGTGTCAGCTTAGAAGTGACATGACATAAATTTGAAAGTATTCGAAGTCAATATTACGCAAGAGTTCTCAAGGACCAGTCGTAGCGCACCTAAGAATCCCATAGAACTAGTATTAGGCCAATGTTGAGAAAGAATGACGCATATCTTAAGAACACAACTAGAGCTAGAGCTAGCTTTGTGCCTAGCGCGAAGTATTCTGGCATGTCGCTAAGTGAAGCAGCTAGCAGAGGCTAGCAGTGGCTTCGTTTCCAGCAAGAAGTAATGCGCGTCGCTAAGGACGTCGCTAGCAAGGCTAGCGCTAACTTCTTGCTAGCGAGATTGTCGCATCCTTGAGGACGTTTCTAGCCAAGGCTAGTGCTAGCTTCTTGCTAGCAAGATTGTCGCTTCCTTGAGGACGCTGATAGCAAGGCTAGTGCTAGCCTGGTGTTAATGCAGAAGTAAGTTAGAGCTAACTGTTTTAGCACGGAGGTACAACGCATCTTTTGGAGGCATTGCTCTTTGATTATGGCAGTCCAAGAGAAAAGACACATAATTTGTGACTTGTCCTTGAGAAAAATGCTAAAGTGACATATTTTAGGCTCAGGACAACATTTTGTGATGTGCTCTTGGCAGACAAGGCGTTAAGCTTAAGTGTGTATTTGGGGATCAAGCATTAGTTATTCCCAGAATATGTGTATAGCAGTAAATTGATGTTGTTTAAATAAGAATTTGAGTATCGGCATTGGATACATAACAAACTCTAGGAATAACACTAAGGAAGTCATTGGATACAGAACAAGCTCTAGAAATAGCACTAGAGAAGTCATTGGATACAAAGCAAGCTCAAGGAATAGTACTAGAGAAGTCTCAAGTTGCTATACTAGTGGGTAATCCATCTAGGAGCTTGAGATTTATTACATAGACTACATGGTCAATATATAACGTCTGTAGTTATTTGTAGAAACCGTATTCTTGATTTTCCTGCGGAATATAGGTAGAAATATAGTATTCCGTATTCTGATGTAAATTCAGAAATATATGCACATATATACCTGAATACTTCTATATTCCTACAACTAGGCAGAAGATCGATTTTACAATTCTGACCCTTATCAAAAACCTACCATCTACACCAGGCTATGCGTCGAACTGATAAATCATTGTGTTAGGTTTATATGGTCTTCCTGATGGTTAAACCGGGTTCATTCGGCCAATACATGCAAATAGCTACAATAAATATAAATGCCAATTACATGTACATATTTTGTAACAAACTCATAAAAATATGATAATCAAGTAGTTAAATGAAAATTATAAAACATAACTAAAAATTATGATGAATTGCTATCAAAATTAATTTATTATTACTTTTTTTCCAACAAATTTTATCTTGGTAAACATAATAGTCTACTATCAATATTTCAATTTTCCATATTAATTTTATAAATAAAAAGAGCACAATAAACCCATTTTATAGGGAGACAATTTTTTTTTATTATTATGTTTTTTTTTAATCTTTAAATTTGGATAACTAAACAATTGGTTCAAACCGGCTAAAACCCATTTGGGTCAATAGGTTCATTGGTTAGAATGGCCAGCTTACTTGGTTTAACAAATATGTATTTGATAGTTTATCTTAATAAAAAAAACCTTTCTATCTCCCTTTCGTTGAAAAAAAAAACGGAAAAAAAAACCATTGCATCGGCGTCTAGGGTTTGCTCACATTTGCTACAAGCAACAAATCTGAGTAAATCCGCTCAAATAAATTTATCTTAATCCTCTCATTAGGATATTTACTGATCCGGTTATAATCAAATCAAGTTTTTGTTTCGTTGTTAACTATATTTTTATGGCTTTTTTGTCTGTTTTTTTATTTTCATACTTGGTACCGTGATCTTCTTTTTAATGGAGATCTTAAGTTTGGGCCGTGGTCTAATCAACTTTTGCTTCAAGATTGGAGATGATCCTTTCTGGCAGGTACAGGAGCTCAGATGGTTTTTCTGTTGAGTTCATTGCTTTCCGACTAGATAAGACTTAGATCAAGCATCTTCTAACACTTTTTCTTTGGAAGAAAATGTTATTCAAGATGAGTTTGAAAACTTTACTAGGAGTGTGGATCAAGCACCAAGATCCAAGCTCAGTCGTAGTTAAGCAGGTGTTACTGTTTCTGGTTATTAGAGATTTTATTGCTTGAGATTTTATTACTTGAGATTCGTCATGTGGTCATGTATGAAAATCTCTTATCACTACAGTAAATCCTATTCTATTTGGTTTATTGTGTCTTGTAACTCCAGGATTATTTATCAAAAAAATAAAATAATTCATCCTAAACATTTTTCAAAACATACTTATGGATTGGGACAGGTACCAATCATAGCCCGAGCGATATCCCACATATCCATCCATATAATAAAGTGTGGTTGCCAATATGTCAGGTCTCTTGATTAATACTCCCTCGGTTTGATAAAAGTTGAGCTATTTTAAGTTTGCACAATTTTTAAGGAAATAACAAGAAAGGATATTTTTAGGTATTATTTTTCCAAATATATCCCTATAAATAACAAAATCGTAAAAGTTAGAAATGACATACATCTTAAACCATGACACGAGTATTTGTAAATTTATATCGTTGGAAAGCATTTCAAAACACATATGTAACGAATATAAACATTACTATCAAATTATACATATTTCTTATACTAAAATTTGATAACAATAGTCAATCAAAAGGTAATTTTGGAAATAGTAACTTGTTTAATAAAATAACTCAATTTTTATGAAATAAAGTTGTAAAATGAAAAGCTACAAACCTACAACTCTTATTAAATAATGTTTAATTAGGGGATACTCCCACAAATTAAAAGATACTCAAAGTTAAATCATGCTAAATATAGTGATAAAGGGTGTCCTGAAAACATAAACAATTTAAATCACCCTTTTACAGTCCGCATGGGCATCATCTATGACGGCATTCCGACTATTAGAGAAATGGACATAGCAGGTAATTCAGATGGTTTATTAGATGCCATAAATCTTTTCCCTCGTTCTCACTTTCCTGAGAAAGGATATTTCTTCCTTCAAATTTGAAGATTTGTTAGTGAAGTCGACAACCGGTTCTTTGGGTATGATTTCTCTTTTGATTTCTTTTTCTGTTTTATATGTTTGTAGTATGAACAATCTTAGGGCATCAAATATTTTCACTTTGATGTAAATTAGTTTCTTTGTCTAAGAGTATTTTGGGATTACAGTGGGAAACATTATTGTGATAGGAAGGAAGTAAAACTTGTTTCTTGAATTATCTTTTTAGCTTAGTTAGGGAACGATGGCTTTTGAAAAGGAGGAAGAATTGAAACTTGATAAACCCTTGAATCATGAAGTGGGTCTGGTGGAAGAATTGTGAGTTGTCTGTAGAGCTTGAAAAGAAAAACAAGGAGTGTACTGCAATCAAAGAGAAATTTAATGAACTTGAATTTAGTAAGATTATCGTTGATAATGAACTTAAAAGAAATTAAACATAATGCTCCCTATGTTTCTGCAGTTAAAGTCGGCATGGACTTCATCACAAATACCATGCCGATATGGTGGTTGAGAGCCATGCCGATGATGTCTGTTCTTCATTTTGAATACCGGTCGGCATGGTCTTCAATTTGTGATGATGCCGACTTTTCACAGTCGGTATGATCCTTAAAGCATGGTCTTCAATTTGCGATGATGCCAACCTTTCATAGTCGGTATGGTCCTTAATTTGCGACAATGCCGACTGTTTTCTATTTTTTCTATGTTTTTTGTTTTATCAAAATCATCAATAATTGGCATGGTCTTCAATTTGTAACAATGTCCGCCGTTCACAGTCGTTATGGTCTTCAATTTGTGACAATACCGATCGTTCGCAGTCGGTATAGATGTTGGATAAAGACCAATGCCGATTCTAATAAACACAAAATTAACACGGTTTGTAATCAACTAACTCTAATCTATATATTTATCTCACTAATTTAATGTTTGATATAATCTAACAACAAATGTAATTGATTTATCTAATTTAGTAAAGGTAGTTTAGTCATTATTAAAAATATATGGATAAAGACTTTTTGAAAGAACTTCAAAATATTATTATTTTGTTTTATTTAATATCCCCTAATTTTTGAGAGTATCCGGATTAAAAATTGGAGAATTATTGATATAACCCTATTTTATAACTCATATTGCAAATCTATCCCGTTTTTTCAAACATATCAAATATAACCCCGATTTTTACTTTTTCATTCCGTTTTTTTCAAACACTGTTAACTAGCTGTTATCTGCCACATGTCACTTTCACTCTTTCAATCTCATTTTTCTGTCTTCTTGTGTAACGGCGAAAGTACAAATTGAAAAAACTTATCTAGTAAAATCAAGACTAAAACCAAAACCAAAACCAAAACCAAAACCAAAACCAAAACCAAAACCAAAGAAACGCACATCAATAACAGAATCAAAATACTGGAAAATTTCATACAAAACCACTCAAATCCCCAACCTAATTTACCCAATCACATCTATTGATTTCTCCCCTTTAACAAATGATTTCATCACAACTTATTCAGCTTCAGCAGCACTCTACAACTCACTTGGGGATGTCATTGGATTTGGTTGCGATTCTGACATGTCGCATCAGAAGCTCAATTTTACATCACATAGTTCCAACATCAAAAATTATAAAACTCCTAAGTAATATAGAACTGAAAACTAGGGAATCATGACACTCATAGGAATTCTCAATGCTTTGAGAACCAAAGGCAATTTGTAAACGAGAAGGGCCAATTCTAAATGTAAAAGTCTGGAAACAAACAAACAAAAACTAATGCAAAATTAAAAATTAAGGGAAAAAAAGTATAAACAAGAACATATCTGACTAGAAAAATGAGATTGAAAGAGAAAGAAAAACACAAACCTGATGGTGTTATCAGTTTCATACAGATCCAATTAGAGATGGGTTTGCTTAGTCTAATCACTGAAGTAGAACCAAAAGACAGAGATAAAATGACAAAAGCAAAATGGGAAAGATTATTTTCTTAACACATTAAGAGGAAATTAAGAGAGAAGGAAAAGAAACTCATCGTTAATGGGAGAATCAAGAGGAACTTCACAGGAACATCAAAGACTTCCAGCGTACATTTGAGAGTAATGGGAGGTTTTCCTTCTTTAAATCCGCTTGAAAACACTTGATCACAGTTTGTGAAAGACGTCATCAACAACAGCTTGTGAAAGATCTAATTGATCTACTACTTCGGTAAGTTTTTGTACAGAGAGTAAGAAAGAAGAGATTCAGTGGTGGTAGTAAAAGAATGAAAACACTGAATGAATGGAAGCAGCGACACTTTTTTTATTAGTTTTTTTTTTTGGGAGGAAAAGTTTAACGGAATATTAGATGGCAAACTAACAGTAGGGTCATGTTTGCAAATATGAATAAAACGGGACATTAATGTAAACCGGCCATTAAAATGGGGCTATATTAGCATAATCCCCTTAAAAATTCTCATTATCGTACTTTCATTTGTTAAAAAAAACCGATACACTGTTACACAGTACAACCCCATTCTATTGATGGCATTCGTAAGAAATTCTAGTTCACTTCCCACTTCCACTTTCCAAAACCCTTTCTTCTTCTTCGCTTCTCTCTCTCCTAGTTCCTCTCAGATCCACCGGCAAAAACACAACAAACTCACCTGTAAATCAAAACTCACTCGCCGGAAATCTAGACAAAAATCTTCCTCAGAAAAAGACATGTCTGTCAGCTTACAAATTCCCCCATCGGAAGAAGGAGTATCTTTGGTGGGATCTAGAACATGTAAGTAATTACCACCATACCTGATGAATTTTCTTGTGGAGAAGGCCTGAATTTGAATTTGTAGTCATAGATTCAATGTCTTAAGAACTAATTAGTAAGATATTTATAGTCTACCAATTTTAGAAGGAGTCAAGGGGGTCTGAAGTGCAAGAATTGGGTCTGCTTGTTATTAATGTTTAACGTCCCATATTATATTTGTAGCGTGGGCGTGCTAACTTCATGTCAGCTGGTCTTGGCAACAGTATATGTTGTTCGGGGAGGCGCCAGGGAATGCCATAAGCACGTCTATGACGCAGATACTGTGGAGATTTTCTTGCATTTTTTCTGCATATCTAATAATGACCATAAGGTTATTAAAAGTTAGGACTGAATAATCTAATAGTCTAATACAAAACAAACAAGCAATGCAATCCACAATAAGAAAAGAAAAGGCAAGATCAAGCAATATAATAATTTTTTCCCCCTCGGTTGACATTAATCGCCTCCCAATTTCCTTGGGCCACTTCTAAGCAAGTAGGCGTGCATTAACCCGGGGAAGTTGGGCTGCTGCGACTTGCCTACTCCTGAATAGGCCTTTGGGCACGTAGGTGTTGCATACATGTGCCTTTGCCAACATTGGGGACAGTGTTGGTCTATCATAGGCTCTAGGCAAACAATTGTAGAATTCATTTTTGTAACTTTGTGCTCGTGGTTGAGGGTTTAACCAACGAGAACGACTGCAACCATTCAGATTGATATCTGTTTGGATTGTAAATTCAAGCTCTTTTTATTATCTGAGTAGTATCGATTCAAGTATCAGATCAATACTCTTGCCTGTGATTTTCATTGGCTGTTGGGTCCGTGTGTGACAGCGTCGAGGAATCACTTACCATCTTCAAAGAAAGGAGAAGTATTAGTGACTGATAAAGAAGGTGAAACATGTTCTTCCAGTAAAACTAGTGGACGGAAAAAGAAACCTTACATATCGTTCTTTGGGGTGGATTTATCCCCAGATAATATTGCAGTCTCGATGGTATATTTCGTACAGGGTGTTTTAGGCCTTTCTAGGCTTGCAGTGAGCTTTTACTTAAAAGATGACCTGCACCTAGATCCGGCAGAGGTATGTTACTACCCTATATTCTCTTTTAGCTCTATAGTCTCAGTTACTTTGTCATCCCATTTTCTGTCGATGGATTTTTGTCAAATTGATTTAGCATTATACTTTTGTTTTCTTTTAATGTGGTTAAGTAGACAGCAGTGGTAACTGGTGTATCTGCATTGCCGTGGCTTATCAAACCTCTGTATGGGTTCATCAGGTGGTTATTTATCTATTCCTCAATGTTTATGCATCCCTGACTATTCTTTTCTTTCTCTGTGATGTTGTACCTTATTACTTAAAAATTCCATGGTCGTTACAGTGATTCTGTCCCACTCTTTGGTTACCGAAGAAGGTCATACCTTGTTCTATCTGGGCTCCTCGGAGCACTATCATGGTCTTTGATGGCTTCCCTTGTTGATGACAAGTATGGCGCTGCTTTCTGCATTCTTCTTGGATCACTTTCTGTTGCCTTTTCTGATGTGGTAAGTTCTGGCGATTATTTAAAGTTTCACAGTCTCGTTCCAAATATCTATATGCTTGTAGTTATGTTTAATATCATTTTCCTGAATGGATATAATAGCATATTTGAAAATTTAGTAAGTGGGAGCACTTTCGTAGTTGTATTCAACTCTGAGACTTGTATTATGCATGAATTAGGTATAACTGTATTCATGTTATTATAGTTCTCAAAGATATTTAATACTCAACAATTGAAATTCAAATGGTGTTTAAAGCAAAAGGGGGCAGTTGTCCTCCGTCAAGAAAATATAAAAGGGCATGCTAGCATTTTGTGGTCACCTAGTCACTTACTATCATCTGTTAAGAGTTGTAGATCTGGTTGAATGATCTATTACGGACTTAGTAATTATTAGCAAAATATTTCTGTTCCTATAATCTAGCATGGACAGAACAATTATTAGCATAATTTTGACAGAAAGTTCCAATGGGTAATGTTGCAGTGGTAAACGCATTCTTGGTGTACCTGGAAGCATTTCTATAATTAGTCTTTTCAAACAACATACCTGGCCGATAGATACTCTTCATTCATGTGCCATACTTCACAAGCATGATTCAGCAAATTGAAGCATGGTGCAGGTAGTAGATTCCATGGTTGTTGAACGGGCTCGTGGTGAATCACAAAGCACGTCTGGCTCTCTTCAGTCTTTGTGTTGGGGATCCTCGGCTTTCGGTGGGATAGTTAGTGCTTATTTTAGCGGCTCCCTGGTTGATGCTTATGGTGTTAGGTAAAGTCATAACTTCTCTGGCTGAAAATTTGTGTGTAGATAGATGTATACATTCTCAATTATCAAATACAAATTGTATAAAATCATAACCTAATATCTTTTGTTATTTATAGGTTTGTTTTCGGCATCACGGCACTGCTTCCGCTGATAACGTCTGCTGTTCCTGTTCTTGTTAAAGAAAAACCCACGTCTAGGTCTGCAGGAGGACATAATCTTTCTTTAGTGGGTGCAGGATTTTTTGAGAGCTCAAAGCAGAATATTATTCAGTTATTGGGTGCCATCCGGCAGCCAAATATACTTTTACCCACCTTATTCATTTTCCTCTGGCAAGCTACACCACATTCAGAGTCTGCTATGTTTTACTTTACGTAAGTTCCATCACTACTTATACCTATCTTCCATTTAACTGTATGTGTAGTGTGTTTTTGATCTTACCCAAAGCTTGTTCATATATATATATATATTCTTTTATAACGATCTTTGTTGTATAACAATTTTTTTTTCCAGTACCAACAAACTTGGCTTCACCCCGGAATTTCTTGGTCGTGTCAAGCTTGTCACTTCAGTTGCATCATTATTAGGTGTAGGACTGTACAATGGATTTTTGAAAAATGTTCCACTGCGAAAGATTTTTCTTGTGACCACCATTATAGGTTCAGCACTAGGGATGACACAGGTTTTCAGAGATATCTGCTTTCGCTTTCAATTAAGTTTTATTGAGTTATTACAAGTTAGTTCGGAACTGAAAGATTCGTGTATCTGGACAGGTTATACTTGTTACTGGATTAAATCGACAATTTGGCATAAGTGACGAGTGGTTTGCTGTTGGGGATTCTTTAATTATTACAGTTCTTGGTCAGGTAATGTCTAACTATATTGGGGTTATCCTGTCCTTCTATTCAGTTCTATACATCTAAGGCCACTGCATAGCTTAAATACAGCATACCCAAAATATGAGTGATCTAGGACCAGTTCTTGTTCATCCAAGTTGTATCAATTTTAAACTAAACATTGGATGTCTGTGAGTTTCAGGCATCATTCATGCCTGTTTTAGTGTTGGCTGCGAGATTATGTCCCGCTGGTATGGAAGCAACACTATTTGCAACTCTCATGTCCATCTCAAATGGAGGGAGTGTCATAGGGGGACTGTTGGGAGCTGGCCTGACACAGCATCTGGGTGTCACAAGAGACAGCTTTAATAACTTGACATTCTTGATAGTTATCTGCAATCTCAGCTCGTTGTTGCCATTGCCTCTCCTTGGTCTTCTTCCCAAAGACATTCCAGATACTAAGCCTGACGAGAATGGAGATGTCGAGATGAAGTCGAATTGAACTTAACAGATAGACACCTCACTTATGTGAGCACCTCTTATAATGCACAGTTACAATTTTGCTGCAATGATTTGGAATACCTGTTCTCACTGTTTCATTCACTACAGAAGTACAAATTGAACTTATACTTACAATAGAAATATACACTGTAATTTAAATAAATTTAGTTTATTAATTAAAACACCACGATAAGCCTTGTGGCTGGGGACCAACTTCTAAGCTAGTCTCCTAATGTTACCCACCTGTTTGTGGTTCGGTTGTGGGCTTATCTTTAAATGGACCAAGCTACCTCCCAAGACTGGTCACCGCTGTAGACTGCCAGTTTGTGTGTGCACTTTTGTCTTGAAAATGCTATAGTCTTAATAGATAGATACTCAACTGTTCTCCGGATATATTCATTTGATGTGTGCTTTCCAATCGTTTTACTGTTTTTTTGGTAAACCCTCTTTTTACAGGAATTTCACCACCAGTCTGAAACTATTTTATGTTTTACTCCGGATTATGTTTCTAAGAGCACCCACGGTGGTGCGAGTAAATGACGGACCAAACCTAAATTTGATCTTTGGTCCGTCCAAATTCGACCAGTGGTGCGAGTAAATATGGTGTTTGGTCCGGATTTTTTACTGTTTGGGATCAAAAATGATCCCAAAACTGGACTAAACCCAAACATAGTGGAGCGTTAACCTAGCCATGCGTCTCGTGCCAGGTGTGACGCTGGTTCTCCTTCTGATGACATCCGTTTAACTAGACGTGCGTTTCATCAGACGGGCGTGAACCAGAACTCCGCCCCATCAGGCGTTCACCCAAGATGACGTCCTATCAAGCGTAACGCCAGAAACACGCCTGGTAATCAAGCGTTCGGCTGGGTTAACGCTTGTATTGGGTGTTCGGCTGAATTAACGCCTGTAGTGGGTGTGCGCCTAAGATAGCGCCTGTGTGTGGGGCATTATTCTAAGCGAGCACCTACTCAGATAGCCGTTGAAATTTGTTACCGTTGATCAATGATTATATTTTGGTCTGTATTTTGATATACCTATAAATGAATTTATACCCTTCCGTTCCTAATTCGAAACTACACCTTTCACATTTCAAATAACCTAATACAAAGATTATTTTTATCTCTCCTTTTCATAATTATGGCTTACGGAAATTTTAGTATTAATGTAGAGAATTTTACCATAGAGGAAGATTTATCCCTTTGTCGAAACATAGTATTATATTATCCAGCAAGGGGCCATGAACGTCGGATGAATGGTTTAATGAGGATAGAATGGTTAGAACATATTCATGCTAACTTTTGTAATGAAACTGATAACCCCAATAACCAGAACAAAGCAGGCCTTTTTTGTCGATTTCAGAAAATAGGTAGGGTAGTACTACAATTTTCAACTTTAACCGCTAAGGTGAATGAAAGAAGAATTAAGAATGAAACTGATGACGAAGTTGTTGCCGGATCTCTGGAGGAACGGAGAAGATGGAAAGATTCAGATTTCAGATACCAACCTCATTTCGAGATCCTTAGGGTGATGGAAAAATAAACCCTTTTGTGTTGATTGTTCTTCGAAGATGTTTAGATCGTCATCCAGAGCGTCATACCACTCGTTGAAGGTTTGATTATAGGTTTTGTGGGTATATCTCTTTGTAAACCCTCACGTGACATAACTCATCCGTTGGGGCCACCTAATGGTTTGAAGGCATGTTGCACGTACTTAGTGCAACCGCCGACTCCTGCGAAAATGAGATATCTTAACATCTACTGATGTATTGTTGTTATGAATAAGTGATATTGGTTATTTATGATACTTCCGTTAATTTATTCATTACAACGTAGTAAGCATATTGATTATACAAGAGTTAAAAAGTAGACCTAAACTAACTTTCGCAAGCATCGCGGCTGCACTTAGCATGTGCAACAAGCCTTTAAACCCCTAGGTTCCCTTAGCGGCCGAGTGGTGTCTCGGGCGGGTTTACAAGAGATATACCCACAAAACCTATCCGCAGGATTTAGAAATTGTTATTCCTCACCAAAATCTGACAATAAGTGTTCGATCAAGTCATTTTGCAAACGAATATGCGTATCTTTGTTGTGTACTGCACAACGGCGTTGCTCAACTCTCATTCTCGAAAGTTCAGCAGTATGTTGTCTCGAAATATTTATCGGTGCATGGTTGCGGCCTTGATCATATTCATGTGGCCATTCACCGGGTAGACGCCCATCCTCCACTATCATATTATGTAAAATGATAACAGTTTTCATGATATATGCAAGTACGTCTGGATTCCACATTCTTGCAGGTTGCTTGACGATGGCAAATTGATTTTACAGTACACCAAAACCTCGCTCTACATCTTTTCGGCAACCCTCTTGCATTGCTGAAAATTTATGTTTTTTCTGGGAATCTGGATGTTTACTTGACATTACAATAGTAGCAATCTCTGGGTATATTACATCACCAAGATAATATCCCATATCATATTGATGTCCGTTTGCAACAAAGTTCACTGGGGGTGCTTTCCCGTTGATAAACTTTTGAAAATATAAGAACGGTTCATCACATTAATATCATTGTTAGAACCAGGCATACCAAAAAATGCATGCCAAAACCAGAGATCATGTGACACAAATGTCTCCAACACAATACTTTCACTCCCTTTGTACGCAGTATAAGCCCCTGATTCCGCCGATGGACATTTATCCCATTTCCAATGCATGCATTCCACACTACCCAGTATCCCTGGAAATCCCCTTTCCTTGTTCTCATTCAACAGCAGTTCAACATCACGCTTAGTTGGTGTGCGCAAATATTCTTTCTCATATAAATGCATAGTCGTCTTACAAAACCTACGAGTTGTTTCCAAAACAGTGGTTTCTCCAATGCGTAAGTACTCATCTATTGCATCGGCCACACATCCATAAGCTAACATTCGTATTGCTGTTGTAACTTTCTGATGAGGGGTCAGTCCAGGAATCCCAACAATATTTTTTTCTTGAACAAAATAATTATTTACTGATACGACATCTCCCAAAATACGGTTGAACAATTCTCGCCGCATTTTAAATCTTCGACGAAAAACATTAGGTGGAAACGTAGGGTTTCTGAAAAAGTAATATTTCCAGAGAAGTTTTGCATCGGCCTCACGTTCTCTTGGTATTTGGGTACGATATGTGTCCAGTTCATAGTTGAAACGATCAATCCCAAAGTGGCTGCTTGGTTATTTTGGCTAAATACAACCAAATCTTCTTCTGATGACTACAAACTATTATTATCATCATCAGAAGAAGAAGAAGAAAAAGAAGAAGAAGAAGAAGAAGGAGGAGGAGGAGGAATATAAGAACAAGAAGCATAATAATGATTGTTATTCTCATAGTATGCCGTTGGTTGGTGATGTTTGTAGTTGTGGTTTTTATAATTGAGAATCGAGTGTTCAATTTATAGGCATATTTGGTTTAAGCCTTTGATTATTGATATGACTACACACTGTTGGTATTTTTAAAATTAACTGAGTTGAGGAAAATGGGGTGAATAGATGCATCAAACATAAGAAGTGTCGGTTGAGATGACAAGACCAAACATAAAAAAAGACAAAGGAAAAATTAAATATCTTTTTGAAATGACAATACAAAGCAGATAGAAAGGACAAATCAAAAATTAAAAATATCTCTGGAGATATTTTCAAGAAAACAGGTAAAAGACAAAGCAAAGATAAGAAAAGTCTTTCGAATTGACAATTCCAATCAAATAAAAAATATATCAAAGAGAACAAATGTATGTTCGAATGACAATGCAAATGAAAGACTACCCATCTGTATCTTGATTCCCAGGCGCCGAACGCGTGGGCATAAAATGAGGAAAATATGATCTCGATGTGTAATTAACTGATTGCATTGTTGATGATGATCCTTGACCCATGGTATTCAACATTAAGATAAGCCTTTGAGTGTTGATATGACTACACAATGTTGGTATTTTTAAAATTAACTGAGTTGAAGAAAGTGGGGTGAATAGACGCATCAAACATAAGAAGTGTCGGTTGAGATGACAAGACCAAGCATAAAAAAAGACGACAACTGGATTAAATATCTTTTTGAAATGGCAATACAAATCAGATAGAAAGGACAAAGCAACGATTAAAAATATCTCTGGGGTAAAAGACAAAGCAAAGATAAGAAAATTCTTTTGAAATGACAATTCCAATCAGATAAAAAATATATCAAAGAAAAACATGTCTGTTCGAATGACAATACAATCCAAATGAAAGACTACCCATCCGTATCTTGATTCCCAGGCGCAGAGCGCGGTGGCATAAAAGGAGGAAAAAATGACCTGGATGTGTAATTATCTGATTGCGTTGTTGATGATGATCCCTGACCCATGGTATTCCACATTTGTGGTGGCATAGTTTGAGAAAAATTGCCAAACCCAAGGTGTGGTTGTGGTTTTTGCGTACGAAAATGGGCCATCTGTAACTCCAAATTGTTGATGTGATTTTGTTGACCGCGTATTTATTCATCTTTTTCCATGATAAATTCCACCCTCTCCTTCGTTTCATTTAACGTAAACTTACGAAACTCTTGCGTAAAATCAGCATATTGTTGAACAAGACCATAAGCTTCGACCTATTATGAAAATAAATAAATCACATTCTCACACATTTTTATATACAAAAAACAGGTTTGTTGTAGACTTACGTATGACAATTGTTGTTGAGGCGGAATGGGTACATGTTCATCAGGTTCTTGGATGTTGTGTTTAATACGGTCACCAGCATACCCGTATGTTTCAACCTCCCAATTGACTTTGGTGGCATATTTCTGCAAGTTAGTTACATGTCACCAATACTCCATATATAAATCATACGTAACAACAGTCACTAATTGAGTTGCAGGTACCAACTCGTTTTCCCTCAGCTCATTAACTTCGTCATTGTTGATGTTGCTAATACGAGGTGGTGGGTTGCTGGGAGCGCCAAAAGTACAATGGTTTTGCCTCCAACACCGTTCTCCGAGGTACACATTATGCTGTGCAAAGAAAATAACTATTAACAAATAAACCAATCAACTAACCAAAATTTCAAGAAAATAAAAAAAAATCCTATCAAAATAAATTATCAACTCACAGTTGCTAGCCAAGAAAATATAACCATTTTCTCTGAGAGCTCCGATGATTTCCGTCCAATATCAGTGTCAAGGACTAAGATGGAGGAATCTCACGGTTGCCAGGTCACATCGTCTACAGTCAACTGATTTAGATAAGTCCTAGCCCGAACAATATCAATACTCCTCCTTCTTGTACTCTTCCACCGAGAACTTCTAGGCCACACTGCTTCACTCTCACTCGTTGGGTTCTTCGGTCGACATATGCCCAAATATTCGTACCCCTAAAACTAGAATGTGAATACAACCAACGAAATTAAGAAATTACCAAAAAATTAACATTTAACCGATATATAAGTAGAACTAAGAAATTTACCTCCAAGATTTGGAAGGGTTCGGCTAGTGACTTTTGTCCCCTGTCAGATGCGACGAGTCCGGAATATAATTTCGCAAAAGCAGCACTACCCCAGTAATAATTGCCAACTGCATTTAGATTCTCAAAAACATTTTACCATCCAACATCAATATATTTTTTAGCATTGGAAAAGAAAAATTGTCCCAAAAAATACATATAAAAGGCTCTCGCCACTCTCTCAGCAAGTATGCTATCATCGTTAGCCACAACCAATATTCCGGGATCAAAATATGATCTAAAAAATTCTACCGTAATTGCATCTGAAACCCACTGCGCATGAATATGTTCTCTTTTACAAACTTCACTATCTTTAATTTCTGAAAATATACGCCCGAACATATTCAAATTGGTACTTCGCCGAGTCATACGGAATACCACTACCAAGACCAATACTTAATCCTGTCAACGTGATCCAATCAACCGGTGTGAACCCAATCTCACCAAAGGAGAAGTGAAAAGTGTTTTTGGTATCCCAAAAACGTTCAATAATGTAGTTAATCAATACATGTGACGAATCTACTACATCCATGGTCAATAAATGGTCCCAGCCTTCCTTTTCAATAATGTATTTAACCCTAGGGCTGTGTTTTGTAATACCTGCATAGGTCTGAATGACCGATTTGAGGGAACCACGATGTAAATACTTGAATTTTGAATCGTTTGAATATGTAATATTCGTCGAAGCATGACTATGAGCATCTTCCACGACACTATAGTTCGCCAACTCGGGAACGTCGACCATTTCTTCAGAAGTAGTGTCTACTTCTGGATCCTCAACAGTTTTAGCTTTCTTGTTCCTTTTTTTTGGACCAACGAATCTCGCCGTGACATTGCTCAACATCTGTGCAAACGGTAGATACAAGTTTCAAAATCAAGAGTAATCCTCACAATGCACAAATATAAAACTCTACATTAATCCATAAATCCACAAAAATACTAATTTCGTCATTACAAAAGTAATTCTCTAATTAGATAAACACATGACGAATGGTATTCATAAATCATCCAAATTACAAAATCATTCTAAATAAATCATCAACTTTACAAAAATTCATCATAATTTCCTAATTCTATAATTCCACAAACATTCATTATAAAACATAAACATTCATAATTCCCAAATTTCATAAACAATCATATCAAATCAATTAATCATAAAATTAACCACAACCCAACTCAAATTAACCAACAACTTAATCAATTCTAACTTCAATTCAAAAAATTCTCATCAATATTTTACACCCAATTTACAACTTCCATAAACCCTAGAATTATATCCAATTCCAAAATTACAATTTCTAAAACTTAATATGTCTATTTCATAATCATATTTTTTATCTTTAAACATATATATACAAATTTAATTAACAAAACATTACAATAAATCATAATATAAACCTATGAAATCCATTAAAATTTATATCAAAGTTTGAGTTTATTACCCTTATTTGAAATAATCCTAACTTAGATTAGTTGGTATCAAATCTGCCAAGCTTTTTCCAATTTGAAAAGAGGTTGAGCCTGATTTTGAGGGAGAATTTGGTTGAACAATTGCTGTGCTAGGCGCTTCAATGGATTACGTCTGGCTGTTCTGTTGGAAGTGTTCAACAGAAAAATTGTATTATGGAGAGGAGAAAAGAGCTGTGCGTAAATATATAGCTCCGCCCCAATTAGGCGTTCACCCAGCTCTCCGCCTGGTGAGACGCGCGTTTGTTTATGAATGCGCCTGATGATTCAAGCGTATGTCTAAGTGTGCGCCCGTCCTATTTGAAACACGAACCAGCTGTACGTGTAGAAAAATGACCGGACGTGTGGCTATGATACCTCCCCATCAAGCGTTCGGCTAAGAGAGCGCCTGTCTCTGGGGCGTGCATCTAGGGGTGCGTCTATCATCAGGCGTTCTTTTGGGTAACGCCTCCCATCGAGCGTTCATCAAGCGTCCGCTCCACCCAAGCGTTTCCACACGCGTACGCTCGTAAAACTAGACGTATACCTAGCCGTGCACCCAACTCCAGGCGCTAGCTTAGACAACCGCCCGATCAAATTTTACTCCCCCACCATTGCGTTTCAGGCGGAGTAAAGAGTAAATTTTTTACTCTTTAGTCTTTTGGTCTAGTCGTCCCACTGTGGATGCTCTAAGGGTTCAGGTTTGAGGTTGAATTAATAAAAACATGTTTTAGGCAGAGTAGGAATCAGGGAAACAAATGCCTAGTTTAACAACTTTCTTTTCCAAATTGGATGTTGCCTTATTTTTTAATTTTATAATTTGCAAATAGGAAATATATTACCAAAAGGAACAAAGAGAGAAAAAACCGGGAAAAACTAGAACTGACGGTTCCTTCTATCTAGGCAAGACTGCCCTGAAATATTAGTAAAAAACCAACAACTCTGTCTCAAGGGAAGTTCTTTTAACAATGGAACAGGAAGAAAATTAAAACGAGCATTACAATTTAGGCTTAGTTTGGTATTGCTGTGAGATTTATAAAAGCGCTTTTCTGTTATGCGTTGCTGTGTTGTGTAAAAAAAGTAGTTGATCGTTTGGTAACTATAAACCAAAAGCTAGAGTTGGTTAAAAAAGTGGTCAAATTGTGTTCGGTAAAATATCAGCTTCAACAACTGTTGTTGTAACAAATGACAAAAACAAACATATATTTCAAAATAGTTTTAATTTATGGAGTTTCACAAATAGTAAAATATTGATATATCATACATATGTTTGGTTCTTAATTTGTATATATACTACTACTAATAATAATTATTATTTTTAAAAAGTATTATTTTTAATAAACATATTTTTATTATTGACATGATTTTGAGAGAAAAAAAAATCAAACTATAATTAAATAATTATTTATTATTGATATTTTTTTATAGATATCACTACATATTTATTTTCTTTTAGCAATTAAGTTCTCATTAAAATTTTCAAATATAGGATATGTAAAAATTGATTGTAAAAGAGGTAATATTTGTTATTTATAAAAAAAGTGGGGATAGAAAAAAAAATCATGTATGAAAAAAAGGGTGAGGCCACAACTTCTGCTTTTAAAACTTTTAAAAGTTTCTCTTTCCCAGCTTTTAAAAGTTAGGGAATTTTGAAAGTGATTTGTATAAAAAGCATTTTATATATTTTTTTACCAAACACCAATATCAAGAAATATTACTATAAATACGTTTTGAAGGTGCTTTTCCAAAAAAGAAAAGCAATACCAAACTCAACCTTAAACTATCTAGAACCAAAAAAGAGAGAGTTGGGCATCTGTGAGACCCAAGTATGATGAAAAGAAGAAGATATGGCTTCGTTTTCTAAGTTGCATTATTATTTGATTTTGATAATTAGCTTTGGATTGATGGTGAGAAAGAAATCAAGCTACCTACAATATCTACTACTTTCAATGTTCAAAAATTCTATTTGTACTAGTATTTTTGTTTGAAAATTGGGTGATTGTGATCCGTCTACCTACACATATCTGCTACTTTGATTGCTTAAAACATCCTATTTGTTTTGGCATATTGAAATCTGAAGAAAACTGCAAGGGTAACGCCAATGGAGGAAAAAATCATCCATCTCTTTGTGACAATCCACATATTATGGACCAAAAAATGCCACCATGGGTGAGTTCATCACCTACATCTTTGTGAAATCTAGATTTTACCCTTCGAATTTGAAGGGGTCCTTGTGGATAATCCATAAGGTCATTGGATGACTGGATAGGACAATATGTCATCCAATGACCATATGAATTATTATTTTATTTTTAGATTTTTCTTTCCATCCGATCACTCAATCTCAATGACCGAATGTATTTTTTTTTCCTTTTCATCCCATCATTGAGTGACTGGATGGAATTTTTATTTTTATTCTTTTATTATACTAAAAACAAAAAAAAATATATGGGACCTAATTTAGGGATGTATATCTACATTTCTATTGTAAGATAAATCTCCATAAACTACGATCATCCCTATTTATATGGATTCTCCTTGAGTTATGGATGATTTAACATCCATACTTTAAGAGTTTTTTTTTTTGAAGCATACCATCGGAGTTGCCCTTAGTTATCTGCAGCTGTAATTCAAATATGGGGGTATCTTTGAATAGAAACACCAAACCAGAATCAGTGTCACACTTTATGCAACAACAACATATTATGTCATGGAAAAATATTGCAACACCCGGTATTTTTGGTTTTTGAATTTCTAGACGAAATTCTTTTTAAAAGGATAATAATGTAAAATCTCGTCTATTTCTTAATATGATTTTCGTGCCTAAAAACTATATGTATTATTTCGTTTATATTTTAATCTAAAATTTAATTTTTAAAGAATAAATATTTAATTTTGAGTATATTTATGGTTGCCGAAAAATATAATAAAGATGATTTTTAATTGTGAAAGGTTATTGGAAATGAATTAAGAATGTCTTTGAATTTGTCCCTTATCAATACTTGGTGTTCCTTATCATTATTAAGGTTGATCACCAAAAGCTAAGTTAGGTTTTCAAAGAGTGATACGTGTCAAACAATATTTTTTGAATAAAGTTGATTTTTTCTTTCAAATTTTGATTTAGGTCTCGAATGATATTACGGATTTGAGAACCTTCGAAAAGTGGATTTTGAATTATTTCGATCCAAGAAACATGATTTGGCTAGTAGAACTCAACCAAATAGGAATATCCATCATTCTAGCTATATTCTTTTTAGATTTTTTATGATCCGAACCCGAACCCGGATGAAAAGAGCCTGTTAGAAGGCCGTCCAACGTGGCATTAGTTTTGATATTGTGCATGGTGTAATACCCAGTCCCAATTTAAGGGGTATTTCTGTATTTCTTTGAACTTTTCTCGGGTTTAATTTAACCCAATATAGTTAATATGCTTAAGACCTAAGTTAGAATGGCTTTAACACTATATGTGCCCCAAATCTAAAATAAGGTTTCTAGAAGGCATTTGATAACTTTAACAATAAGTGTGGTGCTTAGTCAATTGACCAAAATTAAAGAGAATAAGAATCATTTTTGGTTTAGGTAGGAGGGGGGCTTTGGTTCCTCTTTCACTTCATGATCTTGTCGAAATTCTCTAATGGAATACCTTATAAAATTCCGTTGAAGAAAGTAGAGGATTTATGTTTGGAATTAATCAATGATTGATGTTGTGAACCATTGACGGAATGGTAGTGAGAGGTATGTATCCATTTTCCTTTGATTTTTCCCTGAAAATATTATTCAATGTTTTGAAGTAATTGAGTCTTGATTCTAATATTTTTGTTGATTTAAAACATTGGGTACGTAGTTAGTAAACAATATCAATTCTATGTTTTAAAACTTTGATTTGGGAATTTGGAAATTAGGGTTCTTCATGAAAATTGAGATTTTTATTATAAACCGTGTTCTTATACAAATTATTAGAAATAAGAATTTTATAATCATTGTGAGTTTCCATAATGGTGGTTTGATTGTGGTAATTCATCTCATAATCAATCCTTGCTTGATAATCCCGTATGCACCTTGTAAACCTTAGAATGTCTGGTGTTGTTCTACTGATATCTTGAGATCCAATGGTTGGAATTTGAGAAAATTTGAGTATGTCATGGAAGTACCTTAAATATTTCAGGAAGATCAGGTCTAATTTACTACTGAAAGTATTGGATAAACTCAAATTGAAATGTGTTGAATTCAAATCCTAGACAACCTTGTTTATTGTATAAAGATGAAATTTGTTTATTTACATAAATATAACTTTCTGTAAAAATTTCAGAAGGATCTGAGTACTATAGGTACCTCAAAGTGCAATTTTGTATTTCAATATAGAAAACGGTCATGTTATAAAATATGCATCTCTTTAACGAACCGTTACAATGTGTTGATAATTGAATATGTTGTTATCTGAGTCACAAGACTACAATAAGAATATCAAACGTATTAGGTGACACTTGCCACTGGAAAGATGGGTTAAACCAAGACTGCATTCTACGAAATAGAGCATCCCCTTTCATTTTTTGTTATCTCATTATGTGGTGATTGGATTGAGATAAAATTTTAATATGTTATCATGCGTTGCATTAGTAAAATAATGTATAAATTTTAGGAGATTATGATCATATTTGTTAATATTTAAACCATGTTCCATATATGCATAAGTATAACAGTGCTTAGGAGGTTACATTATAAATTATCGTCGCCTTTTATACAGAGGTGGTATAAACATATCATTGCTTGAACGGAACTAGTTATGTTGTATTTATGACTTAAGCAAGTATATATTTTCTCCATAATATTAGCATAATTATTTCTTTTATTTTGTTCTTTAATTTGTCGCTTGTTAATGCCTGAGATATTCTTTGTAGTTTAAGTCAGAAGATCTACATTCTATGCGACTGTATTGTTCATTTATTTTCATTTGAAAAGTATTTTAAATATTTTCCTTTATATTATAAAACTATCTTTAAGTACTTTTGTTTAACCTAAGATTAAAAGTGATGTGTACTTAAATCATCACGGGTACTTGAAACTTGAACTGTTGATGAACTATGGTCGTGCTTGATCCTTTTTGGGTACGTAAGTAACCGCGTTGCGATGCATCAGGTGTAATAATAGTATAACATGTGGTTTGGACATCTTCATTCGAGTTTTTCATATTTGCTATAATTTATGGTTACTAATTATTTATGTTGGGATTTTATTTTTCCAATGGGATGACTAATCTCAAAATGGGCTGGTTGCATACTCTGAACTTTAACAATGAAAGGTATGTCAATTTTTCTTTATTTTTTTAATCCATCCAATATATATGGATCAAGTAAATTTTTTTTGGACTTGGATACACATGTGACATTTTGGGTTTTGGACTTTGGATTGCAGGTAAAAATCCAGGCCCAATTTGGGGTGTTACACATCATGATAAAAATATGATTCATGCATTAGTATCTAATGACCTAGCTAATCCCAAGTGGTTACTTTTATGTGTTCATAGGTCTCTACATCATACTGAATGAAATTCCCAGTGGAATTTTAATAATAGTTTGAGTAGCTCTTATGAGAATAATGTACCTTGGATTCTCTAAGGTTGTCTTAATATTACCTTGCATCCTGATGATAGATTTAATAACTCTGGTTCTTCGTCTTATTGTGCTAATATTGCAAATATCATCCATGAAGCTGGTTTATGTGATTTGGGATTTTATGACAACCCTTACATGGACCAGCAACATACATGGTACATGCATAATAAAATCAAGGATGAATATGGAACTTATTAACTTTGAGTGGATCTTTTCATTATCCAGATTCTTGCTTAAAACATCTACCACAACTTGGGTCAGATCATTGCCCAATTATGCTTGATTTAGACCTTAACTCTCATAATAATGTTAGACGTTGGATTTTTGAATGTTGACTTAGAAAACTCTTGTAAAGAACAAATCTCTAAATCCTGGTCTAGACAAGTTAGAGGTTCCACAACTTATAAATTTGTTCATATCCTTAATGAGAGTAGAGGGATCTTGCAATATGGAATAACCCACTTTTGTCAAGAAAAGTTAAAAAATTTACACATTGATCTAACATACTAGCAAAAAACTAGCATAAATGGCAGCAACACACATAAAATTCATCAAGTGGAGCAGCAAATTGAAGAGTCGCAGAAGGGAGAAAAAGAATTTTATAAACAGAAGTCTAGAGATACATATTTGAATGATATGGAAAAAACACAAATACTTTTTACACGAACACTAACAAAATAAGAGTTAGAAATAGAATTGAATCTCTGAAAGGGAAAGATGGAAACTGGTGTAGTGGCAGAGAGAATCTTGAGGAGTTGCTCATCTCACATTTCAAAGCGATAAGCAGTACTTGTTCTCTATTTATCAATGAAAACACGCTGAATCTTCTTCCACATTGCATTAATTAAGCTGACAATGATCTCTTGATAAAAATGCCAGATGAAGTTGAGATTTTCAAATCTCAAAAAACTATAAAGCCATGGAAAGCACCAGGATTAGATGGCTTTTCACAGGGATTTTTTCAAACACAATGGGATATTGTGAAGGATGATGTCATCAAAATGGTGCAAGGCTTTTTTAGACATGTGAGATTGTTGAAGAAAATGAACAAAACTAGTCTCACTGTCATCGTTAAAGTAAAAACTCCTCAACAACCAGGTGATTATAGGCCTATTTCCTTGTGCAATATTACATATAAACTTATCAGAAATATTATGGCAACAAGAAGGAAGCCATTTTTGGACAAATTCATCTCACATATGCAAACAACTTATGTACCAGGGAGGCAGATTTCAGACAACATCACTTTTGTGCATGAAAAGGAAAAAAGAAGAAGAAGAAGGTATGATGATGAAATCGGGCTTCAGCGAAAAGTGATGATCTATTATATATGAGTGTTTTGATATTCAAGTACAACTAAATGGATTACCTTGTAATGCCTTCAAGCCTTCTAGGGTCATTAGACAAGGTGATCCAATTTCACCTTATCTGTTTTTGATAACAATTGAGGTCTTTACTAGGGAACTATCTTGTAGATGAACAGATTGGCCACATTCAGGGTATCAAAATTGTCAAAAAATTTCTACAAGTCACTAACTTGTTGTTTGCAGATAACTGTCTTCTACTCACAAAAGCAGACTTTCATTGTGAAAACAACCTTTAGTAAGTTATTGAAGCTTTTAGCCAATGATCAGGATAACAAGTTAACCTCCAGAAATTTGTAGTCTACTTTTTACACAATGAGCACAGTAGACACTGTAGAATTCTTAGAAGAATCCTAAAAATGAAGAAAATGGATCTGGAAGAGAAGTATAAAGGAATTCTTTTATTTCAAAATAAAAGAAATCCACCTCTTTTTATGGGATTGCCAACAACATGAATTCAAATCTATCAAGATGAATTCAAAGTCGTACTGTTTATGACCATCAAAGAACATGGCACGAACAATTGCCTATGGGTTTGTGGGCATACAGAACTTCTCCGAAGAGTTCTACAGGGACCTGACCATATTCTCTTGTACATGGGTCCGATGCAATTTTACCTGTAGAGATTAAAGTCCCATCAGCCAGAATCGCAACAACAAGCGAAGTTTAGTGGGATGAGTCCGAAATACCCAATTCTCGAGTAGCGGATTTAGACGTACTCGACTCCGGACGAGCCAAAGAAGAAAAATATGCAGAGACTTATCGACAAAATATTTCCAGGGCGTACGACAAGGCAGTACAACCACGAGTATTTCAAGTAGGGGATATGGTACTTAGGACATCTAAGCATATTCGACAAGATATGTCCCCTTCGAAATTTACTCCAAAACGAAGGGCCTTATGGGATCTCCAAGGCCATGCTGAGTGGGTATTACAAGCTAGTTAATATGAATGGAGAATTTGTAGGGAAAGTCATTAATGGTAAATGGCTCAAGGCATATTATGCCTAAAAAACTTTCATCACTCACACTACAAGTTCAATATAACTTCAAAACATATATGTGAACTTTCGAATTCAAAACCCATTACATTCATTCAAATCATCTGAAACATTCTGTATTCAAGCTACTCAAAAAAATAAAATAACAAGAATGTTTCGCCACCTATCATATGTCCTAAAATAGATCTCTGAGTAAAGGGTAATTGCGTTGGTGCAATTTTCCCAATCTCTCATCATACTTCTCTAAACGAGTCTGCAGATCTCAAGTTATTTCTTCAATTTTAGAAGATTCTTCCTTCAAGGATTTACCTTCCGCCAAAGCTGCTGCATGAGCCTCTTTGACACTCTCCAAATGCTGATGCAACCAGTTTATGTTGAAAATGAGGCCCTCTCAAGTAGTCAACATCTCATCCCATTCCTGGATTTTCGAGTCTATAACCGTACACGAAAGCGCGCCATCCATCTCAGAAATAACAGGAAGGAGTCCTGTGACAACTGCTACAAGAATGAGAGTATGACGCTTCACCAGCTATGCTGTAGCAATATGTTCGTAGTTTTCCCATATTTTCATGTAGAGGTCCACATGATATTTCGGAACAACAAATCCTCCCACTACTTCATGCTTCCGAGATAAGGACTCCATCTCCAACTCAAAGGGGAGCCCGACATTGGAGTAATCATGAATGAGAAATCTTAAGTCAGCATTCACAAGAGAAGCCATGATATTAGAAAATTTCTTAAAGCCAGCATCAACATTTGTTCGACTATTCACTGGTATGAACTCTTTATTCTCCTTAACTTCAACGTTTTTAATCTCTATCTTCTGCTACAACCAAACAAGCATGAATGTGTTTTAAAAAAAGAAAAGAAAAAAGGGGGTAAAAGAAAAAATGGTTTCAGATGGGAAGAGAACAAGCTTACCATAACTCTGAGACTCCTCACATATCGTTGTGGTACATTCTTAACCCGAGAAACCTAGAAAAACAACAATAATCAGATTATTTTCAAGCTTTCACCATAATCATCATACACATATGAAAGTTGGGGATTGAAAAGAAACTCACTGGACTTGCAATCCAAGTAGTACGCTTCGCACAAGAGCTTCCTTGGTTCGAGCTATCATTGTTATCAGACATGTTGCAGTGATGAAGTGATGCTATTCAAAGCTCTAGAGAAGAATGAAAGTGAAAATGGTTAGAGTCATCTGCTTGTTTAAATAGACAAAGGTGGGAAACCCTAAAGTTCAAACAGGTGGAATTTTCTGAAGTTTATCCCGAAGAGAATGGATCTAAGCATGACTGCTGACCAAAGCTCCAAGAACAACTATTGTCAAGAGGGAGGTAATAGGATTCACCAGGTGACCTGCTCAGCACGTGCAGCTGCAGCTTATCCACGCCTCCAGCGTAACAAGATTTGTGGTCGTGACTCCCCTATCTGTTTTGTTCGTATGGACGATCATCCTTGCTCTACCCAAAACCGCATGTAGCTGCTACCACTAGCGCCTCAGGTACCGATGGGACATTTTCTTCCCAACAGACCTGTGCTGACATAACAATCATTCCTAGTCTTACAAATTCTAGTCTTACGAATTCTATTTATTTGAAGATTCTCTAGTATCGATAATACCATGTAGTGCTTATCACGAAACATTAATGTTCCGCACTAAGCATAGACTTAATGTTGATGGTGGATTTTTGACAAGGGATAAAATTATAATATTGTTTTTGCTTAGATGCAAAAGCATGAAAATTTCTGACCTGACATCATAATTGTAATTACATACTGCTATCCTACATTCCGCAAGAAAATTGGGAATGCATATTCAGCTCATAGATGCATTAGCTTTGTATATCTTTTATAATTGTATGCGCCTTCAAAATATCAGGGCTTTACCCAGCTAAACCTTCGTTGTTTCATGTGCATCCATGTAAACTATTTGTATTAATCAGAATATGCTGATTATACAAAATTGCGAACATTCATAATAGAGTCTTGTTGATGGTGGATTTTTGACAAAGGAGAAAATTATAATGTTGCTTTTTGCCTACCTGCAGAAGCATGAAATAAATATGTATAAATTTCTTACCCGACATCAGAATTACGGATACGTATTTCTATTTTATATTCCGTAAGAGAATTAAGAATGCATATTCAGCTCATAGATACAATAACTTTGTAGCTCTTTTTTCACTTTCGCAGTGTCAGGGCTTTACCCAGCTAAACCTTCGTTGTTTCACGTGCAAACTGTTTATATTAATCAAAATATGTTGATTATACAAAAATTGCAAACGTTCAGAATAGAGGATATGCTAAATCTGGATAAAAATGCTAATTTAGATGCATACGATCTAATTACAGAGTCGCATCAAGTATAATCTCAAGATTGTAAAATTCTACGGCTGAATCTCTTGAATATGTTCTGTATGCACTGCATAAAAGGTTTATAGAAAATAAATTGAAAGAGAACAAATTAAAAACTAAATCAAACCAAACAGTAAATTTTGCCCAGCTTGCTCCTCTTGTTCTGTTGGGATTGACGGTGTTGCCGTGGACGTAGCTCAGGTGGAATATGTAATGAAAGATGAAAGAAATATAGGTTGGAGAGGAGAAGAGCTCCGATCAGGCGTGAAAGGTTATCTGTATGTGAAGGTATATCCCTGAAGTTTACTCATGACCCTATTTATAGAGGCTAAGTCATCGCCTCTGTTAAAGAGTTTAAACTAAATAGGAATATCACTAGGTATTACGTACCACCAACTAACTAAAGTTTCAAACACGCAATCAGCTACCTAAAATACCTTACACGCTCAACTTAGATCATATTTTACTTGATTTTCTTCTCCGTGTAAAAACCGTTTCATCATAACTAATTGAAACTCAAACTTCATATTTCCTAACTTCCCTCGACTTCAGGCCTAACTCGAACAGCCTCAACCCTTTTCTCTAACTCGAGCTTTCATTGCCAGCGAACCAACTGTTCGACTTCATCAACTATCACTGCTGGCTACTCCAGCCATAACCAACAACCTCTATCAGAGCGTCACCTCCATAATCATATTTTCTGACAGTTATTAATCACCAGCCTTAACTGATGACAGTCGTCACTCGACCATATCTGCAATATTTCATGCTCATCATCGTCCTCCATCACCACTACTAGCCACTTTCTTTGTTAATCTCGATCACATCCGAGTTATCTTCTGCCATGAATATATCACCATTATCACTTCCGTAATCCCTTGTCGCAACCACAACCTTTCTCATTTACTTGTCGAACACCAAATATCTTTTAATCATCACAGCGTTGACAGTTTTCTCAAAGAACGAGTGAAACAGAGTAATCAGGAAAAGGAAGCCATTAAAGCTTATTCACAGAACAGGTACACTCAGCTGATTCATTAAAGAAAACCTTACAGACTTCACGCTTAGCCTATAGGCTACTTATACTCTCTTTTCCTAACGTACATCTTTAACAACTGTAAAATAGACAGATAGTATAGGCTAACATAAACCTAACACAAAGATGATAATACTAACGTGCCCTAGGTGTAAGAAAGAGAACTTATGTAGACTATGTTCTATCACCGCCCCTCAAACTGAAATGTGCAGGTAATGGCTGAACATTCAGTTTGAATCTTAATATTGTAAAGTGCGGTCCTGAAAATACCTTTGTAAATATATCGGTAGCTTGGTCTTCAGTAGAAATATAGGAGATCTTCAAAGATTGTTGATTCACTAGTTGCCGAACAAAGTTGTAGTCGACAGAGAGGTGTTTCATTCTAGAGTGAAAGACAGGATTTGTGGAGTAAGAGATCGCACTTTGGTTGTCACAGAGGATAGTCGGAACATCATCCATGGATACATGCATTTCTGACAATAACTTCATGAGCCACTGAATTTCAGCAGCAGTGTTGGCCAGGCTGCGAAATTCAGCATCTGTTGAGGACCTCGCAACAGTTGCTTGGCGCTTGCTAGACCATGAGACTGGATTGGAGCCAAGGAACAGAGTATACCCACAAGTACTTCTCCTAGAGATAGGATCTCCTGCCCAATCAGCGTCACTATACCCTGTAATCTGTAGAGGAACCTTTGTAAAGAATAGACCATAATCCAATGTACCTTTGATGTACCTTAGGATTCGCTTGGCAGCAAAGTGAGAATGAAGACGAGATTGCATGAATTGACAGACTTTGTTGACATCAAATGTTATTTCCGGCCTTGTCCAGGTGAGATATTGAAGAGCTCCCACTAAGGACCTGTATAGTGTTGGGTTGGAGAGTGGTTCATCTGGAGAGCTTTCTAACTTGCTATTTGGTGAAATTGGAGATGTACAAGGTTTTGGTCCACTCATATCATGTTTATCAAGCAAATCTAATGCATATTTAGTTTGAGATAAGAAGAGACCTGATGTATTTCTGTGTATTTCCAGTCCCAGAAAGTAATGGAGAGACCCCAGATTCTTCACCGGAAAATGTTTCTGAAGCTTGCGTATAATGTCAGCACAATGTGTTAAAAAGCTGCCAGTGATTAGGATGTCGTCTACATACACTAAAATATAAGTGAACCTTGAACCTTCTGCTGAATGAAGTGTGATGCATCTGCTGAAGATAGAGTGAAATCAAAATATTGTAAAACTTGTTGTAATCTTGCATACCAGGCTCTAGGGGCTTGTTTTAAGCCATAAAACGACTTGTTCAATTTGCACACATAGTTTGGTTGGGATGGATCAATAAATCCCGGAGGTTGAGACATATATATGGTTTCAGTGATATCCCCATGTAAGAACACGTTGCTGACATCAAGTTGTGTTTTGGGCCAATCAAACTGTACTACCAGAGAGAGGATGACTTTGATGGTGCTTGGTTTCGCAACCGGGCTGAATGTGTCGGAGTAGTCTAAGCCCTCTTGTTGGTGAAAGCCTTTTGCTACTAATATTGCTTTATGTCTTTCTATAGAACCATCTGAGTTGTACTTCAATTTAAAAACCCATTTGCATCCAACTATGTTCATGGAGGAGTCATAAGGAACTTTTGTCCAGGTATTTGCACTCTATAAGGCATTGTATTCATCCACTAAAGCTTTCCTCCATTTTGGGTCCTTGTTTGCTTGTCTGAAGCATGTTGGAGTTGTGGGAGACATCCTAGCAGCTAGAGCAGAAGGTAAAAGATGTCTTGTGGAGTTTACTTTGGGTCTGGAAATGCCACTCTTTCCTCTAGTTTGCATTATGTGATTGTTATTAATGGGAGCAGGAGAAACTGAATGAGCAAGTAAGGAAGGAATAAATGTGGCAGTAGTGTCAGAAGTGTCCGGATTTTGTGTAGGAGGGGATGTGGGTAAGGAGAATGTGAAATGTCTACTTGAATGCTGGGTAGATTAGATTTTGGATGTCTTAATGGAAATACTGTTTCCTGAAAGATGACATGTCTTGAGATATAGATTCTGCCAGTTGTTGGATCCATGCATTTGTATCCTTTTTGTGATGAACAATAGCCTAGAAAGATGCAAGGTTTACTCCTAGGAGCCAGTTTATGAGGAGCATATGGCTTTAACCAAGGGAAACATAAGGAGCCAAATACCCTCATGAAAGTATAATCTGGTATATGTGAAATAACATTTCATAAGGAGATTGATAGTTAAGAGATTTAGTAGGTAACCTGTTGATGGTATAGTTTGCAGTAGAGAGGCATCCACCCAGTATGTATCTCTTAAACCAGCTTGCAGAAGGAATGTCCTGCCGACAAATGGTAGAGATGGGTGGGTACCTATGTATCATGCTAGTGGCAAATGGTATGTAGTCAGGATGAAGTGCAGACAATGTAACTACTACAATTTCTTTGTCAGATACTTGTTCTCCAGCAGCTGCAAGTTGATCTGCTAAATTCTTTATTTCATCAATTAGAGTAGAGACTGATTTATTTCCTTGTTTCGTTGCTAGTAATTTTGTGCGCAACTGGATCGAATGTGTTGAAGATGACTTAGCAAATCTTTCTTCTATCTTTGTCTAGAGATAATGAGATATTGAAGCATTAACAAAATATGCTATTACTGAATCTGAAATGGTACTGTTGATCCATAATATGGTTGTTGAATCTTCGTCGATCCAGTCTAAATAAAGTGGATTTTCTATTCCACTATTTTGATTTATTGAATTTGTGAATTGTTCTGGGCAAG
The DNA here is from genome assembly GCA_023531435.1 of Papaver californicum. Classification (NCBI taxonomy): domain Eukaryota; kingdom Viridiplantae; phylum Streptophyta; class Magnoliopsida; order Ranunculales; family Papaveraceae; genus Papaver; species Papaver californicum. The sequence continues at coordinate 258,409 of JAJJMC010000150.1, read as the reverse complement.
GATATGATCCATCCAGATACTTCATGATCTTGAACTTTCTTATGACAGGTAGCATCAGATGTTTCCAGGTTAAGAAATTATCCTCTTTAAGCTTTAGAGATATGAAATTAGTGATTTGATTGAGAGGGATTTTTGCTATTGAATTTGAAGTCGGATTCTCCATTGTTGGAAGAAATTCTCGAATCATAGAAGATACAAATGTGAAGATTTAAGAAATCACTAAAAAGATCTGATAACAGAGATGTTGATATGATTTATTGTGAAAACAAAACTGAAGCAACGATGAATATTGAAAATGATTTTAGGAAAGGTCAGAGACTTAAAGAAGAAACGAAGGATTGAAAGGATTACCTCTTGCTCTGACTGATCATTTTATAGTGTTGATCGATGATTTCATTTAATATTGTTGAGAAATTGATCGTTGATGAGAAGTAAAGTCTTGTCGAGAATTATGTTGAGAATTAAAGACGCTACTGAGCGAGAAAGACTTAGCGTCTCCCCAAGAAATTCATTAAATGTGTTTTTGACTAGCGTCTTTCCAAGAAATTCATTAAATGTGACACTGATCGAGAATGACTGAAGCAGGAGTCAAGAAAGACGCATTAAATGAGTCATTCAAAACTCACTGAATGTGAAGTTGATCGAGAATGACTGAGACAAGAATCAAAAAAGACTCATTAAAGGTGTCACTGATCGAGACATACCTAACAAGAATCAAGAAAAGTCCATTAAATATGACGCTGATCGAGAATGACTTCGGTTCTTCTCAATATCCAGCTCTGATACCATGGCAGTTTTCTTAAAGAACGAGTGAAACAGAGTAATCAGGAAAAGGAAGCCATTAAAACTTATTCACAGAACAGGTACACTCAACTGATTCATTAAAGAAAACCTTACAGACTTCATGCTTAGCCTATAGGCTACTTATACTCTCTTTTCCTAACGTACATCTTTAACAACTGTAAAATAGACAGATAGTATAGGCTAACATAAACCTAACAGAAAGATGATAATACTAACGTGCACTAGGTGTAAGAAAGAGAACTTATGTAGACTATGTTCTATCAAGCGTCACCTTCAACTGCCATGATCCATTATCGCTGCCATCACAGGTTCAACAGCTTCAACTGCCGTGATCATCATGATCAACTAATGGCAGCCAGACCTTCATTCAGAGAATAACCCATGTTACATATTTTTTTGCTCGATCTATTGGGTTTATGGAAACTCATAACACCATAGGATCAACCCATCTTCCCACTGCCTCCATCTCTCATTAACTATCATCAATCAACAATACGATCAACCACCATTATTGTCTGTTTAACCATGAATCTCGTCACTTCCACCATTAATTCCCTCGATATCCACCATCAACTTCACTATTACGACCAATCTCTTTCCTCCATTAACTCTCCATCGAACTGCCATGGCAGCAATCACATTGAAAGCCCTAATTTATGTTTTAGTGCATTTGGAAGAAGAAGGGGTGCCCTTAGGGATGGTACCTATAGTAATATTTCCCTTAGCAGAAGCACTGGTGCCTATATAATTGTTTGAATCTCAGATGTTCTTTTAACATATGACGGAATGCCAATAGTAGTTGCCCTTACAATGACCATCTTGCCATTAGTTCTTGTTTTGCTTGTAACTTTCTCATACGAAGTCGGAATGACTTCATTCTTTCGCTGTTGGTTTCTTTCTTCATTTTACAACGAGATGATGATAAGAAATCTGGATTGGAGAAAGTTACACCTGGTATTTGGCCCTTCTCCTTTGTAGCACTTCTTTTGGATGATTTCACATAATAAAAGATATCTAAACAAAAAAAAAACATAATATACAATAATTCAAAAGAAATCTAGCAAATAGGTGCATGAAATTGACACTCTAAATATGTAAAATATGCACTTATCACCACCTCACAACATTTCCCTGTTTTATGCAATGTTTGTAATTCCTCCAAAATGTTTGCAATATCTTGCATTCATACTTAGGATTTCAATTTATTAATCAAGCAAAGCATTGTTTCTTTTAAAAAAATATCCTTGCAAATCATTCAAAAATCTCTACCTATTCAAAATCCCAAAATAAAACCACAAAAAAGCCATATGTATCAGAAACCTATAAAATTTAAAAATCTAGAAAAACTCCTTGAAAACTGGTTCAGCACCTTCAGCATATTCCTTTTCCATTTGCTCAAGAATCTCAGCCGCAAGTTTGAACTCCCGAGAAAGACTATCAACTGCACATTTGGCCTTGGCAACCGTCTCCAAGTTATAAGATACGCCTTTTTCTTTTAAATGCTTTTCAATAGCTTCTAAATAACGACGAAGCCATGAAACATTAAGCTCAGCTCTTTCAGCCTCATTCAAGGAGTCCTTCCAGTCTTGAAGCACTACCTCAGAAATCTCTCTACTAGGAAGAGAAAACATCTCATGCATAGTTGGAAGCAATACAAATACATTCTTCTCCAGAGTAAGATAGTTTTCAGGGTTACCTACGAAGAAATAGCCAAACTTCTTCCATACTTTGGTATACATCTTATCTTAGGCAGACGAAACAGTGAAGCCTTCGACGCACACATGTCCATGACGAATTCTATACAACTTGAAGTCAAAGCTAACTCCATCATTCGGGTACTCAACCGAAACAATCTCCATCATATCAACATTCTGTACAACGACACCACTTGGAGCGCTTTCTTCAACAATCGCGTCAGAAAAATCTTTCATGATTTTGAGTTGGAAAAGATACATCTCCAGCATTACGGATCATGGTAATTTCCATTCCTCCGCCTTCAAGTTCATCTCTCTGTTTTGGTTCATTCCCCCCCCTAAAACAGAGACATTATAGAGATAATAAGCCAAAATGTATCAAAACATAAAAAATTGAATCAAAAATCATGAAATTCATAAAATATGTCCATTTTGAACCTAAAAATTCATTAAAAAGTGTTTTGGCTCATGGCATATGGTTTACAAAAGGTATGGGTCGTTTTGGGAAAATATCGTCAGAAACGTTTTTACATAACCCTCCGGAAGAACTGAAACTGGCGCTAATTGGTAACGAATTTGGGTATGATTTATATACCATATGATTCATGTGGATGTCTACTACAACATGATAAAATGGCACGACAATCTAACGAGTGAGATAATAAGGAAAGACAAAACGGCCAACTATACGATAGCTGAGAACCTACAGAATTATGTCTAGATGTTGGGTGTCAGGTCTTTTTCACCTAGCAAACGGACTCCAAAATTATGAAATTCTTATTTCAGAAGTTATATTTACCTCTTAGCTTAAGAATGAGAGGTCAATCACCTCATTCCAACTTCGGACGAAGATTCTAGTTACGGTAAGAAGACTTGAATCTGAATTTTTCTGACAACAAAAATTGCTAAAGTATTTCATGAAATCATGTATGGTTCTACACATTCGGTGGTCTAAGAGATATAATCATGTCATTATAATTCTAATAAAATGGAGTAAACTTACTTTGAGCTGTGACAAGCCATCATAAGTAGGGACCACAAAGTCCTTCATTCTCAGATCCGGATTCTTCAATTACTTCAGTATGAGACGATATTTCAGGTCCGTTGTCATCTTGGTCTTCTTCCTCAATACTTCCAACCTAAGCGGTACTTTCTGATGATAGAGTACTCGTATTGCTAGTTGATAGGTGCATAATCTACATGGTTTTAGTGCCAATTCCATATTTGTTTTAGTTACATTTCTTTCATTATACATTGTATTACTCTTGTTTTCTATTTCTTTCTCATGTTAGGACGATTCAACCAAAAGAAGTGGAAACGTCTTTAAAAATGCTAAGGAAGTGAAGAGCTACAAGTGAAGAAAATTAATTAAAACTTCTTTAAATCCAGGAATTCTTCTTAGTATCTTGTATAGAATTAAAAGGCGAAGCCAACGTAAAAATAATGAGGTCATTCCGAGTTCACATGAAGAAGTTATGAGCAAAACCGTGAAACCAACTTGGATTTGGTATCTGTTGGGCCTTATTGGGCCTGCGCGGGAAGAGAAATAATGGGAGCTTTTTAGGCTCGCCTTTGACGTGAAAATTAGGGTTTTTGTTGGTTTTTGAGGAGGTTAAGTCTTCTAGTTGGATAAGGATCAAAAGGAGGTGAAAGAGTTTAATGAGATTTTGTTTCCTAGTTGGATAGACATCAAGAGGAAGTTACCAAAGCCTATATAAAGGGAAGTCTAGATACAATTCACAACTTCTCCACATATAAGAGAGCAAATTTTGGTTTACCCCTTAAGGGGGAACTAGAATATTTTCTCATCTTCTCCTCCTTTATTTTTTTCTTATATATTTTTCATGGGTTTTAGTAAACCCATGAGTATTGGAGATGTAATTGGAAGTTCTAAATAAAAGAATCAATCTGGATAGTTAGTTTTTAATATTAATTATTTCTTTTATCGATTATCTTTTACTGTTTATATCGCCATGTATGATTGAAAAATTGCTCGTTTAAGTTGCAAATTGAATTATCATGTGTTCATATCTAAAGCTAGACTAGGGTTTGAGATCCGGAATTGTCGAAGAACCCTAACCACAAGTAGTAGAACATAGTTGTTAACGGTGGGATGTTGCATTGCGATTATGTGTAGAATCTTAACCTAGATTAAATCCATGTGGCTCTTGCGCCGGATATCTTAGAATAACCTCAACTCACAAGTACCATTGCTTTCATTGGGTTAAACTTGAGTGGCTCTTGCGCCAATTTATTCATCGAGAAGGATTCAAAGAGTGGCTCTTGCGCCTTTGATGATGCACGGAGTTTTTCCGGAGGAAGCCTGCGATAGGATGCTTTAGGGTTATTGGTATAAGAATGATTGAATGTTATCTCTAATCGATTGCATAACTTGTTCAGTGATGGAAGATAAAACCTCTAACCAGATTCTCTCAACTTGATTTCAAACTTTATTTATTTATTTATTTTCTTTTGTTAGTTTACCTTAGTTTAATAACTCCACAACCCCCCTTTTTAGTTACCTAAGAAGTCAAAGACAAATAACAGTTCACAGCTCATCGTGGGAACAATCCTTACTACTGCTATACTACTTGTTAGTATTAGTGGGAAATATTTTAAGTAATTTGTTGCACTTACGACACACATAAATTTTTTGGCGACGCAGCCGAGGAGCAGTAATAATTGTTTTTATTTAAAATTCTTTTTTGTCCTATTTTATGTTTTTGTTTTAGTGTTTTCAGGTTTTTAGTTTTTCATGGTGGAAACAACTCATTGGTGGAATCCGTTAACCGTCAAAAGCGGGAGGTAGATTCTGAAAACAGTTTGTATACATCACTATTATTTTTTTTTTTAGATTCTTAGTTTAATTTTTTTTCTTACTCTTTATGTGTCATCATGTTTTCTTATGGAAATAACATGTATGATGCATAAAATCAGGCATATAATTGTGGTAATCAGTTTAATTATAACTTTCAATCTGTTAATAACTTCCTACCGACCATGGGATACAACCAGAATAATTCCTTTGGTTTTAGTCAAGACCCATGGAATATTTTGGTTATTCTCATGCATCCCAACAACTTTATGGTGGTTATGTAGGTCAACAACCACAAAGAAGGTGGGACAGTTATACTTCTAATTAGCTCCACTCGAGTTGTATGCAGATTTTAGATCAATTAAAGGACATGCAACAGAGACTAGACCGTCTTGATCCAATACTTAATAGATCCAAGATGTACTCCTGCAAGTGAAGGGGGTTCTAATATATATTGGTTGTGCTCGAAAAGAGAACGTAGCACCAACTGAATTTTCCAACAATATACCTTACGACTCATGATCGTATTTATGATTATTCACCCATTCAACGGGACGAGTCGTGGTTTAGTGATCCTATTGCAAGTAATGGTGGGAAACATGTAAACATAAGAAAACTCTCGAAAAAATTATATCAACTGGAAGATAACGGAGCACCAGAAGAAATTCTTCAAGAAATTGGTAGCATCATAAGTATGAAGACGTTTTGCTAATGGAGAATATGAGGTCGATGAAGATTATGATAAAGAGTCTAATATCGAGGATGAAGAAATATTTGAGAATGAGGCTAGATTGAGTAATATCGTGGAAGACCCAATTAAGCTTGACAAGGAATATAATGATGACGTTGATGCCGATATTTTGGTTGAGGTAGAAACTGACGAAGATTGGTTAAAAAGTTTGATAGAGGACCACGATACACATGAGGTAAATAATTCATTGTAGTTCTTTAAGAACAATGAGGACCCCGTAATACAAGAGATAGTGGAAGGTTTGTTTAATCTTATATGTAATTCTATTTCTAATGATCCTTTACCTCTAATCGAAGTAGTTTCTCAAAAGTTATTAACCCGACTTTTAAGAAAATACCTCACTTAGGATTGGAGTTGTGTTCTTCCCAAGTTTTAACTGATTATTTTGCTTCTAAATATCCACAATTAGAGATGCTTGATTCCAACGATATGCAAGTTACTCATGAGAAACTTGTAGAAGTTCCCGAATTCTATGTTTTAGATACACTTACAAGTGTATAAAGGACTATATGTAGGGGTAACTTCTTTCATATAATGGTTTCACTAGTACTATTATATGCTAATATTTATGTGAAACTGTTATTAAAATTGCAGATTTTTATCTGGGCAGATCCCCAGATTTTCTGATTGTTGGTTTAAGGACAATAACCAGAAGCTCAGGCTGAGGACGTTAAACTAAGCGTTGAATGGGAGGCTACCCATTGGTTTTGTATTTCTATCTTTTGCTTTTTAATTTTTAGTTTTCATATCATATTAGGATTTCCCACCTTGATTTTACATTGGAAGAATCAATTTACATTGAGGACAACATAAAGTTTAAGTGTGTGAGGAGTATTTAGTATATAGAGTTTTTAGTCTTTACTTAGAATTTTCGCGTTTGTAGGTAGAATTTTTAAACTTTTGTTTACATATTTGCATGAAAACTCTAACTTTTAGAGATTTTAGAGTCACTTAGTATACTTCTAGCTACGTCTACATACGGAGTTCATAACGAAATAACTGAACTTAGAAGTGTTAGAGAACAACATTCATGTTGCTTAGTTATTGAGAGGCTAGAGCTGACAAAAAGGGACTTAAACCGCCGGTAGAGAATACAATATTAGGGAAGTTGAACATTCAGTACCCATGAGTGAGGAACCAAACCTTCGATTTTTTGTATCTATCTAAATTGTCCGTTTAGAGTGTTGCAAATTATGGGTAGAATGATGATCTACGCAACCTTGCACCAATTTCAGCACTAATTTTTGATCTATTGAGTGCTATTTATATCGATCATGAGGGTGTCATCAGAATTGCTAACTCTATCTTGTTGTCTTGTTTGCAGTTGGCACCATCTCCAGACAACAACAAATCCATAGAAACACCATTATTATCAACAAGCGGAGCGATATCAAAAATTTGATGGAAAAGTTGAATATAGTCAAGGTTTACAAGCAACAGTACAAGAAGAGCTAATTTCATGTTCAAGTAAAGCAACAAGACAAAGAGAAGAATTATATATATATGTTGAAGACTATGTACAAGAGCAAAGAAAAGAAAAATATGTGCATTTTTATGAAGTTTATGATACCAAGGCAGTACAAGTTGTGAAGAATCAAGTGGTAAAATCTTTCTCCCATGGCCACATTAGTTTCATTTTTTAGTTGGTATTTCAATTTAAAAAAAAAGAAAAAAAAATTAAAAAATATATAAATAAAAAACGAGAAAAATATATTGTTTTAGTGTAGATTTGTTTTTATATTCATTCAATAAAGCTGTGGGGAAGAAGAAATTCATAAAGACATTTCAAGCAACAAGGAATTGAGGAGAAAAAATTACAATTTGTCGAAGTTCTAAGAAGTTCAAGAGTTCATCATCAACAGTTGAAGACCGAAGACGTTTCTATTGGATGTTGTGGGAGTGGTGATGATTGTGAGTCGGGTGAGAATGTAAGTAAGCTTTCCCATCCTTGCATAGTAGTTTATTTCCTTTCTTAGAGGTCACTAGAAAAAAAAAGGTTCTTTTTAGTCCCACGTTTCTATGGGATAACATCTTCATATAATTCAGAAGGTTCCTTTTCCTTCCCACTATTCAACGTGTGCAAGATTTCTATCTTCATTCCTTCTTGCACACATGAGAACCATAAAATGCATTTTTTGAGTGCAAATTTATAAAACCCTATTGGTAAGGTAGAAGTCGAAACATTCGATCGCTCTCGAACCTGAATTCTTTCATATGGTGATTTTCTCCTAATTCAAGATTTAAGCATGAGAATAATATTCTTTGATAAATCTAACTTCTTATTATTAATGTGCAGAAGCTTTATGTCCTCTTAGATCATTGGATGTAGGTGCTCTGGAATATTTGAGAGTTGGAACTTAGGTTTTACGCGTATACTTCTTGTAAAACCTCACGAGACTACAACTCGTCCACTAGGGAAACCTATGGGTTTAAAGGCTTGGTACACATGATAAGAGTAACCATATCCTCAACTAAAGGGATTTGTTGTAGGTTAGATTAAGTTAGATTCGTAGTTTGCTCAAGGACTAGCAAAAGGCAAGTGTGAGGGACTTTGATAGGTGCATAATATACATGGTTTTTGTGCCAATTCCATATTTGTTTTAGTTAATTTTTTTCATTATACATTGTATTACTCTTGTTTTCTATTTTGTTTCTCATGTTAGGACGATTCGACCAAAAGAAGTAGAAACGACTTTAAAAGTGCTAAGGAAGTGAAGTGCTACAAGTGAAGAAAATTAAAGAAAAATTGAAACTCCTTTAAATCCAGGAATTCCTCTCACTATCTTGTATAGAATTGAAAGGCGAATCCAACGCAAAAATAATGAAGCCATTCCGAGTTCACATGAAGAAGTTATGAGCAAAACCGTGAAACCAACTTGGATTTGGTATCCGTTGGGCCTTATAGGGCCTGCACGGGAAGAGAAATAATGGAAGCGTTTTAGGCTCGCCTTTGACGTGAAAATTAGGGTTTTTGTTGGTTTTTGAGGAGGTTAAGTATTCTAGTTGGATAAGGATCAAAAGGAGGTGAAAGAGTTTAATGAGATTAGGTTTCCTAGTGGGATAGACATCAAGAGGAAGTTACCAAAGCCTATATAAAGGGAAGCCTAGATACAATTTTCTACACAACTTCTCCACAGATAAGAGAGCAAATTCTGGTTTACCCCTTTAAAGCGGGAACTAGAATATTTTCTCTTCTTCTTCTCCTTTATTTTTTGCTTATATATTTTTCATGGGTTTTAGTAAACCCATGAGTATTGGAGATGTAATTGGAAGTTCTAAATAAAAGAATCAATCTGGATGGTTAATGAGATTGTTTTTATTTGAGATTTCTTTGTTGTCCTATTTTATGTTTTTTTTTAGTGTTTTTCAGGTTTTTAGGTTTTCGTTGGTGGAATCTGTTAACCGTCAAAAGCGGGAGGTAGATTATGAAAACAGGTTGTATATATCACAATTATTTTTCTTTTTGGATTTTTATTTTAATTTTGTTTCTTACTCTTTATGCGTCATCATGTTTTCTTATGGAAATAACATGTATGATGCACAAAATCAGGCATATTATTGTGGTAATCAGTTTAGTTATAACTCTCAATCTTTTAATAACTTCCAACCGATCATGGGATACAATCAGAATCAATCCTTTGGTTTTGGTCAAGATCTATGGAATATTTTGGTTATTCTCATGCATCCCAACAACCTTATGGTGGGTATGTAGGTCAACAACCACAAAGAAGGTGGGACAGTTATACTTCTGATTGGCTCCACTCGAGTTGTATGCAGATTTTAGATCAATTAAAATACATGCAACAGAGACTAGACCGGCTTGATACAACACTTAATAGAGACAACGTAGCACCAACTGAATTTTCCAACAATATACCTTACCTGACTCATGATCGTATTTATGATTATTCACCCATTCAACGGGACGAGTCGTGCTTTAGTGATCCTATTGTAAGTAATGGTGGGAAACATGTAAACATAAGAAAACTCTCGAAAAAATTATATCAACTGGAAGATAACGGAGCACCATAAGAAATTCTTCAAGAAATTAGTAGCATCATACGTATGAAATTCAAATGACGTTTTTCTAAAGGAGAATATGAGGTCGATTAAGATTCTGATAAAGAGTCTGATATCGAGGATGAAGAAATATTTGAGAATGAGGCTAGATTAAGTAATATCGTGGAAGACCCAATTAAGCTTTCCAAGGAATATAATGATGACGTTGATGCCGAAATTTTGGTTGAGGTGAAATGAAACCCCTAACAGTATTCTCTCACCTTGATTTCAACCTTTATTTATTTATTTATTTATTTTCTTTTGTTAGTTTATCTTGGTTTAATAACTCTATAGCCCCATTTTTGGTTACATAATAAATCAAAGAAAAATAACAGTTCACAGCTCCTCGTGGGAACGATCCTTACCACCGATATACTACTTGTTAGTATTAGTGGGAAATATTTTAAGTATTTTGTTGCACTTGTCACACGTATCACTAGTTATTTAAGAATTATAATTATCCATAAAAATCAGAATCTATTAAGTTCAGCAAGACAAAAATTTCTACAACTCAAGATTTTTCAAAAGAAATTTTAATTACAATATAAGGCGCTGAGGGGCCAATCACAACTGGGACGCCAAGCTTGAAAGGTTGAATGATCAAGTAAGCTTGATGAATAATTGAATCATGGTTTTCCAGAAACTTCCAAGGATAATGGGCGGTTACACCATTACCCCCATAATCCCCATTACTCCATCTCTCAACTATCTCCACTACTTTACAAGGAAATGTGTGTATACCAACTACTATAAATTGTCTACTTAGCCCATTTCAGAAACACAACAAGCTTATCATTCTCTCAAGCTCTGTTACTTTCTCAATAGTTCAACGTCTCTACATACAATTCAACACACAAATTCCTTCAACTTTCCTTGCTTCCCTCTGATGCGTCGGAAATCCGACTTTGTTTTACCGCAAGCGCACAGTGTCGAAAGATGTAAGCAATAGCAAATACGATTATCTCCCACGAGGAATGTGTATCACTTATACTAATTAATTCAAGTAACTTTGAAGTCAAAAGATGTTTCAAAATATATTTTTCCGATTTTTGTAAATAATTAAACAAACGAATGAATTAAAACTATTTAAAGATGATTGAAATCAATAATAGAAAAGTGTTATGGTTTTGGGAATCTGTTGTAGATTAGGGTTTAATTGCGTTCATCATAAAGGATATCAATTTTACTCATGCAAAATAGAAAATCTAGCTACTAATACACGAAAGATATTTCGTTTAAGAATCGTAGAAAAGAATTTTCAAAAAGAATTTTTTGTTCTCATCCTAAAGTAGAATTTCGAAGTACTAGGTATACGTGGCACAAATAGTCAAAGAATATTCATAAAACGATTATCGAAAGGGTCAACAAGTTCTTCTACTAGTCAAACAATGAACTATGCATGACATAGAACATGAAAAATCATTGAGAAAGTAAAACATTAAAAGAGAGACAAAACATTGACATTAAGTTTTAGTTGTTTGAAAACCCTAGTTTTGAAACACAAGCAAAACAAATTCTACAAGTTCTTTCACTCCTAACAAAGAAATTTAGCTATACATGATTTTCTCAAAAACCATCAAAATTAATGAATAATTTAATGAACAAATTGCAATCAAAAACAATAAAACAACTAAAAACCTTGTTCTCATGTTTCCAGCGTCTCTAAAACTCCAATCCAGCGTCCAAAGTCTATTCTCGCGTCAAAAAGGTGTCTCCAAAAAGTCCCCCTATTTGTTGGTATATATAGGTTTCGCAATTCCAAGACTTCTATTTGGACTATACTAATATTACCAAAGGCCTAATTCAATCACCGACCCCATCTTCTAAATTCAAGCTCTTTCCAAACTCCGAACCCTTTCCCAATTCAACCACAAACTCTAAAAATAGTCATAGTCACCACTATTCATCTCTCAATTTAACGACAGAGAACTAGTCTCTTTACTGAAGTCTCGGCTAAACCCTTTCCATATACAAATCAAAGTCTTACCAAAAATTGTCGTATTCATCTTAGTTTTTACATTCTGTCCTAAACCCATTGATCAAAACTCATAGACCATGGCTAAAGCAGTATCAAACCCTTGGAAAGCACCCATCAGTCCCATGGAAAACTGTCTTGAAGACTTGGTTCAAGAAATGGTCATTCAGGTAATTTTATGAAAAGGTTATGTTAAGTTCTATTGCTGATTATGGCTATAAACTTTTGGTGATTTTATCACCCAGTTCTAACTCCTTCCCTGCAGAGCATGATTTTAACATTAAATAAAAACACACACCATTTAAAATTTCGAATCAAACCCATTTAGCATTCAATTCACAGACTCAGTAACAACACCATCTCCTTGTTCTTCTTGCTGTCTCAATTCAAACTTAGAACCTCATTCTCGTTCACAGTTAATCCAGCAGTCTTGATCAAACCCAATGTTGTTCACTGAATTCTTGTTAACCTCTCACTTTGTTTATCTCAGCTCAAACGAACATAAACTCATCTTCTTTAGTTATATCAGCAACATAGATATTCTCCATCTTCTCTATATCTCCTATTTCAACTACAATTTCTACTCTTTTCTGCCGAGAACATAACCAAAAACTCATACAATTATGAACCCAGACTCAGTTTCCTTTTTCTTCAATTTCAATTCCTACAAAACCCATGTTTTTTATCTTTAATTAAATTCAACATAACCCATCATTAATCCTTGAATCACCATCTTCTTCTCTGACTCGTTGTTGCTTTCTCTACTTTCGAACCCATCTGTTCTTCTCGTCTTCTTGTTTCTTAAATCATCATCAGTGAAAACACCTTTCTATCTATCATGATTAACCGGACACAGTGACCCAACTCTGCCGGCGTGAAGGATCTGTGGCTGCAGAACTCGGCAATTTTGAAGAGAAGCGAAAGAGAGGAATCGAATCTCTCGACCTAATTTTTAGGTCTAAACAAGAAAGAGGATTTAGGCGCCCAGACTTTGATGGGATCTGCCTTTATAAACTATTTTCCCTAATTCTTTGTTTTAGCTCATGGTTTCCCCTAGTAATTCTGTTTTACACATAATTGAAACTGTCTAGCTTCGAGCTTGCCAACACCAAATGCCTCCAAACAATGATTTGAGCTTCTAATTCTCTTCTTTTGCATCTCATGACTCTAATATACCTATAAACTCAAAAATAAATGTAAAATACATAATTTACAAGAAAAATAGCAAATAAAGCATACTCACTGAATAATATTTAAGGTGTTCTAGACACCTATGAAATTCCCCCACACTTAGACTTTTCTAGTCCTCGAGCAAACTATATATCTTAAACTAATACAACAACTCCATTTTATTGAGGACACAGTTACACTTAGCATGTGCAACAAGCCTTTAAACCCCTAGGTGTCCCTAGTGGACGAGTTATAGTCTCGTGAGGGTTTACTAGAGATTTACCCACAAAACGTACCCCAACTCTCTAATATTCCAAAGCACAGGAATCCAAAGAGCTAAAAGGACATAAAGTTTCTGCACACTAATAATAAGAAGTTAGATCTATCAAGAACATTATTCTCATGCTTAACTCTTGAGTTAAGGAGAAAACCACCATATGAAAGAATTCAGGATCGAGAGCGACCGAATGTTTCTGCCTCACCAATAAGGTTTTATGAATTTGATAATCAAGAGACGCACTTTATGGTTCTGATGTTGCAGGAAGGAATGAAGATAGAAATCTTGCACACGTTGAATAGTGGGAAGGAAAATCCTTCCGAATTATATCTGAATATCCCATAGAAACGTGGGAAGAAAAATGCTTGTTTTTTTATGATCACTACGAAAGGAAATCAACCACTATTATTTGGATGGGAATGCTCATTCACCTTCTCATCCAATCTACAATCAGCACCACTCTCACAACGTCCCATAGAAACGTCTTCGTCTTCGTCTTCACCTTCAACTGTAGACGATGAACTCTTGAACTTCGTAGAAATCTGATAATTTATAACTTTTTTCTTCTCAAATTCTTGTTGTTTGAAACTTCTTTATAGATTTCTTCTTTCCCACGGCCTTAGTGAATAAATACAAAAACAAATATACTCTAAAACAATAAAAACAAATATATATTTTTTTTCTGTTTTTTTTAAAGACAAGAAATGTGAAATACAAACTAAAAGAATAACAATGAAACTAATATGACCGTGGAGAAAGGACTTACCACTTGATTTGTCACAACTTGTATTGTCTCGGTATCCTAAACTTCATAAAAATCCACTTCTTTTGGTTTTTCCGCTCTTGTACTTAGTCTTCAACTATGGTATAAAATTCTGCTGCTTATATTTTTACTTCACTTTGAATCTGAATTTTGCTCTTGTAGTGTTGCTTGTAAACCTTGAACGTCTTCAAATTTTTTCAAATTTGTGATGTTCCGCTTGTTCATGATGATATGTTTATATGGACCTTTTTTTTTCGAGAGAATGGCGCCAACTGCAAACAAGATTACAAGATAGAGTTAGCAATTCAGATTACACCCTTGTGATTGATAGAAATATCACTCAAGAGATCAAAAAGTAGTGCTGAAATTGATGCGAAGTTAGGTAGATTATCATTCTACCTGGAATTTGCATAGATGAAACACTCTAAACGGAAAATTGCCTTACTCAGGGTATTGAATGATAAGCTTCTCTAATAATGAACTCGCCATCAGCGGTTTAAGTCCCTTTTTGTCAGCTCTAGCCTCTCAACAACTAAGAAATCCGAATATAGTTCTCTAATACTTCTAAGTTCAGTTATTTCGGTAAGAACTCCGTATGTAAACGTAGCTATAAGAATGCTAAGTGACTCTAAAATATCTAAAATTTGGAGGTTTCATGCAAATAATTATAAGAAAGTTGAAAATTTTCTGCCTAAAAAGTGAATACTTAAGAATCCTATATATGCTTAACACCCCCCCTCACTTAAACTTTAGATTGTACTCAATGTAAACTGACTCATCCAATGTAAAATCAAGGTGGAAATCCTATAATGATATGAAAATTCAGAAAAATAACAAGAAAAAGTCCAAGAAATACTAAACCAATGGGTTGCCTCCCATGCAGCGCTTGGTTTAACATCGTTAGCCCGACTGTAAAGAGTGGGAAACAAATCCGATAGGTTGACTCCCATGAAGCTAATAATCTTGTATCCCTTAAAAAAGAAAGAACAAAAAAAATCCTACTAATATACACTAGACATGATCCCAAACAATTTTAGTCTTGATAGACCGGATCTTTGAGGAGGACAGTTTCCACCTCGGTGTTCTTAAGCTCTAAATATGGTTTCACTCTTTTTCCTTTTACTAATCATTACCAGATTCTCGATTCTCAAGTTCCAAAGCCCCATGCGGGAAAAATTCTTTGACATAATACGGGCCTGTCAAACGAGATATTAGCTTAACAGGAAATAAATGCAACCTTGAATTATGCAAGAGAACTTTTTGTCCAGGTTCAAATGACTTTCGACTCGTCGATTTATCATGAAACGCTTTAGTTTTCTCTTTGTAAAGCTTTGCATTTTCATATGCATCATTCCTAATTTCTTCCAACTCATTGAGTTGAAGCTTACGGTGATTCTCAGCTGTAGACAAATCAATATTAAAAGTCTTAATTTTCCAGCAAGAAAAGCTCACTTTTGAACATTCAATTTTCGTTTCACAGCGCACATATCTTTTAAGAACTTAGCATACATAGGAATATGCTTAATGGCATCTAAGAGGGGATTATTGATTTTAACTTGTTTGAATACTTCTAAGATATCGTTAAGGTTGGTTCCTTTCTTACGGGATAATAACCTTTGGGGGAATGGAGCACGAGGAACATAAGTGTTTTCAGATTCACCTCTTTCAGTTTCATTGGTTTCTTTTTGTATTAAAGGTGTAACCTGCATCATAGTGGGTGGGTTCCTATCTTGCTCTTTCTCATTAAGATCACTAACATGGTTGTCGATGACCCGACCACTTCTTAAGGTAGTGACGACCTGGACATGATCAGAAGGATTAACACCAGATGTGCTTACCTCAAAAGACCCCTTTGGTTTAGGCTGTGTTTGACTTGGGAACTGTCCCTTGTCTCTCTCACTTATTTCGCTAGCGGGATGACCTATTTGTCCTTCTAAATTTGCTATGGACCTTGCAGTAGTCTGTTCTATGTTGGCTAGTTATTTTGGGTGGCCTGCATAAACAAATTAAGACTTTCTTCCATACTAGGTACTCTTTGGTTAGAAGAATCAGTAGGACCAGATGATTTCTGCGTGAAACCACTAACATTATTAGGTTGACCTTCATACTGACCTCTAGACAATGAAAAGTTAGGTTATCTTTCCCACCCTGGGTTGTACGTATTGGAATAGGGGTCAAATCTCCGACGATTATCTTGGTATAGAGAATGGACTTGTTCTCCACCATCGTCATGAATGACTTGGTCTACAGACTCAACAAAAGGATTATATTAGCACTATGTTCTAATGATTAAAGTTTTCTTGCCAAAGAAGCTATTTTAACGTCAGAGTCGAATTGGATATCAACTCTATGCGTCCCCTTTCTACTAGCAATTGATCTTATGGTTCCTTATCCTCACACTCTTTGGTTTTATGAGACACATCATGCAAAAATTTATAACCCTCTTCAACAGTTTTATCAGCAAAATTACCACCTCATAGTGATTCTACCATAGCCATCGTTTTGTGATATAATCCTTCGTAAAGAATCATAGTGAGTCTCAAGGTATCGAGTCCATGGTGTGGAAATTGCAATAGAGTTCATGGAACCTTTCTAAATAATCATGGATAGATTCTCCATCTTGATGCGAGAAACTATTAAGACTTTAACGTAAGGCTGTGGTTCTATGCCTAGGAAAAAATTTATGCAAAAATAACTTAGTCATCGCATCCCAAGTTTGGATGGAAGAAGATGGTAAAGCATCAAGCCATGATTTCGCCTTATCTTTTAAAGAGAATGGAAACAATCTCAATTTCAAATACTCATCGGTCAAGTCTTTAATCGATTGAGGAACTTGTTCGGTGATGGAAGATGAAACCTCTATCCAGTATTCTCTCACCTTGATTTAAACCTTTATTTATTTATTTTCTTTTGTTAGTTTACCTTGGTTTAATAACTCTACAATACCCCTTTTTGGTTACATAAGAAGTCAAAGACAAATAACAGTTCACAGCTCTTCGTGGGAACGATCCTTACTACCGATATACTATTTATTAGTATTAGTGGGAAATAGTTTAAGTATTTTATTGTACTTATCACATGCATCATTAGTTATCTAAGAATTATAATTATCCATAAGAATCAGAATCCATTAATTCAGCAAAACAAAAATTCCTACAACTCAAGAATTTTCAAAAGAAACTTTACTTGCTGAGGAGCCAATCACAGCTGAGATGTGAAACTTGAAAGGTTGAATGCTCAAGTAAACTTGACGAATTATGCTCCCATACTATAAAAAGGTGTTTGTCAAGACAATATATAATTATACTTCGTACAAAAAAGAAGAATAAGAGAAAACACAGGGCGCTTACCTTCTTCTAATGACGGTCTCCACTTCCAGGCATAATTATCTGTAGTCTCTTCTTCCCAGACTGAGGAATGGCATTCGCTGCAGTATCAGGTGCAAAGTGTTCCGGGAACCACGACTACAAAGAACAAGTTAAGCGTTTAAATACTAAATAAAAGATGGAGATTAAACTAAGAGATGATTCGAGATACCTGTATTAAGTTGACAATCGAATCATGCCTCGCTCCAGAAGTAATTTTCAAGTTCGGACAATCTGCTAACTCCTGCTCAGAAGGCACACCACGTGCACTAGAAGGCTCACCAGACACAAAGTTCTTAAGGAGGGTAAGTTGTGCATTCCAGAAACCAGCGTATTCATCAATGACATATCCTTTTCTGTCATCCTGGAGAAAAGGAACGCTGCAACTAGGAATGGTATGGGCACCCTTGGATCGTTGAAGTATGTCTATAGGAGGCGCCTTGGTATGGTAATGAGGAATAGACTAATCAAAGCCCATTTTCCGAGCCGCCCTATCGATGCTATAATCCTGTATAACATAACTATCGGCGCGATCAACAAGAATATCATAAAAGTGGCTTCACCGACTGTAGCAATAATATCTTCATCACTCGTACTAGAGCGTAGAACAATATCATTGCTCTCAGCAAAAGTCTTCAGTGGAATCACATGTGGAAGCCTCGAACCCCAAGGTCTGAAATTTACCTTCTTCTCATTGTCCATTAAACTAATAAGACTAACATAAGAACGTTTCTTCCTACTCCAATGAAGTATTCTAGCATACTCGATCTCTGTACTTGGATAAGAAGGCTTGGTCTTTGGCGCATATTCAGGAAAATGTTCCCATATCCAGGCTTGCATAAACATAACAGGGAAAAAAGATTCTATCTTGGCATGACCATTAGAAATCCTCATGTCACGAATGAAAGTATCCAAATGAAGGTATAAAGATCCAAGAAACATATTACCAAGAGGAAGAGTTTTTCCACCAGCGAGCACAACAACAAACGGAACAAGTGAAGACTTCACTTGACCACTAGGAGAATCTTCAAATACATCTCTGGAAAGCCAAAGTAAAAGGAACGCAACAATGCATAAAGGGTCGTCAACAACAAGGCCATCAATGCTTGTACTTCCGTACCACCAGTAGTCAACCCAATCCAACTTTTTATTGCAAAGACTAGACTTCTGCAAATCTCCCATTTTCTGAACAAGGATGATGCCAGGATTCTTCTCTTCCTCATATTATTCAAGTGGAATAGTACCTACAACAGACAGTCGCAGCAAGACCGTTGCGTCCTCCAAGGTGATTGTAATTCACCCCAAGCACATAGTTCTGAATGAGCTGAACCACACCAACGAGAGGCAAATGCAAGCAGACCTTTTATGTCCTTAATAATGTTCAAAGTCTCTGACATTTGCACAATATGGAATATGTTGTCATTTTCTAAAACTGGCTTCACCCGAGGATTCTTCAACATAACTTTAGCCCATACTTTCCACTCAAAATGAGGAGTTTGGAACGTCTTTGAAGCCATGATCTTGTGCTCCACACGGGTCAATTTCAGTCTATCTGTCATACAAATCAGCCACGCCTCACTAGCTTACATTCTCCAGATGATAATTTATCACTTGCAAGCACCGCTACATCAACCATTGTACCTTCAACAATTGTTCGGCGTCAATGGAGCATCACCAAATCGAAATTCTTGGTAATATCTGACAACTAAGCTCATTGATTTATTTTGCTTATGTCAATAAAAAAAAATTCACCATCTATTGCTTACCACAAAACATTATTATTCCGCGTTAAGCAGGGGACTTAATGCTGATGGTGTATTTTTGACAAAGAAGAAAATTATAATGTTGCTTTTCGCCTAACTGCAGAAGCATGAAATAAGGGGAGTTGCAAACTTCCATGGATGAATCTCTTGAATATGTTCTGTATGCACTGCATAAAAGTTAAGCATAATGCTAACATTAAAATCTCATGCGACTGAGAAACTATAAATATGCCATAAATATGGCCAAGGCATTAATAAATGCCAAAGCTAGTGATGCATAAGCAATAACCATGGAGATAGCAAGCACTAGCCTTGGCGAATCTCTAGCCACATTCCTGACGACAAAGAGCACACACACATGTGCCAAAAGGATAGAAAAAGCCAACAGTTGGTCAACATGCCAACCGGCCAACAATTAGCACTGAGGAAGAAATGGGGCTAACTAGTTACCGCTGCCAGCAGCGCAAGCCTCCCCCTCTTTTCCATTTGCGCATTTTCTCATCCTTCACTCTTGTATTTATGCTCATGCTAGCACCTATCCTTTGCTATTAATGCCAGTACTAAGTCATTACCATACTGAATTGGCACAAACTCATTGATAGCATTATCTTATAACAAACTTACATGCTTTGAGTCCATGACTCCACTAAACTCATACGAGAAATCAAATCGTATTACATGGGGGAGTTAAACATGGGGTTTTGGTATGGTGGTTACAGCAACATGTCCGTGGCAACACCCCATGACAAGGAAGCTACAAAATAGTGGTAAGGCTGAAGCGTTTAATGGAGTAACGGAATCATAGTTTTCCAGAAACTCCCATCTCTCCACTACCTCCACTACTTTACAAGGAAATGTGTGTATACCAACTACTATAAATAGTCTACTTAGCCCATTTCAGAAACAAAACAAGTTTATCATTCTCAAGCGCTGTTACTTTCTCAATAGTTCAACATCGCTACATACAATTCAACACACAAATTCCTTCAACTTTCTTTGCTTCCCTCTGATGCATCGGAAAACCGACTTTGTTTTACCGTAAGCGTACAATGTCGAAAGATGTAAACAATAACAAATATGGTTCGCTCCACGAGGAGTGTGTATCACTTATACTAATTAATTCAAGTAACTTTCGAGTCAAAAGATGTTTCAAAAGATATTTTTTCGATTTTTGTACATAATTAAACCAACGACTGAATTAAAATTATTTAAAGAAGATTGAAATCAATAATAGAAAAGTGTTAAGGTTTTGGGAATCTGTTATAGATTAGGGTTTACTTGCGTTCATCATAAAGGATATTGATTTTACTCATGTAAAATAGCAAATCTAGCTACTAATACACGTAAGATATATTATCAAACACAATGTTCTTCACTGAATTCTTTTTAACCTCTCACTTTGTTTATCTCAGCTCAAATGAACACAAACTCATCTTCTTTAGTTACAACAACAACATAGTTATTCTTCATCTTCTCTCCCTCTCCTATTTCAACTGTAATTTCTACTTTTTTCTGCCGAGAACATAACCAAAACTCATACAATTATGAACCTAGACTCAGTTTCATTTTACTGCAATTTCAATTCCTACAGAAACCCATGTTTTTTCTCTTTAATTAAATTCAACATAACCCATCATTAATCCTTGAATCACTATCTTCTTCTCTGACTCGTTGTTGCTTTCTTTACTTCCGAACCCATCTGTTATTCTCGTCTTCTTGTTTCTTAAATCATCATCAACGAAAACACCTTTCTAGCTATCATGATTAACCATAAACAGTGACCCAACTCTGCCGGCGTGAAGGATCTGTGGCTGCAGAACTCGGCAATTTTAAAGAGAAGCGAAAGAGAGGAACTGAATCTCTCGACATAATTTTTAGGTCTAAACAAGAAAGAGGATTTAGGCGCCCAGACTTTGATGGGATTTGACTTTATAAACTATTTTCCTTAATTCTTTGTTGTAGCTCATGGTTTCCCCTAGTAATTCTGTTTTACACACAATTGAAACTTGCTAGCTTCGAGCTTGCCAACACCAAATGCCTCCAAACAATGCTTTGACCTGGAGAAAATGACTTTCTTAAAATATTTCTATCATGCACAAGTTTTATTTTGTTCCTATACTCCTTAGCACTATTAAAAGCTTCTCTACAAATCTCTTCCAACTCATTGAGCTGGAGTTTCCTGTGAGCTCCTGCTTTATCAAGTGAAAAATTAAACTGCTTAACATGCCAATAAGCTCTATGTTCTAACTCGACGGGCAGGTGACAAACCTTTCCAAAAACTAGACGATAAGGTGACATGCCAATGGGGGTCATAAACGATGTACGGTAAGCCCATAAGGCATTAGTAAGCCTCAAAGACCAGTCTTTCCTATTAGGATTAACTGTTCTCTATAATACGTTTTATCTCCCTGTTGTAAACCTCTACTTGACCATTAGTTTGTGGGTGATATGGGGTAGCTAATTTATAGGTAATACCATATTTCTTCATCAAAAGCTTAAACGGTCGATTACAAAAGTATGACCCTCCATCACTAATTATAGCTCGCGGTGTACCAAAATATGAAAATATGTTGTCATTTTAAAAACTGGAACACAACCTTATGGTCGTTTGTTTTACATGAAACCGTCTCAACCCAGTTAGTCACATAGTCAACAACGACAAGGAGGTAAAACTAACCAAATTTTTTTGGAAAAGGACCCACAAAATCAATGCCCCACACATCAAAGATCCCAATAACTAAATAGGGTTCAAAGACATCATATTTCTACAGGAAATTGTTCCTAACTTCTGGCAACACTCACAAGAAATACAGTAACTGTGGGTGTCTTTAAACAACGAAGGCCAGTAGAATCCACATTGCAATATCGTAGCAGCAGTCTTCTTAGCACTAAAGTGACCCCCACATGTCTGATCATGACAAAAGGAAATAATACTGGACTGGTCACTCTCAGATATACATCTCCTAATAATATGGTTTAGACAATACTTAAACAAATAAGGATCGACTATTAACAAGATAATTCACTATATTCACAAACCAAGGTAATTGGGAAACAAAAAAAATTTGTTCATCAGGAAAAGTATCTCTCACAGGAGGGGAATTATCAGGAGAATCCACAACAAGCCTAGACAAGTGGTCTGCTACTACATTTTATGCACCCTTTTTGTCTATAATTTCTAGCGAGAATTCTTGTAAAAAAAGGATCCATTTAATAAATCTAGGTTTAGTATCCTTCTTAGATAGAAGGTACTTCAAAGAAACATGATCAATAAAGACTATAACTTAGAACCTAATAGATAAGATCTAAACTTGTCTAAGGAAAAAAAATGGCTAACAGTTCCTTCTCTGTGGTGGTGTAGTTCAGTTGGGTATCATTTAGAGTTTTGCTGGCATAGTAATCACGTGAAGTACTGAACTAACACAACACCAATAGCATAATCTGAAGCATCACACATTATCTCAAAGGGTAGGTTCCAGTTAGGTGCCTGGACTATGGGAGCGGTAGTGAGAAAAATCTTAATCTTCTCGAAAGCCTCTAAACAAGCATCATCAAAGACAAACTTAAAATCTTTTGCAAGCAGATTGCAAAGAGGTCTAGAAATCAAGCTAAAATCCTTAATGAATCGACGATAAAAACCTGCATGCCCTAAGAATGACCTAACTTTTCGTACAATTTTGGGAACCTGTAAAGTCTTAATGAGGTCAACTTTGGCTTTTTCTACCTATATACCCTTAGAAGATACGATATTCCCTAAAACAATTCCTGATTGAACCATGAAAAATAGCATTTTCCCAATTAAGCACTAAATTCTTTTCCTTACACCTAGTCAACACTAATGTCAAATGATGCAAGCAATCATCAAAAGATGACCCAAATAATGAAAAAACATCCATAAAGACCTCTAAAAACCGTCCTACCATGTCAGAATATATGCTCATCATACAACGCTGAAAAGTAGCGGGTGCATTACACAACCCGAAAGGCATGCGTCTATATGCAAAGGTACCAAAGGGACAGGTAAAAGTGGTTTTCTCTTGGTCTTCTAGGGCAATAACAATCTGATTATAACAAGAAAAACAATCTAGCAAGCAATAATGGCTATGTCCAGCTAATCTCTCAAGCATTTGGTCGATGAAAGGAAGGGGAAAGTGGTCCTTCCTTGTGACCTTGTTCAATTTTCTATAGTCAATACAGACATGCTACCCCGTGGTCACTTGGGTTGGGACTAACTAATTGTTATCATTCTGGACTACATTGATACCTGAATTCTTGGGAATAACCTGAACACGGCTGACCCACTTACTGTCTCAAATAGGGTAGATAATACCTGCATCTAACAACTTAAGCACCTCAGTTCGAACTACTTCTTTCATGTTAGGGTAAGTCGACGTTGCCTCTCCCTAGACGATTTGGTATTATCCTCTAAATGAATTTGATGCATACAAACAGTAGGACTTATACCCTTAATATCTGGTATGGTTCACCCTAAAGCTTCTTTATTATCTTGAAGCGCGGTCACTAGCCTACTTTCCTGGTTACTATCCAAGTCGGATGCTATAATCACAGGCAAATTCTCAGATGGGCCTAAATACACATACTTCATGGTATTTGGTAGTGTTTTAAGGTCCAACTTATGAGGCTCTTCTAAAGAAGGAATTAGGGTAGGCTTAAAAACTAGTAGTGGTTCGAATTTAGCTTTCGATCAATTACTAATGTCTATCAAAGGGGATGAATCTAACAAAGCGTTCACCTCATTAATCACACTATCATCATCAAAATCAAACCCAAAGTGGGCTAGGCATTTCTCTAATGGATCTTCTAACAAAGTGTTTGGTAATGACTCCTGAACTAATGTTCCTATCATGTTCACCTCTTCAATGCACGTGTCATCTAACTCAGGTGGTTGCTTACTAATATTGAAAAAATATTCAGCTCAATAGTCATACTACCAAAAGATAAGTTCATAATACTGTTTCGACAATTAATGATCGCATTAGATGTCTCTAAAAATGGGCGACCTAATATCACAGGTATCTGGTTCTATGGGTCAGGGATAGGTTGGGTATCAAGGAAAACAAAATCCACTAGATAAATAAACTTATCGACCTTAATAAGAACATCCTCTATGACACCACAAGGAATTTTCAAAGACCTATCATCTAACTGCAGTGTTATATGAGTAGGTTTAGAATCACCAAGTCCTAGATGGAGGTACACATAGTACGGAAGTAAGTTCCCCTGGCTCCTAAGTCAAGTAACGCTTTCTCAACAAGGTAGTTACCTATTGTGCAAGAAATGGTTGGGGAACCTGGGTCTTAGTACTTAGGAGTTGTATTGTTCTGGATAATTGAACTCACATGACTAGCTAAAAAGGCTTCTTTTGTACACTAAGCTTTCACTTTCGCATACACATATCCTTAAGGAACTTGGCATAAGTAGGAATCTGCCTAATTGCATCTAATAATGGAAGGTTGATAGTGACTTGCTTAAAAACTCCAATATGTCGTTAAAGTTGGATTCCTTCTTTGTTGGTGCTAACAATTGTGGGAACGAGGCTCTGGGCACAAAATCTGCCTTATAAGGAACTGCATCGGGCTCTTTAGAGACTTCATCAGTCTCTTTAGCTACTGGCTCAGAAGGGTGAACTACAATATATTCACTATCAGGCATAGTTACCTTGTTGTCTACCACTTTTCCATTCCTAAGGGTTCTAATTGCATTCACATGATTTGATGATTTCTCACCATAAGATACTTCATGAACTCCTCTAGGATTAGGTTGTGGTTGACTAGGGAACTTGTTTTTTTCTCTTTCTCTCAAAGACTAAGCGATTTGACCAACCTGGGTTTCTAAATTGGAAATAATCTAACTGTTATCCTGAACAATCTTTTGAATTTCTTGTAAACTTTGGTTGATGAACCGTTGAAAATCTTTAGTTTTCTAAGTTAATGAGGCTAGACTCTGCTAAACTCATGATCGTCTTATCTATCAGATTCTGAAATTGTGCTGGTGAAGAAGGATTCTTAGTATAACCAAAACCTGGGGGAACCTTAGAATTACTAGACTGACCTTGTGATAGACACATTTTTGTGTCTAAATTGTGCTCGATATCTCTTTTGATAGTGTTCGATTTTGCACTTATTATGGGTTTTTATGTCTTTGTAGGTATTTTTGAGAAATAAATTTTTGTTGAAAAATTGGCTTAAAAAGTTGTTAAAGTCACCCAGAAAATTACTAAAGGCACCCGAAAAATTGATAAAGGCAGCCACCATATGGATTGGGGGCACCCTTCAGTCAAATTCAAATTCCAGAAATTTCCGGGAAAGTTATTTACGTGAGAAAGTTCTGTTGATTTGCTATGAATCGAGTTTTAAGGGATTTTGAGTAATTCTGAGTTACCCAAGTAAAGAAACCACCAAGATATGATCAACACACGTTAACCAGAGTAATTCACGCCGAAAAAAATTGCTGCAAATTCATGTGACAGTCGAAAAAGGGAGTTTGTCCCTGAATCGGATTTACAAGTAATTGGAGTTGGATTTGGATGGATCTTGGTGTCCTTATCGATTAAGGATGATGTATTAAGGTTCCCCAAACCTATAAATAGCAAAGAAACCAAAGAAAAAAGAGGGAGAGACGTGGAGAAAATTTCAGGAAGAAAAGAAAATTTTTGCTCGTGAAGAAGAGACGAAGAACATAAGGCTCTAGAAAACTGTTGCTGAACCCGTTGCTTATTCTTTCGTAATTCTGAAGCGGCCAGAGTCTGTTCTTTATTGATGTCGTCTTATTTTCTCTTCAGCCACACTGAGAACACAGTCTGTAACACTTATAAGCGTATCAAATCTTCTGTGTTATTATTTTTCTTCATTGTAAACATTTTATGAGTTATGAACAACTATTTTGAAAGTGTTCCCAATGGTTTGTGCAATTCCTTTACTATTATTTGCTTTGAATTAAATTTGGAAAAAAATGGTTTTTGTCAATTAGTTGTGTTTTCTTTTGATGGGTCATGCTGAGTTTAGAGCTTTTGATGTCTCATGCTTTCGATTTACAACTATTATTTTGAAAACCTAACTTTGGCAATATTTTGAATAAACTGAATATCTAAGTTGCAAGATTCTTATCACTTGAAAAATTGGCCGATGGTGTAATCCTTATTCTCAGTTGTTTCCATAAATTTGAAACCAATTTTACTTTAATCTTCTTTATTTTTAGTTTTAAAAATTAAATCTTTACAAGTCTGAGTATCGAACCTTTTACAACAATTTTAAAATTACATCAAGGAGACTCTGGCCCTTAAACCAAGAAAGGTTATAATGGTTTCTCGAACCAAGGTTAAACTTCTGAATAAGGGTCAAACATCTGATGATTATCAAATCTAGTGTTATTATAAAGAGCATGGACGTGCTCTTCAACAGTCTGTCCTTCCCAAAATGACTTTGGCTCAATTATTGACTCAGTTATAAAGCTTCTAACCTTTTTAATATAGCTGCTATTTTAGCATATGATTCAAAAGATCCTTCCACCCTATTGAAATTTCCTCTACTTAGAAGAATTTTTTTATGGGGCTCCCTACTATTTTCCCATTGCTGGGTTTTTTCGGTGATTTCATTCAAAAATGTCATCGCACCATCGGTAGTTTTATTATCAAACCCACATGTGCATAAAGACTCAACCATGGTTGTTGTCAAATAATCTAAACCCTCGTAGAGGATCTGAACTAGCCTTACTTTTTATAAACCATGATGAGGACATTGTCATAATAAGTCATTGAACCTTAAATATGTAGTACATCAGGATTAAGGACCTATATAAATATTCTCCCTCTTTTTGAGCAAATATGGAAATCTGCTGCCTAATAGATGATGTTTTTTGCCTAGGAAAAAACTTCTGGAAAAAGACAGATGTAAGTTGTTCATAGGTTTCAATAGACTCAGAAGTCAAACTATATGGCCAGGATTTGGCTTTGTCTCTTAGTGAAAAAGAAACAATCTAAGTTTCAATGCTTCATCATCTAGGTCCTTAATCCTGATGGTAATACATATTTCCTCAAACTCCCTAACATGGGAATATAGGTTTTCATTTTCTTTCCCTAAGAAGATTGGGAGCATCTCTATGGTCCCAGGTTTTAACTCATAGTTTGCTTCAGTTTCAACTAACTTGATACTGATGGACGAGAAGTCCTAGTCGAGTTCAACAAAGCTTTTAAAGTTGCCATTGCTGGCACTATCAAAGGACTAGGAGTAACTTCTTCAAACAGTGTCAAGTTCTCAAAATTGAAATTTCCAAAAACAGGGCCCTCAAAAGAAGAGTCTTCGAGGTCGTTGTTTCCAGGGATAGAACTACTAGGTTTGTCACTAATCAAACAACCTAGAGTGTCTCTTTTCCAAGCTCGCTCAGTGATGATTTTGAGCGGTTTTGGCATACACTACAAAAAAATCTTAATTGGAAGGGAATTCTAAACAATCACAAGCAAGGCTGACTCAACCAAATCAAACCTATTAAATCTAGCAAACAAAAAGCATGATGGCTCCACTTAGATTGTTTCTAGACCAACTTATATTCTTTCAAAAGGCAACTAGTTACGGTTTTAGAAAACCTCTTAGAACGATCCGAATTAGATTAAGTCGAATAGAAACATGATAACCTCTAAGGAGCTTTGATAACCCTGTCTATTTGGCAACGTTTCCTTGGGTTACAAGGCGGCTCGAATCTACTTAAAATAATCTTCCTGAACTTTGAGTTAGGCTAACAGAGTAACCAATACATTCCTTTCGAATGACTTTCTTATAAGATCGTTACCCTATCGGTCTCTTTCTAGTCAAAATTTTAAGCTTAGGTTCGCGTTTGGTAACGTGTTCCTAAAGTGGGAAAGACGGAAACAGTGATGAAATCCGAGTCTTTATCTTGTATAGCCAGTTCTTGCCCTTTACTAGAAAATAAATCCGTATTCAGTTCCTAGACATATATGCATACGAACGAATACAGTAAATCCACTTGTAGGGGATTCGTGGGTTGATCGAGTCTTACCTCCCGTACCAGATGGAGGATGAATCGGTTGTATTCGACTCGGGCCACCGAATCTTGTATCAGTGTACGAACCCGAGGGGCTAAGACAATATAGTAATTGTCGTCCTTCTCTGTTGCAGTTTATATATAAATTACCCTTCCGTAGGGTTTAAAAATAATAATAATGTCCAAAGTCCCAAAATAAAGTCCAAAAATGTCCAAAAATAAAAGAAAAATTACAGAAATAATAAAAGATTTCCTAATACAATTTTCTAAAAAGAGAAACAAATAAAATTTAACAAATAAAAATAAAATCTAATTAAAAATAAAATTCATTATTTTTCTTCTATTCCGTTCTTTTAGCTTTAACTTTAACTCAAAGTCTTTAATCACCAAAATCTTTGGCTCAATTTCCTTTTAATCCAAAATCCAAAACCTATAGCAAAAAGATAAATGCCCAAACGTAAAATAGAACAAAGTAAAAATAATACTAAATACAAAAATAAAAACCTAAAAATAAATCTAAAACTCTAAACCTAAAGACAAGTCTGGGTCGGCGGCGCGAAAAATTGATGTATTTTTGAAATAGTGGTAAAAGATTTGATACTCAGACTTGTGAAGTTTTAATTTTTAAACCTAATTTTTAATACTAAGAAAAAAGAAGATTAAAGTAAAATTGATCTAAGGTTATGGAAAGAACTGAGACTAAGGATTCCACCATTAGGCAATTTTTCAAGTGATTTAGCATTAATAATCATCTTGCAACTCATACATTCAATTGATTCTGAATATTGCCAAAGTTAGATTTTCAAAATAATAGTTGTAAATCTAAAGTATGAGACATCAATAGCTCTAAACTAAGCATGACTCATCAAAAGAAAACACAACTAATTTGATAAAAATCATTATTTCAAATTTAATTCAAAGCAAATAATCATAAAAGAATTGCAAAAAAAATAATAAGATAAAATATACCACTTTATTATTGGAAAAATGACTTCCTCCATCGCCTCAGCAATAGGGTCTAGCTCCTCATATCAAACACTCTCTCAAAATACATGTTCATAACTCAAAGTGCTTAAAGGAAGAGAAAAACAGAAGTAACACAGAAAACAACTACGGATATAAGTGTTGCAAATACTGTTTTATGTGTTGCTGAAAAGAGAAATTAAAACAGAAAATAAAAGACGGTTTCTGGGCGCAGTAAAAGAAGAAAGAAAAGGTGATGTGATTAACAATTGTTCTCTTTTGTGGTCTGTACTCCTTGTTCTTCTTCTTCACTAGTGTACATAAATTTTTTTCTCTGAAATTTTCTCACGACTCCCGGATGCGTTTTTCTTCCTTCTCTTTGTTATTTATAGACTCATCAAACCCTAACAGTTTAACCTTAATCGATAAGGGCTCAAAAATCACTTCAAAATAAATTCCAAATCTCGTTAATCCAAAACAGAGAATAACTCCTCTTTCCGGCGTGAACTCGACTTTTCAGCTTGTTTCACGGCATGAAATGCCTATATTTGACATGTGTTGATCCTATTTTGATTTCTTCTATGCTTGGTAACTCAGAATTACACCCAAATCCCTTAAAACTCGCTCCAAAACCAATACAAATAACTTCACGCGTAAAGAACTTTCCCGCCAATTTCGGATTTAAATTCAAAAGGGAGGTTGCCTTTATCAATGTGGTGGGTGCCCTTAGTAATTTTCCTGGGTGCCTTTATCACTTTTTAAGCCGATTTTTCCACAAATGTTTATTTCCAAAAAATATTTACAAAGACATAAAAACCCATAATAAGTACAAAATCGAGCACTAGTAAAATAGAGAATTGAGCACAATTTAGACACAAAATGTGTCTATCAGCTATCAACAACGCTAAGTTGCACTGAAGCGCTAAAACTTGCATTAAAGGAGCTAACGCTAGCGCTTTTCTTCCTTGCCTTTGTGCTCCTCTTCACCCTTTCTTGTACTAACACCATCATCACTTTCCTGTGCTAGCACAACTTACATGTTCCAAACATGCCACAAATACGCTTTTGCCATGGTTGGAACAAACTCATTAAAAACTCACATGTTTTGAGTCCATGACTCCACTAACTCCTACGAGAAATCAAAACAATTACATTGAGGGATTCTTCATAGGGTTTTGGTCTGGTGGTTACAGCAACATGCAGCGTGGCAACAACCCATGATAAGAAAGTTACAAAGTAGTGGTAAGGCTGAAGCAGTTAACGGAGTAATGGTTTCTTGAAGATTCCAAGGCGGTTATACCATTATCCCCACGCCTTACACCTCTCCATCTCTTCACTACCTCCACTACTTACAAGGAAAACGTGTGTTCCCAAACTATTATAAATAGGCTCCTTAGCCCATTCAGAAAATAGAGCAAGCTTACTGTTCTTTATAAGCTTTGTTATTCTCAATAGTTCAACACTTCTACACATAATTTATCACACGTATTTCCTTCAACTTTCTTTGCTTCCCTCCCCTAAGATCAACCCATTTTTCTCTCCTTGTGACCGAAGCAGGACTGAATAGCTACTATCGTGGTTTAGGCTTGTCATGTACGATTTCGAATTCCGAATTTAAAGAAAGTACTTCAACAATACATTGTTTTTCCTAAGAGTAATTTTTAGGTACTAACAGTCCCCAATCATGGACATTTTTTTCTACCTTCAACCATTTTCTTTCCCCAATTATCACTTCTTTAGCCATAAGTCCCATTTGCGTAGAGTAGTTATTCCTCAGACCTTCATAACGTGGTACTTTGAATTATTGTTACTGCTAGCCAAGGCTTGTATCCGATTGAGATCCTCTTCATGTGGCCATTTAGATGTTGGTTGGTCAAGGCACGATGGATTTATCTAATGGTCATATCGGCTAGATGTCACTTATTGTTTTTCTTTTATGATTCCAATATACTGTCATGACGCTTCTCTATAATTTACCATCACGACTTGGGAATTAGTGTCAAATCCCCAAGTTACAATTTTTGTCCGGCGACAAGGCTAAACAGTGATCAACTTCTTTTTTTGTAAAAATTTTACCATCGGCGACTAAGGTAAATATATAATACGTGGTTAAATCAGCTAAAGATGTCTTATCAAAGACACAAGATTCTTACTCTCCATTCATAGAACGTAGATATGTCATAGTGTGAATGAGTCAACCTTTCAGTAGTTATTATGTTGGCATGTATAAATTAAAAGGTGTACAAAATAAAAGCCGTTTTTTATATATAATTTAAGTCATAAATTGAACCCTATGAATAGTCATGTCACCGCGAGACATTTTTACAAACATGTGTAGTGTCAAATATTAGTGCCAAGCCTTGGCGGTTGATAGTTGTGGTATAGCCATGTGGGTATAAGGCTTGATGACTATGGTGCATATAGTGTAGTAAGGTGAAAACTCGTTTTAGGCGTTCTAGCGAGATACCGTGTTGCCTTTTCACATTGGAATTTTTCATTTTTAGGTAAAATCAAGGAGTGATTGGCGCTCTAGTGAGAGATCCAGCTGTCTCTTTTCTCAAAGGTTGGTGCATGTTATGATGATCTACTCATACTCACCTCACATAGATCTTGGATACTCGCTTTCACTTTCATAGGGAGGTTTTGAACAGGTGGACCTTGTTGGGCGTTTTTCCCTTGTCACTTGTAGTGGTTTTGTGGCTATTTTGTAAGTCTATCCAAATCGCTAAGCACACGGTTTTTCTTCGAGAATGATTTTGCTGCGCTCGTTAAGGGATGCTACAACACATTCCAAAAGGTATTCGGTTGAGTACGTCTTACACAAGGTTGATTGACTCTTATTTCATCGGAGGTTCATGCACTAGTGGCACTAAAAGGTATTCGGTTGAGTACTCCTTACGCAAGGTTGATCGAATTCACTTAGGAAGTACGCGTGTTATATGAGCCCCCCGACTATACGCGCGAATAAGTCGTCTAACTAATTCGGCATGGTTTGACTCCGTGATGAAAAATTGGTGTGTCTAGGTGGATTCGAACATAAAACACGGTTTTTCTTCGAGAATGATTTTGCTGCGCTCGTTAAGGGATGCTACAACACATTCCAAAAGGTATTCGGTTGAGTACATCTTACACAAGGTTGATTGACTCTTATTTCATCGGAGGTTCATGCACTAGTGTCACCAAAAGGTATTCGGTTGAGTACTCCTTACACAAGGTTGATCGAATTCACTTAGGAAGTACGCGTGTTATATGAGCCCCCCGACTATACACACGAATAAGTCGTCTAACTAATTCGGCATGATTTGACTCCGTGATGAAAAATTGGTGTGTTTAGGTGGATTCGAACATAAAGCATCTTGCTTCCTACAGCAGCCATCAAACCACTGTTTCGATGGTTTGTTTTTGATAAATGCCTTATATATTTTTTACATAACACATATGCACCACAAAATTCTTGTACCAAATCACATCAAAATCACGTTAAAATGTTTTCTTCCACCTTACTCCCAATGATATATAAAAATTAATCTTTTAAGGTGATGAATATTTATCAATTTAATATATATGTTAGTCCGAATTTTCGATTCGGAATTCGTATCCTTAAAAAAAATAATTATACACGTATGCATACCGTTCCGAACTACTACCAAACTACGCACCTTTGACCGTATTTTTGATCAAAATTGACTTTTACAAATCCAAATAATACTCGTACTTTTGTCGTTCCGTACGTTTGTCGAATTTCGAATTGCTAACTAGGGGCGGGCCATGTTAGGCACCTTTCCATTATAACATATATACTTATTCACATATATATTGGTGTAAGTTTATTCCCAGTGTATTATAGCAGGTCAAAGTACTCTCATACATTATGTTCATTGCATTCGTTAATTTTGAATATCATTCGGAACTATGGTGGATCATGCTCAGGTGTTCTATTTATCGCTCTGGCACTTAGCATACAAATTAAAAGGTTTTCCCTTTTTTTTTTTTTGAGATTCTTATTATGATGCAATTCGTTATTAGTATCGTTCTTGTTATGGACTTATGCGCCCAACTCCCTCATTAGTCATGAGTTTTACGTATTTATTCTCAGTACCCTCATATGTTAGAAGAGCTTCATGTTTTTAGGTGGTTTCTCCGTCACAGGATTTTAATTAGCGGTTGTTCTTGATTTCAACAAGTGTTTTGACTTGTTCCCACCTCTTTTTGGAGTTTGGCTATAGGCGGTCTCCCCTCATTAGGGAGTGCTTTTAGCTGCTTACCACCTTTAATCCAAGGGAGTATTAGCCGTTCATCACCTTGTCTAGAGGATATTCTGGACACTCTCATCTCATTCTGTAGGTAGTTTTTTCAATTATCCACTCACCTCATTCTGGAGGGAGCTTCTGGCCACTCTCACCTCATATGGGAGGCAGTTTATTCAATTATCCACTCACCTTATTCTGGACGGAGCTTCTGGCCACTCTCACCTCATTCTGGAAGTAATTTTTCAATTAGCCACTCACCTCATTCTGGAGGGAGCTTCTGGCCACTCTCACCTCATTCTGAAAGAATTTTTTTTTTCAATTTTCCACTCACCTAATTCTGGAGGGAGCTTTTGGCCACTATCACCTCATTCTAGAAGGATTTTTTTTTGACATTTTTATTTTACCACAGGAACTCATAGAAACACTTTTCATAAACATTATTGTTAAGCATATAATCATAATAAGAATCAGGAATAGTTAAATATTAAGCATGTATTTACGCCGTTTCACAGCTATCTTTGGTGCAAATACATAGCTTGTCTCTTCTATTAACTCTAGCGGCTAACTTGTGTGACTGTTCTCATAGCAATAAAATTGTGATCTTCTTTAGCATTTGTAATTAATGAGTGAGTGATTTTCAATAACAAGTATATGGACACTTGGGTACGTTGAGGCATGCTTGAATATTTTATATACTTTAGCTTTGTAATAGAAAAAATATACTAGGAGTCTTATAAAGATGTACTAGGAATTTAAAATACTTAGCTTTGTTTGATTGAAGATCTTTCCCTGACTTAAGGGGATTTATACGATGAGCTAAGCAGTCATTTTCCATGGCTTTGTGCCGCTATAATGCTACTGAATTTCTGTTGTAGGTATATGTTGTACACCTGTTTTATCAATTAATATGATTACTAAATGTTCGCCAGTATAAGCTTTATTTTGTAAATAACATTCACAACATTAAAAGCTTAATTCCTTGAATGAAAATATTAAGCCAAATCATTGATTATTAATGCTAGCCTAGAGTTTAACAAGTTCATGCTCATGAGTTTGCGAACTTAAGATGCCTACTTGAGATATATATTAAGTTTAAGGTATGCAATTGCAAATAGATGCTCTTACAAGATTGACATCAAGATTAAAAGATAAAATTCAGTCATAACGGCAAATAATTTTAGTTTTTAGCAAAATAAAAAGGAAAAGCTTCGAGTTGAACTTCATGCCAACAAGGTCAGCAATGACGTCGTGTAGAGCTACTTGCGACTCTTAAAAATTAAAGTTCACTCAATGGGTGAAATCAAAATGAGATAGCGGTTTATAAGAATCAATCTCAAGATAAAATATAATCTGCATCATGCACTTGCAATTGGAGCTCATAATTTGCATTAACAAGCATTATAAGATGGCTAGAGGTAAGCATGGCAAACGTATTGAAAGATGAGATTTTGAAAGAGTTGTGTTACTTATCTTTTAACACATCTTATTACACCTTGATTTGAAGCTTACACCTTGGTGTGTCCTGTGGTAAATTCCACCACATAGCCTTCTTAAGTTCTGACTTGATTTCTTTTTAACCTGTACAAGATAGAGAGAATTTATCTTCAAATTGGAGGTTTCCACGCTGTTGTAGAATTTCCCCCTCATTTCATGACGAACTCAGGCATATGTGTCATGCTCGTTGCTCTCCATACACTCAATGATGTTTTATGGAAAACTGTCGTGCTCTGAAATGGGTTCTTGTTGATGCTTACTTCTACCAAGATGGTTTCGTTGGTTCCACCTTTATTGGGCGTTCATGGAACTGGTTCTTTCTTTCCCTTCTTCACCTCTTGTCATTTCCCCTAGCATCTAGCTTGTTCTTGTAATGCTTCAATCGCATATGCATGGAATGCAATCTTATCTCTTCAGAAACTTTTCTCCATCCCTGAATGAAGTGTCATTTGACAGAAACTATGAAACTTAGTCAAGCCTTCTACTTGTGCATCTACTCATAGATGTTCATGAGATAATGTAATGCTTTCAGATAGTTTAGTTCTTGTTTGTTGTAAGTCGAAAACTTCCTCTCCTTCAATGGAGGTTCTGAAAATAAAATTGAAAGATAGTAAAGTCTTGAAATCTTATTTCACCTGTTGTACTTTAGACAATTTAAGTGGATCTTAATTGAAGTTAACAACCAAGAAAATATATAGGTTCAGATGAGATCTAAAATTGTAAATAAATAAAAATTAAATCGAATTGATGGGTAATATAGATAAATATTCCCTTATTAAGAATTTAAAATTTGATTTTCCATCAAAATCACAAATGAAAATTAAATTAATTTTCAGAGATGACCCCCCAAAGAAATTCTTTGAAATTTTTGTCAAAATTTTTTCCTAAAAATTTATCTCAAATTGAATATTAAGATGAGATGATGGACGATGAAAACTCTGATCATGAACTAAATCAAAAAATGTAACTTGAAATCATTTTTTCAGAAGTATCAACTTCAATTCAAATTCAATTCAAAATCGATAAATTAAGGCTTTCGATTGAACTAAAAAGGTTATGGAAAGATTAAGCTTATCGTTCATCAATTTGATTTTGTTGGTGAATGTTTAAATTCAATGACGACTCTCATCATCTCTTCCCACATATGTAATCAAGTCTTTAAGAACGAATGTTTATCATGTCTTCTAATTTAGTTTTACAGATCGAATTCAATTGAAGTCAAATTGAATCTCCTATTTCTGATGCTTGAGATTTGATTTTAATAGTGGAACTAGTTGAAGTTTGATGTTCGAATTTAGGGTTTAAGGATT